>ML777675.1:138982-191092 GCA_009831015.1 Picea engelmannii
TATTATTTAAATAATTTATTTTGTATTCACTTTGAATTATATTACAATCATCACTTCACTTTATTATTTACCTTCTAAAATATCTTAAACCACTTTGACTACTTTGACCTTTTGGGGCTTCAAGCCAACGTATGAGGGTCCTCCAACTTTGTAAGGCCATAACTCTCAAAACGTGAGGAGTTATGTGACATTCCACATACCAATAGAAATGACATGACATGCTATATCCATATAGAATATTATTACTTGAAAATATATAAAAACTCATACCATTATCCATCAACAAACTTTGGTCCATTACCCAAACCTGGGTTCTCCAACTTCACATGGTCATAACTCTCTAACCGTGAGGAGTTATGTGACGCTCCACATACCACCGGAAATGGAATGATGTGTACTATCCATATGGAATAGTATTACCTTCAAATATATTAAAATGCATACCATTATACATGAAACAACCTTTGTTCCATTACCCAAACCATTGTGCTACGGGGATTTCTTCAAGGGTTGACATCAATGACAACCAACCTTAATCAACAATCTCCCATTTTGGCATTGATGGCAACACTCTGATGCAATACTAAAATCATGTCACTCATGCTCCCCTTGGAACCATGCCTCTATCCTCTACATCTGTTAAATCAACTCCCCATAGAACCATGCCTTTGTCCTTTGCATTTGATAAATCTACCCCCCCTGGAACCATGCCTATGTCCTCTGCATCTTATAAATCTCTCCCCCTTTGTCATCAATGAAAAATGTATCTTTCCATCTGGGGCTGATCCCCCTCACTGAACTTTCCTCTTATGGTGCTTCCTCGTGTACATCTAAGACATATAAGATAAGCTTTCATTTTGGAGTAGAAATAACTCCAAGTCTTTGGCGAAGATATTCAAAGGATTCCTGTGGAAGTGGTTTCATAAAGATGTCTTCCACTTGTTCTTCTGTGCCCACATACTCAACTCTGATGTTATTTTCTGCAACCTGTTCCCATAGAAAGTGATACTTGATTGGAATGTGCTTCGTCTTGGAGTGCATCACTGGGTTTTGTGAGACACTGACAACGCTTGTATTGTCACAATATATTGGAATTGGATCATCATAATCAACCTGTATATCTGTCAAAGTTTTTTTCATCCAAAGAACCTGTGTACAACATGCAGTTGCTATAATATACTCTACCTCAGTTGTAGATAGAGATACTGATGATTGTTTCTTGCTTAGACATGATACTAAACACTCACCCAATTAGAACATTGATCCACTAGTGTTTCATTGGTCATTAATACAACCTGTCCAATCTGCATCTATGTAGGCAATTAGTGATAGATCCTTTCCTTTTGGATACCATGATCCAAACTCTTTTGTTCCTTTGAGATATTTGAAAATCCTCTTCACTACTAACACATGTGACTCCTTTGGTCCTGCTTGAAATCGTGCCACCTATCCAACTACCTCCATTACATATGGTCTGGATACTGTCACATATAGTAGCCTGCCAATCATTGACATGTATTGCCTCTAATTTGTAGACTTCGAATCATCATATTTGCTCAACTTGTAACTGGTTTACATGGGAGTGATAACTGGTTTGCAATATTCTATTCCGAACCTCTTTAGCATTTCTCTGATATACTTGGTTTGAGAAATAAAAATTCCTTGGTTGATTTGACGTATCTAAAGTCCCAAAAAGAAGGATAGTTCTCCAAGTAACGACATTTCAAATTCATTCTGCATATCTTTTGCAAATTTCTGGCTTAACCTGTCATCGTCACTACCAAAAATAATATCATCAAAATAAACTTTAATTAATAAAATATCACCTTGACTTACCTTTATGTAGAGGTTGTTTTCTTCACTTCCTTTTCTGAACCATGCCTATTGCAGATACTTATCCAGTTTGGAGTACCATGCTCTAGGGGTTTGTTTTAGACCATACAAGGCCTTCTTTTAATTTACACACATAATATGTGTTCTCTGACAACTGAAATCCTTCTGTTTGTTGAATGTAGACTTATTCTTCAAGTTCCCCATTCAAAAAATCTGATTTTACGTCCATTTGATATACTTTAACATTTTTGGAGCATGCATAGGCTAAAAGCAAACAAATTGCTTCCATTCTAGCAACTGGGGAAAATATTGTTGATACTGAGAGGGGGGTGAATCAGTATCAAGTAAAATTTGTAACCTTTTTCAACTTATACTTAAACCATTCAATTGTATCAAATGAGCAATGAACAATAGTATAAGAGTTACACCAATACACCACAATACACCATGCACAATATATGAGAAATAATCAATAGTTATTGTTCAAGGGAAGTAATGACTTCCAAAGGTAGTTACAGCTTCCAAGTGTAAAGGGAGGGATAAAACTCCAAGAGGAAGATACAATCCTCCAATATCAAGAGATAGTTTAACTCTCCATCCTTTTCCCTTCCTTCCGCCCAAGAATATACGAGAGATATTAAAACTTCACATTAAACCATCACCATCAACCAACCATCACATAGAACCTGATAATGTTTCCTGAGACTTCATTAATTTCTAAAATTATTCAATGATTGGAATACTTTGATCCTGTAGATAATATTATTCAGTTTATTCTCTGAAACTTCTCCAAGTTTCACTCCTTGAATCCTCCCCAAAAAGAAGTTATAGAGAGAATGGTAAACCTTGTTCAATTCTAGTTTATTCATGAGACCGAACTTGTACAGAATGCCCCGCGCTCAATATTTAACATAAGATTATAAAACTCACACAAAATAAACTAAAGTCCTTACTCTTTCCAATTCAATTTGTCCCACATCATTTTGATTCTCTATGAAGAAGTTATGACTATTTTACCCGGAACACCTATTTATTGACTAGCTTCAGGACTGGTCAAAAACCCCATCTTCCATAGAGTGTATCTCCATAATTATAGTGAATCAAGAGATGAAAATTTTACCATGGGTACCTTGATATGTATTCTCAATACCATAGAAATTTCACTATCTGAATCACTCTAGAAAAAAAGTTATAGCAAAAATGGTAAGATGACCTGAAAATAACATACCTTAGAACACATCACCAAAAGACTTCATCCTCCCTTGAAATCCGGCCTTCTTTACTTCTGATTTCCTCTGAAATTCAACTTGTGTATAAAATGAATGTATAATAATATTTATTTATACCATTTATGTCACTTCCTTTTGACATGAGGGCCGACCTGACACTTTCTTATTTTGTAATTTTTTTCTTTAATTATCTTCAGGGCCTACATGTACTTCCTTCTTCAATTCACTTTGTCATCTTCAAAAATTCATTTTTCCTCAACCATGAGGATCCATGTGATGTGCCACATATCACCAGAAACAACATGATGTATACTATCCATCCATGGGTATTGTTTCTACATGTGCATTTTCCTTCATATCCAAATACCTTCATCAATCTTGTGGTCCAAAACCCATGACTAGGGTTGACATCAATGACAACAACCAACCTTCCAACAATCTCCCCCTTTGTCATTGATGAAAACACTCATTCTCCCCCTATCATCATGATCCCAATTTATCCCCCCCCCTTGACATCAATGGCAAAGGGTATGGCTTCTCCCCCTGAGTTTAATGGCAAAAGATAACTCTCTTCTTTGGGGCTGCTCCCCCTGAACATGTGGCACTCAATAATAGTTCATCTTTATTTTTGATCTTTGGGACTTTTTCTTCCTTGGAATCCTTTCCTGTGGCTTCTATATTCTCTCTCTTCTTCATGTCTAGGATGTATATATTGTTCGGTCTTCTTGTTGCAGTTGCAACCAATCTTCTTGAGTTATTTTCTCTGATTCTACATTTTTGGGAGTCAAACGTAAGAGTGTATCCTTGATCACACATTTTACTAACACTGAGTATATTATGATTCAAGTCTTCAACCAATAGGAAATTATTTGCTTTTACATTTTTTCTTCCAAGTTCTATTACACCTTCTTCAAGTATTTTGATAGATGAGTCATCTCCAAATGCAACATTGCCATCCTTTATCTTCAAGCTGATGAATTTTTCTTGATCCCCAGTCACGTGTGAAGAACATCCACTGTCTATGTACCATTCATATTATTCTTTACATTCTTCAGTAGTTAATGCAATTCAAAAATCTTCATTGTTTGTAATCTCTTTCCTTCTCCATACTGTGGTTGGCATAGGAACATATTCATTCATATGTATGCAATCTCCTACTTTGTGACCAAGATAATTGCATTTGTAGCATACAATATTTTTTTCCATCAATGGGTAAAATGAATTATAACTTTTGTTGACAAATCCACGATTATTTCCATATCTTTTGTTTACACCATTCATGTTTCTTGCATATTTGTTCCTTTCATTGATTCTGCAATTAATTTCCTTATGTCCAAAATTTTTGTAAGTATAACAATGACCAAGAAAGAAATTTTGATACTTGGGAGTAAGTAAATTTCTTTGTGATGTAGTCCATCTGGGTTCATGATCTACTCTTCTGTAGTTTCTTTCATACTGATTGAAGCTTCTTTGATTCCTGAAGGTAGGAGGTCTTCTTGGATATTCATCTATTTTGTAATCATTCCTTCTTTCTGGTATCCTGGTCCACTTCTCATCAACTATTTGTGTAGCTCTTTCTTCAACCTTCTTGTTGGTATTTACATCTTCTTTGTATGAAGTTTCACCCATGCATCCAAGATGTGTTAATTCTTTTGGAACTTGAGAGTTTCTTAAGCTCTTCCTCAATGAGACAACTTCTTGTTCAAGTTTCTCACAATCTTCTTCTTTCTTTATCATTTGGACCTTCATTACCTCTGCTATTTTTCTTACTTCTTCGAGTAGAGTTTTCAAGGAAATCGTTTCTTCTCTTAGTTTCTGAAAGTCTTCTAATTGTTTCTTTAAGCTTACAACTGTATTTTCATAACCACCCAATTCACTTCTTAGTTTTCTATGCATGTCTTTGAGCTTGCTATTTTCAATCTCAACATGCTTCAATTTTTTAAGATTCTCATATTCTTGTTGAATCATTTCTACTTCATTATTTTCTTCTTCTTCATTGTCATCTCTTTCAATCCTTGGATGAGGACATTCAAATTCAACATGTCTTATTCCTTCACAATTAAAGCAAAAGAATTGACGTCTATTTTCTTCTTTGAAATATGAGATGTTATAATCTTCTTCAAATTCTTCTTATTCTTTTACTTATTCCCTTGCATAAATGTCTTGTAGCTTGTCCCAAAGCTCTTTTGCTAATGCACATGATCCCACCTTCGATTTCACTAAATTTGTCAATCCATCGAGGATGGTATCTATTGCCAGTTTATTGTTCATTTTTGCTTCCTTTTGAGCTGCAGTCTTTGGTTTCTTCAAAGCATTGTATCCTAAAGAAATTGAGAACCAAAAATCTTCCCCAAGAGATTTCAAGTAAGTTTCCATTCTATTATTCTAGTATTTAAAATTGCTTCCATCAAATGGTGGAATCCCATTTGGAATGTTTTTTTCCATTTCTGCATAGGATACTCCTTCCAATGGTTAAACTGTACTGAAGGTAACTCGCTCTGATACCAATTGTTGATACTGAGAGGGGGGTGAATCAGTATCAAGTACAATTTGTAACCTTTTTTAACTTATACTTAAACCATTCAATTATATCCAATGAGAAATGAACAATAGTATAAGAGTTACGGCAATACACCACAATACACCACAATACACCATGCACAATATATGAGAAATAATCAATAGTTATTGTTCAAGGGAAGTAATGACTTTCAAAGGTAGCTACAACTTCCAAGTGTAAAGGGAGGGATAAACCTCTAAGAGGAAGACACAATCCTCCAATATCAAGAGAGAGTTTAACTCTCCATCCTTGCCCCTTCCTTCTACCCAAGAATATACGAGAGATAATAAAAGTTCACATTAAATCATCACCATCAACCAACCATCACATAGACCCTGATAATGCTTCCTGAGACTTCTTCAATTTATACAATTATTCAATTCTTGGAATACTTTGATCCTATAGATAATATTATTCAGTTTATTCTCTGAAACTTCTCCAAGTTTCACTCCTTGAATCCTCCCCAAAAAGAAGTTATAGAGAGAATGGTAAACCTTGTTCAATTCTGGTTTATTTAGGAGACCGAACTTGTACAGAATGTACTGCACTCAATATTTAACATCAGATTCTGAAACTTGCACAAAAGAAACTAAAATCTGTACTGTTTCCAATGCAATTTGTCCCACATAATTTGGATTCTCGATGAAGAAATTATGACTGTTTTACCTGGAACACATGTTTATTGACTAGCTTCAGGATTGGTCAAAAACCCTATCTTCCATAGAGTGCATCTCCATAATTATAGAAAATCAAGGAAAAAACTTTTACCACAGGTACCTTGATATGTCTTCTCAATACCATAGCAATTTCACCATTTGAATCATTCTAGAAAACAAGTTATAGCAAAAATGGTAAGATGACCTAAAAATAACATACCTTAGAACACATCACCAAAAGACTTCATCCTCCCTTGAAATCCAGCCTTATTTACTTCTGATTTCCTCTGAAATTCGACTTGGGTATAAAATAAATGTATAATGATATTTATTTATACCATTTATGTCACTTCCTTTTGACATGAGGGCCGACCTGACACTTTCTTATTTTGTAATTCTTTTCTTTAACTATCTTCAGGGCCTACATGTACTTCATTCTTCAATTCACTTTGTCATCTTCAAAAATTAATTTCTCCTCAACCATGAGGATCCATGTGACATGCCAAATACCAATAGAAACAACATGATGTATACTATCCATCCATGGGTCTTGTATCTACATGTGCATTTTTCTTCATGTCCAAATACCTTCATCAATCTTCCAGTCCAAAACCCATGACTAGGGTTGACATCAATGACAACAACCAATCGTCCAAAAAATGTCTCTTCAAATTTGATTCCTTCAATTTGTGCATATTCTTTACATACCAATATAGCTTTATTCCTTGTAACTTGTCCATATTCATTTAATTTATTTCTGAAAACCCATTTTGTGTCGATCACATTCTTATTCTTTGGTCTTGGAGCCAATTCCCAAGTGTCATTTTCTCTATTTGATCCAATTATTCATCCATGGAATTATTCCAAAATTCATCCTTGTTGGCTTCTTCAAAACAATTTGGTTCAATTGTAGATAAGAGTGCTAGGTGCATTTGTTTCGGTGAACAGATTCTTCTTCTAGTCTCAACTCCTACATCTTTGTTTCTGATAATCTGATCTGAAGGATGATTCTTCTGTACTTGTTTACTGGGTGTCTTTGGAGACACTTGTTGAACTCTCTCTTCTATTTCTGTCAGATTCTCTTCATCTTCCTCTTCTACTTCCTTTTCATCTTCTGCTTCTTCTTCGGAAGACTGTTCCATTGATTCATTTTCTTCTTCCTTTGATTTTGGTCTGCTTGTTTCATTAATTGTTACGTTGATGCTTTCCACAATTTTATTCAATCTCAGATTGTAACACTTGTATGCTTTCCTTGTACTTGAGTAACCAAAAAGTACTCATTTTTCCACATGAGAGTCAAAATTTCCCATTCTTCCATCTTCTCTTTTGATGTAGCAATTTCTTCCAAAAACTCTGAAGTGATTCACATTTGTGGGTCTTTCGTTCCATAGCTCGTAGGGGGTTTTTTCAGTGTTGTTTTTGAGCATTACTCTGTTTTGAATGTGAACTTTTTAATGCACTTCATGTTTCCAAAAAATATCTGTCAATTTGTAATCCATTAGCATTGTTTGATCCATTTCCTATGTAATTATCATCCATTATGATAATGTTCCTTTGTCTTTGAACCACTCTCTGAACCAATATATGAATCCATGCTCTCGTCCACTATCATATATCTATCCAAACCTGCTAATTGTTCTTACGAATCCATTTATGTCCATACTGTCTAAGACTCTACTTGAGCAACTATCCATAATGCTAACCCATTTATCATTATACTATCAAACTGTACTTCTGCTAATGAATTGCTTTGAATTTGTCTTCTTAAACTTTGCAAGCTGCTCGAGGGATGGTTCTTTGGTCTGTCACAATTATCGCATAGACTCCCCCTGTCTAATATTCATATTACTTGGGAGTATCTAAGCCAGATGGCTTAGAACAATTCCTTCTCTAATGTGTATTCATCATCATTTTCATTGGTAGATTAATCATCATCTTCATGGGTAGATTCATTATCTCTCTGAGTTCTGACTTCTTTCTTTCTGTCTGTGGATTCATATTTCACTACTATGTCTGAAAGTACAATCTCTTGAACTTGTTCCTTATTTACTTTCCCTTCCCTTCTTTTATTTATTTTCCAAACCTTTCTGCATCTCACATCTTTCTTTTTCTCTGTAGAATTTTCTTCATCTCGTTTTATTGCCAATCTTGTGATCTCTGGTACCTAGTCTTTGTTCACCTATTCTTCATGTTTTCTTATTCATACTTTCTTATATCTGATATCAATATTATCTTTCATGGAAGTATCAATCATGCTTCTACAACCATTGTCTATGTGTCCATAGTTATGACATTTGTAACAATCAATGTTACGTGCGGCCACATAGGCACTTCTTGCTTGAACATTTCTTTTATAATACCTGCAATCTGTAACCTTATGTCCAAACTTAGTACAATAAAAACAATGACCATAAAATAAATTTGCATAACTGGGAGTGAATGATCTTGTTTGTGGCGTAGTCCTTCTGAATTTTTGTCTTGACTGATCATGATCATGATTGAAGCTTCTTTGTGGCTTGAACATGGATGGTCTCCTTGAAGATGTATCTTCAATAGTTTTCTTAGATTATGGTTGACCATGATTCCTTCCTTTGAGCACTTCTGCATAACTCTTTCTATTTTCTTCATTCTTCTTTTCTAGCAACCTAAAGTGCTTCTCTTCATTCTCTATAACTAATGTGGATGGTTCTGTCTCTTCAACGTTCTTGTTGAGCTTGACGATTTTACTTCTCAATGTGACAACTTCTTCTTCAAGCTTCTCAACCTCTTCTTCTTTATTCATTATCTGAGACTTCATGACTTCTGCTCTTTTCGCTTCTTCAAGATGAATTTTTAATGTGATTATTTCTTCTTCAAGTCCTTTCTCTTCTTGACCAAACTTTGCCTCAAGCTATTTTAGATCGTTAGTTCTTTCATTAAGATGGTCTATCAATATATTTTCTCTCATTTTTGCTTCTTCTTTCTGTGCTTCTATGTTGGTTTCCAAACACTACTTTTGATATTCAATATTTTCTCCGATCTTTCTAGCTTCTTCTAGCTGATTTCTTAAGTTCTCGATGACCTGTTGGGATTCTTAAAAAATGTGAACACTTTCCTTTTGTTTCATCAATTATTTCTTGAGTGAATTTTTTTCTTCTTTTAGTTCATCTAAATCACTAATCAATTCTTCTTCATAATTGTCTTCCTTTTCAATTATTTTTCATGTGTCATTTCCTTCATGGCATTCTATTTCAAGATGTCCACATTTTTGACAATTAACACAAAACAACATACCTTTGGTGATTATGTACTCTTCATCTTCTGAATCTTCTTGACATGGTGAACATAATTCTTCTTGATTTGTATTTACATCTTCTTTGACATTTTCTGAATCTATGATGGGTGAAGAATATATGTCATGTAACTTATCCCAAACTTCTTTTGTTGATGAACATTTACCAACCATTTCTCTTACCAGATTAGGTAATCCTTCCCAGATGAAATCCATTTCTATTTTCTTATTCTTTCTCAATTCCTTCTTGGCTCCAGTCTTTGCCCTTTTTGAGCTATCATATCCTGTAACAACTAATAGCCAAATATAATGCCCCTGTGCCTGTAAAAATACTTTTGTCTTTATGCTCCACATCTCATACTCAAAATCATTCTGACCATTAAACATTGGTACTCCATTCTTAGAATAATCCATGATCTCCTTCCAGTGGTTAAATTGTTTCTTTAAGGAACTGGCTCTGATACCAATTGTTGAATTACTAAGAGGGGGNAATAGAGCAATAATCATTTTTAACCATATAATCATGGTGTTATATCAATGAAGTATTATCATCCAATAACTGGAGAGTAAATAAAAAATGAACAAATGAACAATCATACACATACACAGTACACCAGTGTTTTACATGGAAACCCAAAGTGGGAGAAAACCATGAAATGTTTTTTCTTATATGTCTTGAAAAATTACATTCATTGGAAGGACCAACTTCCTTTGTTTTCCAGCTACAACTGGAAGGAGGATCCAACCCCCTAGTTTCTTAGGCTACAACCTGAGGGAAGCTCCAACTCCAAAATTCTCTGGCTACAACCAGAAGGAGGCTATGACCCCCTATGTTCTCTAGTTACAAATGGAAGGTGGCTACAACCACCTGCCCTTGCCCCATCAAACTGCCCTGAAGTAGAAGTAGAATGATGGAACCACTGTCACACTATCACTGTGAGATATACCATTGTAAACCTATACCAATAAACCTGAACCATGCATCAACCATGCATCAACCTGTACCTCAACTTGTGTAATGTTCGTGACTTGGATAGTCTAAGAAACATTGTTAATGTGTGTGTAGGATCAAATATTTACACCATATAAATGATCATACAAATAATAAACGCGACAAAGGATTGCAAAGTTTGTATTATGATATCTTTGTGGATTACAAAATGGATGAATGTGGCTGAATAAACTGACAACACTTGACTAGATCAATAGACAAAGGATCTTAGCCGGAATACAAATAAGCAACTGTGGCTGAATTAAATAACAACACTCGACTAGATCAAAATACAAAAGGATCTTAGCTGGAATACAGATAACCAACTAAAAGATAATATCCGGAATATGGGAGCACTGTGGAATCAATGAAGAATGATGGAAGATCTGGATGATCTTCCCAGTGACTAGGGTGTGTCTTTCAACACAAAAATCAACCAACTGATGTCTTCCTCCTCGAATACACTGAACTATCTCTCCTGAGATGCACCTCTTCTCCTCAATGACAAGTCATAATCTACATAATGATGAATTAGGTCACTGACCCTTCCTTTATAGCTTTCCAAAACCCTAAATCATGCTGAAACCCTAATTCACTGTTGACTTCCAAAACCCTAAATCATGTTGAAACCCTAATTCACTGTTGACTTCCAAAACCCTAAATCACTGCTAAAACCCTAATTCACCATTGACTTCTATTTTTAGCTCATAATGACATAAAAGCACTTGTAACCCTTTTTAGCTTAATGCCACTTTCTTAATATAACACCTGTGACTGGAGTGACCTCTAGTAACCCTGTTTACCCCTCTTTGGCCCTAGTTATAGTCTAACGGGGTAGTTTAGACCATTAAGCCTCCTCTCTAGAGCTCCTATTTGGAAAGGGACATTACAGTCCTCCCTTCCTGAAATTGCTTGTCCTCAAGCAATACCAGTCCAGGGTGCTGCAACACCTTCTCTCTCTCCCAAGTAGCGTCCTCTACTGGAAGCCCTCTCCATCTGATCAAACACTCTCTGATGACCTTGCTCCTCAGTTTTCTCTCCCAAAACTCCAAAACCTCTTCCGGAACTAACTCCAATTGTCCCTCCTCATCCAACGGGGGAAGCTCCTCTTATGTGCTAATGAATTGTCCCACTGCCTTTTTGAGGCAATACATGTGGAACACGTTATGAATCTTGCTCCCCTCTGGAAGCTGTAGCTCGTAAGAAACCTTGCCTACTCGACGCATGATCTTGTAAGGACCATAAAATCTGGGCTTGAGCTTCTTGGCCCCACTCTTCTTCAGAGATGACTGTCTGTAGGGTTGGAGTCTCAAGAAAACTAAATCTCCAACCTCAAAGTTGCGTTCTATCTTGTGCGTATCCACAGTTATCTTCTGTCGGTTTTGCATCGTCTGCACGTTCTCCTTCAACAACTTGAGAATATCCTGATTCTCTATGATCCAATCCTTGGCCTTGGGAGCTCTTATCTCCCCGAATACCAAGTCTACCAAAGTGGGAGAATCATATTCGTACAATGCTCGGAAGGGTGTCATACCAATGGACATGTGGAAGGTGGTGTTGTAGCAATGTTCTCCTAAATGTAAGAACATTACCCACGTTCTCTATTGTCCTCCTACATAGTTCCTCACATACCCTTTAACCAACTTGTTGACAATCTCGATTTTCCCATCTATTTGAGGGTGATAATTGGTGCTAGGTGTCAACTCTGTCCCCACTAACGGAAACAACTCTCTCCAAAATGTCCCTATGAATCGAGTGTCCCTGTCACTGATGATGTTCTTTGACAACCCATGAAGTCTGAAGACCTCCATGAAGAAAATCTCATCTACCTGAACTGTGTTGTACTCTGTCGGTATGGTGTAGAAGTGATAAAAAATGGTCAATATTTCGACCACTACATAGATACAGTCCTTAACCTGGACCTTGGGTAGACCTGTGATGAAGTCCATAGATATACTCTCCCATTTCTTCTTTGGAATGGGGAGTGGCTGAAGTAGCCCTGTTGGAAGCGCATGCTCTAACTTGTTTTGTTGGAAAGTCACACACTCACTGACGTGTCTCATAACATCCTATTTGAGGCCCTTCCATGAGAACCTCTCTCTTATCTGTCTGCAGGTTTTGAAAAACCCTTGATGGCCTGCTAGAGGTGAATCATGAACTGTGGTGAGGATCTTCTTCTTAAGCCCTGAATCTGGCACCAAGTTGACTCTATCCTTGTAAAATATGACAGCGTCAATGACCCTATACCGGTCATCCTGTATCTTCCCATCCATCAACTCACAAGCGAACTTGTTCTTGGAATATTACACTAACAAGTGGGATTTCCAATCTGCTGAAATCTCCATCAAAGAACATGTCACAGGTCTCCTCGATAGTGCATCGGCCACAATGTTCTTCTTCCCCTTGACATATTCTATGTCAAAGTCGAATGCCTGTACCTTCGTCACCCATTTCTGTTGGCTCTCACTGAGGTCCTTCTGCTCAAGGAAATACTTTAAACTATTGTGATTGGTATTGACCATGAATTTGTTGCCCACCAAATATTGTCTGAACTTGGTAAAGGCATGCATGATTGCCAACATTTCCTTGTCATAAATGGAGTACAACCTCTCAGGTTGACTAATATTCTAGCTCTCTAATACAATGGGGTGTCCTCCCTACATCAAAACTACACTGATCCCTTTGCCGAATGCGTCACACTCTAGTACAAATGGCAAGGTGAAGTCTGGTAGTGCCAACACTAAACAAGTGCCCATGACTTCCTTCATGTGATCAAAGGCTTCCTGTGATTTCTCGGTCCATATGAAGGCCTCATGCTTGGTAATATCTGTTAGCGGTGCTCCAAGCTAAGAAAAACCCCATACGAACTGCCTGTAATAGCTGCATAGCCCGAAGAAGCTCCTCAATTCTATCACATTCTTGGACATCAACCGATCCAGAATGACCCTAATATTCTCTTGGTGCACTTGTACCCCCTGTGCACTGATGATGTGGCCTAAGTAAAGCATCTTTATCATACCAAACTTGCACTTGGACTCTTTGGCATATAATGACTGTGCCTCCATGATGCTCAATACCTCATATGCTCTTTCCATGACTAGCTATAGATCAAGATGTCGTCGAAGAAAACCAAGATTGATTTCCTTAACTAATCCCTAAATATATGGTTCATGCAAGACTGGAATGTAGCAGGTGCATTGGTTAGCCCAAATGGCATAACCAGGAACTCGAAGTGTCCAAAATGACATCGAAATGTTGTCTTCTCTATGTCCTGCTCTCGGATGTTGATCTGATGATATCTAGAGCGTAGATCAATTTTTGAGAAGAAAACTGCCCCATGCAGTTCATCCATCAACTTGTCAATGCGTGGGATAGGGTACTGGTTCTTGATGGTTTTCTTGTTCAAGGCTCAGTAATCAATGCACATCCTCATGGTGCCATCCTTCTTCAGAACTAAGACAATTGAAGAAGCAAATGGGTTGTTTCTCGGTCTGATGTGTCCCATCACCATCAATTCCTTGATTTCCTTCTCTATGTTATCCTTAAACCTCCTAGGATGAAGATGGGGGGGTGATCATAGGTTTTCCCCCTCCTCCAACTCAATGGTGTGCTTAAACCCCCTGTCAGGTGGTCTCCCTGGTGGAATTGCCTCAAAGACCTGTTGATGTCGTCCCAATAAATTCTTGATCTTTGTATGGTATTGTTGTTGACCTTCTGAATCCTTCTGAGTAGTGATCAAGCATT
This sequence comes from Picea engelmannii, assembly GCA_009831015.1. NCBI lineage: Eukaryota > Viridiplantae > Streptophyta > Pinopsida > Pinales > Pinaceae > Picea > Picea engelmannii. Next base: position 153,267 of record ML777675.1, read on the forward strand.
CTGTGACATATGATAGCTCCCCATGTCTGAATATCCTCTCCATACTCTTGGCTAAAACTGTCCTGGGTGCTCCTGTCGACATAACTCTTAGAACAACCTTCTTCCCATCCTAATATCTGAATCATTTCCAAGGTTTGGTAGTTGGTAGTGATTTTTCCCAAGGTAATCATCCACTAAATTCCTAACACCACATATGTGTCCGATAGGTCAATCACATAAAATGTGTCGCTCACTGTGTAGTTGCCTAAATTCATCTCTAATTTTGGAACTTTGTCTAGAAACTCCACTGTGTGGCCTTCTACTACCACAACATCAAACCCCTCAAACTCCTCTATCTGAAGTGCCCGTCTCGATACTAGTGAAGCGTCGATGAAGTTGTTGGTGGCCCCACCATCTATCAGGGTGATTACCTATTGCCCCTGAATAATCCCTCTAATACGGAGGGTATCATACCTGGGAACACCAGAAAGGGTTGCTATGACTCTTCCCTTTTCCAGTTTCCTCTTGTTAGCCTGCTCTGGCAGTTGTGGGACTACTGGGGATGGGCTCATGCTAGTGTCGGTGGTCTACGGGGAGGCTACTCCTCTATTGGTGCTGACTCCTCCTATGAACTAGTGGATCCACTATCCTGCTCCTCCTCACTGTCCACACTATCTGCTACTACCTCAATATAATGAATCTCTCCCTTGCCCATGCACCTATGGCCTGGGACCTAAGGATCTCTGTAGCTAAAGAAAAGCTTCTTCCTCATAAGCTCTTGCCTAGTCTCATCATCCAACTTCTCCTTTCCCTTCCATTCTCTCTGGAATGGCTTTCTATCTTGATCCCTCTGGGGTACAAATGGTTTGGAGAAATTTTTAGTCTTTGGCATTGAGTCTGCCAGATCTCGAGTGCGAAGGATGGCATACTGCAAAGTGGGAGGCCTGTATGCCTTCACCCATCCTCTCAAAGGATCTGTGATTCCTTCTGTGAATGGCATCATCAGCCCGGGCTCTGATATATCTGTCACTGCCACAACTACCTGCTGAAACTTTGTGATGAACACCTCTACTGTGCCAGTTTGTCTCAACTGGGCTAGATCCTTGAAGTGTATCTCAGGATCCTTCTTGTCAAACCTATCCATGAGCCTATCTATAAAATCCCTATAGGAGGTGATGCGACTGTGACCCAATGTCACTAGTCCATGATACCACCACTCATGTGCCTCACCATCCAAGTGTAAGGTCACGAAACTGATGGTCTTTGTCTCGGTCACTTGGTTGAGCTTGTAATACGTGTCTAGATTTTGTACCCAAGCTCTGGCGGTGTATTTGGATGATCCGTCGAAAGAAGGGATGGTGATTTTCCCAACTTTTTGGATGAAATCGAGGTTATGTCGCTGCTACTATTGTGGTCCTCCCCTCTATGACTCTCTGGGGCGGTTCCTGAGTCTGAGTCCACAATACTCGACTAAAGTAATGTCCTGATGGAAGTCATGACCCAATGTTGCATACTCCCTCCTATACTCTGCAATGTCACCGACAGGAGTGGGTGGCCTCTATGATATCAATGGTGGTGCTGCTACTGAGGGTGCCCTCTAAAAAATGGGAAACAAGGGTCTGGGAATCCTACTCGTAGAGCTATCCATGCGAGAGGGATACTGGGGTCTACTTCCTTCTCCCAAGTTCCCCTGTGGTGCATGCAGGACTTGTGTATCTGGGGTGCCCACTCTAGCCAATCTATCAACCACTTGTGCCAAGGACTGAGACATGGTCCATTGACTAGCTAACATATCATTGATAACCTACATGAAAGTTGCCTCTGGATCTATGGGGACCTTGCCATTACCCTCTGGTCGCTCATATTTGTCTCCTAGCATCCTCTTTGCCTCGCACTTAGCTTCACGCTCTGCCCTTCTCTCTACTTCTCTGTGTGTCTTTTCTTCTTCCTATGAGCTAGGAGGAAAAGGGGGAAAATCAGGCCTATGCCTTCTTTCCTGATGCCTATTGTAAGTGACATATCCATCACCTACATTTTCACGTCCCTCTGGGTATTTTGTTGCACTCATTTTCTTTAGTCACAGGTTGGCTGGACTAAAGCTCTAATACCATTGTAATGTTCCCGACTTGGCTAGTCTAGGAAACACTGCTAATGTGTGTGTAGGATCAAAGGTTTATAGCATATAAATGATCATACAAATAATAAACGCGAAAAAGGACTGCAAAGTTTGTATTATGATATCTTTATGGATTACAAAATGGCCAAATGCGACTGAATAAACTAACAATACTCAACTAGATCAATAGACAAAGGATCTTAGCTAGAATACAAACAAGCAACTAAAAGATAATACCCGTAATATGGGAGCACTGCGGAATCAATGAAGAATGATGGAAGACTTGGATGATCTTCCCGGTGAATAGGGTGTGTCTTTCAACACCGAAATCAACCAACTGGTGTCTTCCTCCTGGAATACACTGAACTATCTCTCTTGAGATGCGCCTCTTCTCCTCAATGATAAGTCATAATTTGCATAATGATGAATTAGGTCACCAACCCTTCCTTTATAGCTTTCCAAAACCCTAAATCATGTTGAAACCCTAATTCATTGTTGACTTCCAAAACCCTAAATCATGTTGAAACCCTAATTCACTGTTGACTTCCAAAACCCTAAATCACTGTTGAAACCCTAATTCACTATTGACTTCTATTTTTAGCTCATAATGACTTAAAAGTGCTTTTAACCCTTTTTAGCTCAATGCCACTTTCTGAATATAACACCTGTGACTAGAGTGACCTCTAGTAACCCTATTTACCCCTCTTTGGCCTTGGCTATAGTCTAACGGGTTGGTTTAGACCATTAAGCCTCCTCTCTAGAGCTCCTATTTGGAAAGGGAAATTACAACCTGTAATCAACCTGTACCATAAACAAGTGCATCAACCATGAACCAACCTGTAATCAACCTGTACCATAAACAAGTGCATCAACCATGCACCAACCTGTATCTCAACTTGTAATCAACCTGTACCATAAACAAGTGCATCAACCATGCACCAACATGTACCAAACAACCTGTAATCAACCTGTACCATAAACAAGTGCATCCAACCATGTACCAAGTATGCACCAATCATGTGTCAACTACTCATCAACTATGAATCATCAATATGTACCAAAATCATCAACTATACACCTCATGTATGTGCCAACTCATCAACTACTTGTATCAACCATGTACGCAACATGTACCTCAACCAAAATACCTCATCAATTTCATCATCCAAATATGATTTTTAAGTTTGTAATAGACCTGGTGTATATTATCACATACCTGCAAGCCTGCCTTAACTTTAACAAAAAGAGACTAGCATTTTCATCAAACTTTTCTTTAGTCTCACATGACTAATTTTGGATTAGTCAACAACCCTAACTTGAAATAATCATAACTTTGTACCTGTAATGAATAAAGATCTGAAACTGATACACAATGTTCGTCAGTGTGTTTTATGAAATTCCTCCAAGTTTCACTACTTGTAACCTCTCAAAAAATATGTTATAGAAAAAATGACATACCTTGTTGAATTCTGACTTATTCTAGAGAGCGACCTTGTAGAGCATTCCCCCCATGGAATATTTATTGAATCGATCTGAAACTATTACAAAACATACTACAGATTGTACTCTAACCGACACAATTGGTATTATTAAGTTTGGATCTGTTATGAAGAAGTTATGACATTTTTACCGAAAACACTTGTTTTAGACTAGTTTCAGGACTAGCCACAAACCCTATTTTCCATGGAGTGTAACTCCAAAAATAAAATGACCCACAAGATGAATTGTGTACCACAAATACTTGAATATGTTTTCTCAATTTCATAGCAATTTCACGGTCTGAATCATTATAGAAAAAGAGTTATAGCAAAAATGGTGGGATGACCTGTAAATAACATACCTTAGAAAGCACCATCAAAATAATTTATCCTTCCTTGAATTCCGTCCTTCTTTTATTCACCTTCCCTTAGAAATTTGACTTATATATCCTTTGGTTACCTCAGAAAACTATATATATTCAATATTCTCAAGTGTGTGTTAAATGAGAGATCCTTGACTCTTATTTATAATCTCCAAGTAACTTCCTTAAAAACATCTTCTAGGTCACTTTGCCCACTTTCCTTATTTTAGGGTTAACCCACTTCTAATTTCTCCATTAAATTTATTATTTAAATAATTTATTTTGTATTCACTTTGAATTATATTACACTCATCACTTCACTTTTTTATTTACTTTCTAAAATATCTTAAACCACTTTGACTACTTTGACCTTTTTGGGCTTCAAGCCAACATATGAGGGTCCTCCAACTTTGTAAGGCCATAACTCTCAAACCATGAGGAGTTATGTGACGTTCCACATACCAACAGAAATGGCATGACATGTAATATCCATATGGAATATTATTACTTGTAAATATATCAAAACTCATACCATTATCCATCAAACAAACTTGGGTCCATTACCCAAACCAGGGTTCTCCAACTTCACATGGCCATAACTCTAACCGTGAAGAGTTATGTGATGATACACATATTAGCGGAAAGAAAATGACATGTACTATCCATTTAGAATATTATTACCTTAAAATATATTAAAACTCATACCATTATACATGAAACAACCTTTGGTCCATTACCCAAACCTTTGTGCTACAGAGCTTTCTTCAAGGGTTGGCATCAATGACAACCAACCTTAGTCAACAAAATGTTTGTCCCTGATTCTAGGGTATACAATGAAATCCCACATCATAGCCAAGGGATGGAACTCCTTTATTTGTAAATCATCAACATATAGTGAAAATTTGATGAGTGGAAGCTGGTCTTCGGGGATATCATGTCTGTTTCTAAAGCCCTGAACAATAGATTTTGACCTGGAGCGTGAACATGTATCCCAGGTGACGTTTTGGGAAATACTACTAGGCCTCCCACTGGCCTTCTTGACTACAGAGGCCCTTGAAGTAATTGGGGACAAATTAGGGACCTTTATGGGTTTAGAACCCAACTAGGCCGAAGAAAGTCATGCGTTGGGACTGGATACAAGTAGAGGTGAATGTCAAAGAGGGACTGATTCAAAACCTAGACCTTGTCCTAGGAGACATCACTTGGCACCAAAAAGTTGATTACTGGAGAGTTCCCTTTAGATTCCATGCATGCCATGAAATTAGGAATTTGTGTGCAGAATGCAAGCACTTTATCATAGGAAACCTTCCTATAAAGAAAACATGGGTGAGAAAATCCACTTGTAACATGTCAGAGAAAGTCAAGGTGGTATCGAAAAAAAAATCTAAGGAAGTTTTTAAGGACCCAGGGATAGTCAAAGCCTCTAGCTCATAAATGGGATATATTTTATGTCGGACCACTCTCTCTGGTATGACCTTAAATGGCCCTTTTTGTCTTTCTTCTGCCTTGCACGAGATAGTTTTCCCTAAGATATCAATCGTTTCTGACGGAATGGTCCACTAGCTCCCACGTTCAACTTCACACCCTATTTCCCCCTCCCTACAACCTATTTATGTGGACCCCTAGTCAATCCCTGATCCCTCCCCTTCTCCCACTGATTTTTTGGTTTCGCCCTCCCACCCCCCTCTCAACCCTCATCCTCCTCTTCTCCAGCAGAGTTGACAAACCTTTACGCCCCCTTCCCTTCTAACCCCCTACCCTCCCCTAGCTCTAATTCTTCCATGGGCCCTCACTATATTCCCCCCTCTCCCCCCNCCCGCCCCCTCCAAAGGTTATGCCCTAAGGTCAAAATACAAACTGAAGGTTTCTTCTCTATCTAAAGGGAGATTAGTATTATATGCCCCTCAAGCGGCCACCGCAGGAAGAAAGTCTCATATCTCGAAATATAAAGAATTGGCCGAAGATGAAATTAGGAAAGGCACGCAGGAAACCATCACAATGGCCCTTAGAGCGGGGAAATCCCAACCCACTATAAAAAAATATTCTTCCCTCCTACAATGCAAGAGGTCTAGGAGCCCCCCAGAAAAAAAAAAAATATCCCTCAAAAGGTTGCTCCCGAGCCTTAACCCAGATGTTAATTTACTAAAGAATATGATGTGTAAAGGGGAATAAGTTATAAAGGATATCAATCCCTGGTTAAAATATTGGGCCTTTAGTGCGACAAACACTGATGGTTTGTCTAGTGGGTTGTTGACAAGTTGGAGCCTCTATTTTAAAGTCATTTCTTCATCTTCTTCAATATCCACCATTTCAGTGAACCTAAAACATAAAGACATTGACTATTCCTTCTATGTCATAAATATCTACGACACTTACTCTGAACGAGTTCCCTTATGGGAAAATCTGAAAAATGAATGACTTTTTAACGACCCTTTAATGGTCATTGATCGGGCTTTGAATTTCACTCTTTCCTTGACAAAGGTTTTGGGCCCCCATCCAAAAGAGGACTGACAAAAATTTTTGTTTCCATCTTTTCTCTATTATGTAAATATAATGGATGTGTAACTTGTGAATCTCTCACTGACGTGGAGAAATTTCTGAACAAGGAGAGACGAAGTCGCGAAACAACTTGATATATTTTTGATATCTGAAAAGGTCCTGGAGAAGGGTCTAGATTCCTATCAAAAGTAGAAGAAGGATGGAGTTCATACCACTGCCCCATCTATTTAATATGGATCTATTACTTAACGACACCCTACCTCGCATTTAAAAATCAACAAAGTGTGGTTTGATGACCCTGTGTTTCAAATCATTGTAACCTCAAATTAGAAGAAGCTTCAAGTTGATAGCAACAAGCCTCTTATGATACAATTTTAGAAAAACATGAAGAATACAAAGCAACAATAAAGAACTTGATTCCAAAATGGAAATTCAAAAATACAAAGGAAATCTCAGAGATCAAAATTGAACTTTCCTGTCTTGGCACTAGACTGGATAGAGAATCCCTTAGCCCGAATCACCTAGAGGAATTAAGATGTGTAGAGAAAAAACACAATGAATGGTTAAAACGAGAGGAAGAGGAATGGAGACTCAAAATTTCTTCCCTTTGGATAAAATTTGGGGACAACAACACTAAGTTCTTCCATATATTTTCTAGCCAGAGACAAAATATAAATACTATTTGGGAGCTCAAGAATGAAGAAGGAACTTGGGTCAGTTCATTTACGGAAAAAGCAGAGGCAGGGGCATGTTTCTTTGAAACCATTTTGTCGACCCCGGAAGGATGCCCCATCCAATAAATCCTTCAAGTTATGGTCAATTTCCATCCCTTGTTCTCCAAAGAAATGAACCAAATCCTTCTAAAAAAAGTCTCTTCAGAAGAGATAAGAGGAACCTTTTTCTCAATAAAGAGTGGAAAAATTATGGGTCTGGATGGGTTTTCGACAGAGTTTTTTGAATTCTCCTATGAATTCTTAATATAAGACCTACTCCTCCTGATCAAAGAGTCTCAATATTCCAAAAGAATTTATGGTCCGCTAAACTCAACCTTCCTTTGTCTCATCTTGAAGAAGCAGAATGTCAAATCGCTCTAGGATTATCGACCAATATCTTGTTGCAATGTGACTTATAAGATGATTACAAAAATTATTATTAATACCACTCCTTAATAAGGTAATAGGTGATGAAAAGTTTTGTTTTCTCCAAAATCGACAAATTCATGATGTAGTGGCCTTAGCAGACGAGTCTCTACATTTAGAGAAAAAAAGAAACTTAAAGTTGCATTCTTTAAGTTGGACGTGTCAAAATATTTTGATCGAGTAAATTGGAATTTCCTTCGACTAGTCCTCATTCAACTCAAAATGAATATCAAAATGGTAAAATGGATAATGTGGTGCCTCAATAGTGCTTCCTTCACGTGCTTGATAAAAGAAGATCCCTTTCATTTCTTCAAAGCCTCCTGAGGTCTACACCAGGTCTTCCCCTTGTCCCTCTTTTGGTTCCTAATCATCATGGAAACCCTAAGAAAACTGATAAAAGAGGCTAGAAACAAAGCGATATTATGAGGTTTGAAAGTGACATCTTCAGAGATAGTCTCACATATTCTCTTCATTGACGACGTGTGGGTCAGTATCTGTATCTCTTTTATGGATGTGTCTTCCCTCTCAAAAACACTAGACCTGTTCTGTAAGATGCCAAGTATGAAGATAAATTTTGAAAATTCTTGTTTACTAAGCAGTTTATGCTCAGGGTACAAGGTTACCCCCTTTCTTCGTATTTTTCATGTTCAATATAAATCTTTTGATGAGGGGGTAAAATACTTAGGTTTTAATATAAATCATGAAAATTTCAAGAAGTCAGACTGCGCTAGCTTATTTGAAAGGTGGAATCAAGAATTGATTCCTCAGTCTTCATAACTCTCTCTCTCGGTGGCAGGATAGTCCGACTGAAATCTGTTTTGGAAGGAATTCCAATTTATTGGAAATCTGTCGCAGACATCCATAAAGGTATACTAGACAACATAAAAAAAACTCAATAGTAATTTCTTATGGGCTGACAACAAAGCTTCAGGGGGGATGCACTTAACAAAGTCATCCTCCCTCACAATTCCTAAAGCTTTAGTTGGATGGAAAATAAGATATATTCGTCTCTTTGCTAAAGCTTTAGCTGGAATGAACATTTGGCGGATATTGGTAGGGAACACACTTTGGATTAAATTAATGCAGTACAAATACTTCTCTAACTTCTCAGTCACTAAATGGCTCAGGGATCCGAAAAAGTCCTCAAAAGGATCCATAGTGTGGAAGGATCTAGTTGAAGCTTTCCCCCTGGTAGGAGATTGGGTGGTTTGGAAAAAATAGGAGACATAAAAAGGTTAGGGTGGGAGAAGACCCTTGGTTGGGAGCATGAAACTTCTTCAAACTCTCTCCTCCCCTCATCCAAACCTTAACGAACAAAAAATAACTCTCTCTTCATGACGTGCGCATTGGGTTCCATTAGCCTCAAGGACGAGCATGATGGAAATATGTGTCAACCTTAGGTCTCCCAGAGGCTCCTCATGTTGAATGAAAATCCTATATTTCTTGGTTATGTGAAAATATAGTCATGCTCTGCTAATATGACTAGGATTCTTTATGTTTGTCTTGTAACCCAAGAGATGGATCCTTCACAGACAAATTAAGATACAAATCACGGTAGGAGGAAAGGAAAATTTTCCAACGATAATGGTGGTGGAAGGATTTATGGAAATCCAAGGCCCCTTTGTGTTGTAAAATCCTATTGTGGCTAGCCTTAACCAATAAATTGTTGACTTGGTATAATCTGGAAAAAAGGAACTAGCATGGTCCAAACTTTTGTGTACTTTGCAAAACAAGCTATGAAATCGTATCTCACCTATTTGTATCATGCCCCTTTGCAGGTCAGTTTGGCATGGAAATTAAAGAAAAAATAAAAAGTAGGTGCATATTGGATTAATACTTCCCTGGAGGAGTGCTACAAGCTATGGATAGAAGACAAATATCTAAAAATGGATGTAGGACTACCATGCATATTGGTTGCAAATTTATGGTGGCATCACAATGTGGCATTTTTTAAAGATAAATGGATGTCTCCAGGATTAATTACAAGCCTAACACTAGCACTAGAAACAAGGAGCAAAGAGGAAAACAAATACGAAACATAGGGTTCCCTCCTTTCCTATTCTAGATTATTCCATCTCGTGGGGCTACTTTGACAGTGCCAACCAATGACACCCTCCCTCTAATGGATTAGGTGTAGTTTTATTCTTAAATAAAAACCATTACGTTAACTTCAGTTATGCTCTAGGAGGAGAATCCAATAAAAAAGTTGAACTAATAGCTTTATGGACCCTCCTATAGGCATCAAAGAAAAAGGACATCAGGAAGCTTTAGGTCACGAGAGACTCAAAATTGATGATTGACTTGGACAAAGGAAAAATCTCTTTTCATAACATGAACCCGACAAATTGTGATACCCCACAACATGAAAACTTCGAAAATTATTATTATTATTATTATTTTAGAATTTTAATTATTTTTCCAAAAGAAACTTTGGTCGATTGACCAAATATGAAATGTAAAACCTTATTATTTTATGAAAATAAACACATGTGGAAAAAGGGGCACACATTGAAGCATTTGTTAAAGAGGGAGTTAGGAATCCAAAGGGGTTGGCCAAGTGGAAATAAACTGAGACAATTTGTAGAGTTAACTCAACTTCAAAAAGACACATTATAGATTTACAGGAGAATCTATGAACATGTGTAAAAATGAATCTGACAAGTGGTCAGTGAGAAGGAGGCTCAAGATAAGTGTCACAAGTCCTAGGAAAAACAAAAGGAAGTCATGAAAAGGGAATGGGACACCATTCCTAGGATGCGAACTGATAGCTCGAGGAGGCTACGCATTGATTTTGACTTGACACAATGAATTATTTAATATTACACACAACACACTAGTACTCATAATTCTGCAAGAGGCAACGTACGTAGCCCCTTGGATTCTGAACTCAACTTGGGGGTGACACAGGTTGACAAAGACTCTAGTCTATGGTTGGGAGGAAAAGAGTCTTCAATGTGTGGTTTCCCCAAGTTTGAGGTTTTACTTCTTTATTATGAATATGTCAATCTGAATGTTTATTGTGTATCATTGTGCGTTATTGTGATCAATATTATTGGTTATGAAGTATTTTTAAAGCATAAATAAGTCATAACAATATTAGATCTAATTGCTTCAATGAGAAAATGAATGAATACCAGAATTTCATACAGAAAGATTGTTGAAAGAAAAACAATAGTCATTTTGTTTCCTAGATCTATGAACATAGTTGTATTACCAATGGAAAACTAAATAACAATTATGAGTAAAACCTAGTTATTAAGACATGAATTGTATTTGAATAAGAAATTTGTATTAAGGAAACACATCTTAACAAAGATACAAGCGGATATTGTGTGCATCCAAGGAAGGAATCAATACTACATAACATAATACAACAAAGTTATAAAAATTTAAAATGTGTAGACGACAATCCTAAGCCACGAGAATTTAATTGTAACAGCCCCCGTCGTCACGACAACTAAAGCGAGGTACAACAGGTAATTTTTTTTTTATTGCTACGTAGGAAAAAAAAAACATCATAAAAAAACACCATCATCAACACATTGATCACATATTTTAACAAACAATAATAATGCATTTATAATCAAATACGAAACAATGTCGACACATCATCACTGTGAACCAAGACATGCATATAGATGTATTAACACAATAATTAACAACATCGAGATCATCGATTCATCAACCATCAATCCTAAAACATCGAATGACCATGGCGCAAGGGTAATCATTATCATTATCAATCGTGCGTCCACATTACATTCAAGGCACGTGAGTGTTCTAAAGAGTTAAATAAATCATACACCGACATTAAATTCAAGCACGCTAGTAATCTAATTTAATAAATAATTAAAACATCAACATAAATATAATTTACCTCCTACTTACATTTCCAGAAAGGGTGGTTAGCGAAGTTCTAGTCTTCTCTAAATGATGCAAAAAGAGATCAAGGATGGTTTAGTTCCATACTGGAATTAAGAAGACCCAACCATAAGTAAACAATATTTCAATGGTCCTCTCACAAGGCCAGGGAAGGGATTCTAACGAGAACCCACAAAATTTAGCCATGATCACGGGCTTCAATGCTAATTTTTAAAAACCCCAAATACTATCGTTCAACGAGGTGTTGGGACCAATGATGCGACAATGTAAGAGTAAGAACAAAGGTACTAGCTTGTGATTTGAAGATCATGTGCACCACTTCCCTCAATTAATTTTCTAGGATCATGATCTTAGGCCATCTAATTGATTATTATTCCATGAATTGTGAATCATCATCATATGCATTTAGAAAATTCATTAACTTCCACTATTAATAATAAGTATTTATTATTATTCAATTAAACTAGATGCATATAAGTATACTGGCTCTAAAAAGATCTAAATCTTGCTAATACTGTGTCCTCCTTAGTTCCATCAATGTTGAGGATTTAATACTTGCAAGAATTCGCTAAGAATTTCAACATTCACAATCAGGGTTCAAATATGGTAGTTATTTATTTAAAAATATTATGTAAGAAGAACCTATGTATCTTCTTGGTTATTGTGAAGTTTAGAACTTGTTGGGGTAGTAAAAATTAAGCTCCACATTAAAATTTTTATAAGTTGTTCTTCAAGTAATTATGCAGCCAACACATCAACTTAGCCTAAAAAGGAAATGCGTAAATAGGTTAATAACAAAGGGTGACAAGATACGATTTCCTACGATAAGAAAAGGCTCCCTTGTATTGGAGACTGCTCCAGAAATCTGAGCAGAAGGACAAGTTTATACAAAGATTTTGTTTTGGCACCAAGGATGGAGCGATCATCCCACTAACCAAGGCAGAGAAGGAAAGAGTTTCTCCGGAAACCGGCATCTCCCTTGTCCGGAGAACGCCAAGAGAAAGGCTCCACGGGTTGCATTAAATGCAAAAACTGAGCAATTAATTCGCTGTCACAAGGCGCCAGGAGTAAAGCCCCATGCTCATGCAGTGCCAGTTGAGAAAATGTAGGTAGGTGGATGGAGTTTCGCTGGGTAAAGGTCCAGGCTAGCACGCCTTTTCAGGGACAAGAGTTCTGCCGGAGTAAAGCTCAGAAGTCCGGGCAAAACGCTACGGGTGAGGGCGCATTCTCTGGGCGAGCCCGAGCAACACTCAGACCAGAAAAAATGCGCGAGAGAAGAACAAAAAAAATCCCAAGGGACCTCTGATTATTCACGTCTGAGACCAAAACAAACTCTTTGGCCGAATTAATAATCCGTGTAGCCTGGAATCCCGTCCAACCGTTTGTAGACCTATTTACTGTTCAAAGCCGAATCAAAAAGTTGTTGAGCTTCAAATCGCTCCTTGGAAGATTATGAGACACAGAAGAACATAGCCTCTGCATCCTGCGGTCTAAATAAAAATGACGCAAGGGTATCTCGCCTTGCCAGGGTAACTACTGCGTAAGGAGGTACCTCCTGCTGCTAGTGCGTTGGTAACCATCCAGAGTTCTTGGGATGTAAGCTGAAATATGTAAGCGGTCGAGTCTCTAGAGTCTTACCAAACAAAAGATGGTAATGCACGGCAATGAGTTCGTGGAAGAAGACATAGTTTCTTACCTCGTGAAACTAACAATGTGAATGACTTGCAAAGCTAAACCTCGTGCTGCTACTCTCGCTAGCTGTTAATCCGGTCATCTATGGCTAGCTGCTTAGTGGGCTTATAATATTTGAAACGGACCTCGTGCCGCTATTGTGCTTGTTGTCTTCCCACTACGCTTATGGTCGTTGGGATATATACCTACCCACATTGTTGCATTGGAGTGATATGCCCTTGTGCTATTACTCATATAATAGAATATAGGCAATCCTAGAAGGAGAAATACACCAGGTAAACTCGCCTTAACCTGCAATGTTGAAGCAAGACTTGGAAATAATGGAGTAAGCGCCAGTTGTAAGCGCCAGTTGTAAGTTTCAATTGTGAGAATCAGTTGTAGGCATGTTAAGAGTCAGTTTTTAGTTAAGAGTCTAGTTGTCTTTGGTTTGCATGTAACCGACTCGGTAGAGTCTTTCCCTATATAAGGATGTAATCAGTCTTCATTAAATAATTGAGAAGTGAGCGTAGCCTCACCGTGTGTTTGGTTCGTATATTTTATCTTGGTATCAGAGCCACGGAGAGAAGTGTGAAAATTCTTGAAGTTCACACGTCCCTCCTCTGGTAGGGTGTGGCGGCATACTATTCGAAGTTTCAAAATTTTTTTGAATCTCGGATTTCCGCAGTCTGTTGTGTATTACAATGCGGAAAGTTTTGGAGATTTCCGTAGTCTATTGTAGCATGAGGTGCGGACTTCTCGCAGGCTACTGAAGCGTGAGGTGTGGACCTCCCGCTGGCTGCTATAACGTGAGGTGCGGAAAAGTTTATTGTTGGTCTGCAGGCTGGATAAGAAGAGGACGTGCGGGTTATTGAGGAGAACTGCTCCAATTTGTTTTTTGATTGCTAAGTTGTGTGCCATTGCGTGGAAGAGTCCTCATCTGTTGAATCGGCATGAGCAAATCCTGCCCCTCCATCTGATTGGTTGAAACTTGCGTGGAATTGTCCACAAACACTTATCCGTCAGAGTGCATGCAGAGGCAATCTTCAACTCCATTGTCACGATTTCCGGGGAAGCAGAATATCTTGTAGCGATGGCGAATCTCCTGGCAGAGACCTACCTCAACGAAGCCAACAAGTTAGATGGCTCGAATTTCATTAACTGAAAATTCAAGATGCAGATGCTCATGGAAGGCTATGGTGTCTGGAACATTGCGAAGGGAACTGAACTAAACCTGATGCGGCTGCAGGTGCGACAGCAACACAGATCCAAGACTGGGAGAAGCGCGAAAACAAGGCAAAGGTATTGTTGCGCATGCCAGTTAAAGATAGCATAATTCCACATATTAGAGACGCTACAACTTTTGCTGCAACATGGACAACTCTTAAAGCATTGTATGAAACTAGCAACACAAATCGCATTTTTTTCCTGAAAACTAAATTGCTAGGCATTAAGATGGATGGAAATGAATCTGTTAGTTCATTTTTGGATCGCATTAAAGAGGTGAAAGACAAGCTAGTAAATATAGAGGAAATTGTTTCCAACACTGATCTAGTGACTATTACCTTAAATGGTATGCTAGAAGATTATCATATGTTCATAATAGGTCTTGTAGCAAGGGAGAAACCTCCTACGTTTGAAGAACTGACAGGTATTTTGCTGCAAGAGGAAGAGAGGCGTGGGAATTTGAAGCCTCCGAGAGGGAGATCAGGAGTAAAAGACAGAGGAGGCAGTTCATGGCAGAGAGGCGGTTCATGGCAGAGAGGCAGTTCATTGCAGAGAATACAATCTCTAAATCAAGGTATGCAATCTAATAGGAATGAGTCAAAGAGTTGTTTTTATTGTGGTCGACCTGGACATATGGTTAAAGACTGTCATAATAAGAAAAGTGATGAGGCTAGGAATAAACCTAGAACACATTCAGGTCATTATGCAGAAAAATATTCAAATCAAGATCACAAATTATTTATTGCTAGTGATGATATTAATGAACCCCTGAATTTTGACTCACGGGATCTTAGGCTGTTTGTGTCTAACGCTGCTTTATCTGCTGAAACAGATGATTCTGATGCCTGGTTTGTGGATTCTGGAGCCTCAGTATATATGACTTGTAATAAAAATTGGTATGCTAATTTTAAAGAAACGCAGAATGGTGCCAGCATATATCTTGGATATGACCACGCTCATCAAATCAAGGGATACAGAGACATTCCTGTGACATTGCTGAATGGTACTGTTTGTCACATTCGCAATGTGGTGTATGTGTCAGGAATAAAGAAAAATTTGATCTATGTGTCCACCATTACAGATCAAAACTTGAAGGTTGAATTCTTCAAGAATTATTGGATAGTGAAGGATTTGCTGAACCACTTCTGAACTGTTGCAACGAGAGTCAGAGCAGGAGGTCTCTACAAACTTGATGTTACCAGCAAATCACATCATGCACTGACTTCTGCCACTATGCCAACATATATTCTTTGGCATCAAAGGTATGGACACATCAATCATCCTGATTTATTGTTATTATAGAAAAAAGAATATGGTTGAAGGACTTCCCATGTTAAAGAATGAGAAGGTTTCTTATGATGGATGTGCATTAGGAAAGATGCACAGAGATGAATTCCCCTCTAATCCTGATAAGAAAAAGAGAGATGTGTTAGATATTGTGCATACTGATGTTTGTGGGCCTATGCAGACTAGGTCTTTAGGAGGTGCATTTTACTTTCTGTTATTTATTGATGATTGCACGAGATACACATGGGTTTACTTCCTTAGACGAAAAAGTGATGTTTTCGAGTACTTTAAGGAATTCAGAACCATGGTGGAAAAGCAGATAGGAAAATCCATCAAAATCCTCCGTTCAGATCAAGGGGGAGAGTATAAATTAGGGGACTTCAACAAATATTGCAAAGATAATGGAATAGTACAACAATTTACAGTACCTCACACTCCACAGCAAAACAGAGTCGTTGAAAGGAAAAACAGAACTCTGGTAGAGTGTGCACGTAGTATGATGAAATGTAAGAATCTCTAAAATGCATTTTGGGCTGAAGCCATAAATACCGCAGTTTATTTAAAGAATAGAAGTCCAACAAGGTGTCTTGATAATGTTACTCCTTTCGAAGCCTTGAAAGGTTCCAAACCTGCAGTTAATAATTTGAATGTAAGGATTTTGCACATATTCCAAAGGAGAATAGGAGGAATTTGGATGCTAAATCCACTAAATTTATTTTCATTGGGTACTGTTATGAATTTAAAGCATACAAACTGTTTGATCCTGCGACTCACAAAGTATTTGCAAGTAGAGATGTACTTTTCCATGAGGAGGAAACAAGAAATCATGACAACAACAATCACGAGGAATGGCAGAGACTTCTTGATGAAGGAATTAAAGAAGAGCAGCAACAACAACAACCCACACAACAACAACCATCCCCGCAGTGACAACAACAGCCATCCCTGCAACGACAACATCAACAACAACAAGAAGGACTCAGTGATATGGACTATTCAAGCAGTTACAGTTCACCTAGAGGTGAAGACAGATATTCACAAAGTGGGGAGGAAGATAATCAGTTCAGAATATCTTCAAGACAGATTCGACTTCCTGAGAGGTATAAAGACTATTCCCTAATGGGTAGCATTTCAAATGTCATAGAACCTATGAGTTTTGATGAAGCTAATGAACATGATGAATGGCGAAATGCAATGGAGGAAGAATATGAATCTATAATGAAAAACAATACTTGGGAACTTACTGAATTGCCTAAACATAAGAATCCGATTGGATGCAAATGGATTTACAAACCCAAGTTTAAATCAGATGGTAGTATAGATAACTATAAGGCTAGACTGGTGGCAAAGGGGTATTCACAAACATAAGGTATTGATTATGCTGAAACATTTGCACCAATAGCTAAATTTAATATTATCAGAATGTTAATTGCCTTAGCTACAAAGTACCATTGGAAGCTGCATCAGTTAGATGTTAAATCTGCATTTTTGAATGGTGAGTTAAAGGAAGAGGTTTACCTTACTCAACCTGAAGGGTTTGTTGAAAAGGGGCAAGAACACTTAGTGTGTAAGTTAAAGAAAGCATTGTATGGACTAAAACAGGAACCTAGGTCATGGTATGAGAAGATAGACTCTTTCTTTCTTCAACATGGTTTTATGAGGAGCAAAAGTGATCCAAATCTGTATACCAAAGTTGATGAACAGGGGTATATAGTATTGATTTCATTATAGGTTGATGATTTATTAATTACAGGAAATGCAGAGAAGTTAATTGATGAAATCAAGGAGAAATTATCAAAGGTATTTGAAATGAAAGATCTTGGTAAGTTACATTAATGCCTAGGTCTTGAAGTTTGGAGAAATGTAGGCCAAACTTTTGTTTGTCAGAGTAAGTATATCAGGGAAATACTTAAGAGATTTAAAATGGATCAATGTAAGTCTTCTACTGTTCCCATGCAGTAGAATGTGAAACTTTCTTGTGATGATGGTTCGAAGGAGGTGAATGACACTGTGTATAGACAAATGGTGGGTAGTCTGAATTATCTCACCACAACCAGACCTGATATTTCATATTCTGTGAGTGTGTTAAGTGAGTTCATGGCAAAACCTCATGAAAGCCATTGGAATGCAACAAAGGAAGTACTCAATTATCTAAAAGGTACACTTGATTATGGTATTAAACATACTAATGCATCTGATGTTGAGTTGACAGGTTATTCAGATTCTGATTGGGCTGGCAATCTGGATGATCAAAGATCAACCACTGGATATGCGTTCAACATTGGATCGAGGGTTGTTTCATGGGGCAGTAAAAAGCATCCTACTGTATCTTTGTCTTCTACTGAAGTAGAATATAAATCCTTGTGTGCAACAACTTTTGAAGCTATTTGGTTAAGAAGAATTCTTCAAGATGTTGGAGAAGAACGAAAGGAATCTATGATGATCAGATGTGATAATCAAAGTTCAATCAATATTGCGAAGAATTCGATTTTTCATGCAAGGAAAAAGCATGTTGAAGCTCAATATCATTTTGTTAGAGAAAAGTTGTAGTCAAATGAAATAAATCTTGTGTATTGTAATACTAGTGAAAATGCTGCTGATATTTTCACTAAGCCTCTTGGAAAGATTAAGTTTGAGCTGTTTAGGGAGATGTTAGGTGTAGAAGTCAATCCATTCTCCATTAAGGGGGATACCTGGAAATAATGGAGTAAGCGCCAGTTGTAAGCTTCAGTTGTGAGAGTCAGTTCTTAGTTAAGAGTCTAGTTGTCTTTGGTTTGCATGTAACTGACTCAGTAGAGTCTTTTCCAATATAAGGATGTAATCAGTCTTCATTAAATAATTGAGAAGTGAGCATAGCCTCACCGTGTGTTTGGTTCGTATATTTTATCTGGAGGAGACTGACAAACAACACCCGAGGGTAACAAAGGCATGCCTCAACTCAAGGCAACTGTTTTATCAATGCAAGGAAAGAGATTAGAATGCAAAGGGTAGTGATGTGAAGGCACTAGGCGATGGGGTGAAGGCATTGAGCTTTTACCCTAGGAAGGTGAGCTAATTTTTTAAGAAAAAAAAGTGCAGAAAACAAAACCCAAGCTGAGCAAGGCATTAATTTGTGGATAACGAGATTGGTTAATCTACGGTGGAAATATAATTACACATATAATCAGTCCTACTACAACTAAACCCAAGCGGAAAGGGCAACATCCAAATACATATTGAGACCATTTGATTATGATTACATTCGTTCCAAAAATAAATGAGATTAGAATACTTATTAAATCAATATTATTACAATTGAATCCATTGCGACATCATAAATAAATACATACATACATAATCGACTTATTACAATTATCTCCATTTTGACAATAAAGCGACATCACATTACATATATCATCCTCATTACATTTAGATCCATTGTGAAATAAAGTGACATCAAATTACATATATCATCCTCATTACAATTATATCCATTGCGAAATAAAGGGACATAAAAATTGCAAAATTTAAACCGTACACATGCTATCAACCTAGTACCATTTAACTTATTGAAATTACCGACGAAACTGGGCTTGGATATGTTCTTCGACAACTCACGACCCTCCTCGCTCTGCTTGTTAATCATTGAGACGTCATTAGTACCTATCAGTCAATGCTAGGGGTACTCTTCTTCCCCCTGAGCCCCACGAGTTACAAAGGGGCCACACACACAAATAAGAGAAATCTAGCTCCCAACTTGCCTCGCAAGGTCAAGTTACCACTCTCTATTCGAGCTGGGTATCCCAACTCCCACAAGAAAAACCAATCAAGAGAAAAAACCCGACAACATAACCTTAGGAATATCAGTCGTGATCCATTCCCCTCCTCTCCCATTTCTTTTATAGAGTTCTCTTAGTGACTAGTTGCCAAAATGCACATTTAATTCATTTTATTAAATTTTTATCAGGAATATTCTCCCCCATACACTTGTCACCCGATCCCTTAGTTGCACCAGAAATTCATTTAATTAGTTAAATTAATTTGTCAATTTCCCTCACCCACCTAAAAACGTTTCTAAAAACGCTCATTGATGTCCCTTTATTCCCTCACATTCCCTTAATGACTAACACCTTTCTTAATCTTAGTTGAGTTCATTTTAGGAAATTACTCTAGACTGGATTCCCTTCTATGTTCCACATTCCTTTTGTATTTAAGTTTCCCCTTTTTGGTCTAAGTTCTAAATTAGCAAGTTTTGTACATAGCCAACAATTAAAATTTTGGATAAATTTTTTCTCCTTTAATTTTTGAATTTGATTTTTCTTCATCCCTCTCTTTATTGAATGATTAATTATTTATAGTCCATAAACCCCAATTAGACCTATGCTACAATTTCAACTAGGCTTTGCAAAATTGTTTTTTTTTAAGGGAAATTTTATAATCATTAAACTTTACTCATGCAACATTTATTTTAAGGATGACTAGGTCAAAATGAGATCTTGTTTTCTAGGTACCTAGGTTCATTGACTCACCAGTGTTAAAAACCACGACGTTCCATTCAAGACTCACTACGTTCTCCAAGGGTTCCACTCTCCTTCATTCATATTTCATAATTGTGACGTGCCCTTCAAGATGCACTACATGCTCCAAGGGTGCCACTCGCCTTTTGGCTGGTTTTGGTAAAGGTCTAACTCTTGGAGTCAATACTTTTTCAGGTGACCTTGTGGGAGACTAAGGGCCTATAAGGAATAAGGACCTTGTCTTATTGTGCACCCTATAAAATCTTCGTGAGAGACTGTCTCAGTTTTCCCTCATGACATCGTGGATCTCTCAAACTAGGTAATCGTTAACCTACAGTTTGAGCCACGACGAGAGTGCTAGTAGGTTGTGGTAGGGTTACTGCCACACCTCTCCCTCAATATCTCTGGTTTTCTTGCATGACCCATTTACTCCAAATGTGAGTCTTATTAGAAAGATATTGTCAACTTGCATCCATCAACGAACATGTCAGCGATCCATAAACAAGATCATAATATACCAGTCATATGTCACATATGCAATAATAGAAATATTCAAACCATAAACAATACACTCCCTGACTCGATCTGGAGTCCAAGGAGGTCCATTGATGCCATCGACATCCCCATCCTGTCAAGAGTCCTGCACACTCAGGAGAAACCAATCAATAGCACCTGTGTATACATAATAACATAGCATAACATCATAAATCACAATCTCATCATCATACTCCATAAGCGAAGAAGTCATTCATATAATGAACCAAATCACTTGCATGCAAGTTTCCTCAAAGAATATGTCACATCAGAGGTGCACAAGAGCAGGATGTTACATTAATGAGTAATTATATACAAAAATATTTGGTCGAATAGCTCGACGAAATGTTCAATCAAGAGTAGTCACATATTGTGATATCATGCTAGAATTTAATCAGTAAAGTAACCCAAATACTTGCTTCTATCAAGGGTATTCCCAAATTTCCATCGTACTAACCTCGTCAACACCTATAGAGTAGAAGTGAAATAAGTTAGAACGTTGTATGAGTTTAAATAGTCAAACAAAAATTCGAATTACATATACAAATGGAAACGAACTTACAATGGATGTACAAAATGTTTTTTTGTATCCCCTTCCATTTCCTTTGAATTGCATCCATATGTTGAGGGTTGTTGGATAACTGATGGGTTCCCCTCGCAACAATGAATAGGGCCCATCATTATTTAAAATATCCAAGTATAAGTTTTAACAAGGATTCAATTCACGGTGCAACTACATAATATAATCAAAAGAATCATTACTATCCTCTATGCAAATACCACATTTGTGCAAATATTTTCAACAAAAGTCCTAACTATGTTTAGGATGAGTAAAACGATTTGAATGTCTTAATCATATACTATAAATGAGATATTTAAAACAAATAAAATATATATTAAATCATGTTAATGTAAACTCATGGTCACATAGTTCACATAATTCTTGGTTCATTCAATATGCCTCAAAAGTTTAGGTAAAAACTCTTTGGGTAATAGGTTAGCCAGAATCGAGAAATACCAGGACTCAATATATATATATTACAATAACAAATTAACATTGTAGATATAAAACATGATTAACAAAGGTCTGACAAGCTAAACCATAAAAATCCATATAAATCATAGTCATCAGAATAACGTTTAAGCACTAGTGTAAACTAGCATTTTAAATTTCTTAGAAATCGTTACAAGGATAACAAGCTAGAAGCAGAAGTTTAAAAGTTACATTGAAATCAGAATGAGTTAAGGAGATTCAATAAAACACTTACGATTTAGGGACACCACCCTTGGAGTCATTAAATACCAACCAACTACAAGCCAGAGAAGCTATGAATTTTCTGGCTCTTTCAAATAATTTCACAGTGAACGAAAATCGGATTCTGGAGAAACAAACCTTCAACTTTGTTGAGTAAGACATCGATCCTCTTGAAAAACCTCTCAAGATGAACGCAGAGCTGAGAAAATGAAATTGGAAAGTGCGAAATGAGCCAAGTTCGGAAGAGGTCGGTATGGTTAAGGATTTGACAAGGAAACCCTAACACATGTAAGCATAATAAAACTACACATATGATTCCTTAGGACAACTACTGATAAAATCTCCTGTAGATGATAAATGCTACAAGTGGCACATGGAATATTGATGCATGGTAAATGCTCTGTATGACACACTGTTTAACGAAGAAAAGTTGGTAAGAATTTAAATTAAGAAACGACACCATAACATAAGTTAATCCCTTGTAAAAAATAATAATAAATCCCCTTAAGTATGAGTCGTCCTTTCATATGCCAAGTTTTATGCATTGGATGATATACAATGAAACCCATTTTATATGCATTTCATGATATACAATGAAACTCGTTTTATATATGATCTTACCTTAACATGAAAATACAATACAAAACTCTGTGCGTTGAATTCTCTAACTCATATATGGTATGAAATGACTAAAGGGTCATTATAACTATGTTAGAAGTGTCGAATGGAGAATGTGTAGCCATGAGAGGGCTATAACCAACAAGAAAACCTTGTGCGGCCATTCTACATGGCGATTGGTCATGTCCTCATTAGTAACGACTATAGATATAACAAGTAGAATATGAAACTTAGTAAAAACAAACATATGTGGGTTATCAAGTACATAGTCTTAGTGGAATACGACTTAGGTTATCTTTTAAAAATGATGTATAGTGAAGAACTATATTGCTAAGTATCAATTTGTTCAATTATTTATAGTATAAGATACTATAATAAGTTATGAGAAGTTGTAAAGAACTTTCTGTGTAATCATTTAGTCTCTATGGTTTTCTCGTTCATAATAAAATGATGAAAGAATAGTGAGACTATCGTATGATAAAGGAAAACAAGGAAAAACATAAAGGTGGGAATAAAAAAAATTAATAGACTTATATGCGACAATTCTGACGACGAGAAATCATTAGATTATTATGGTTGAATATGTGTGTGTGTGTGTTTGAATAGAATTTAAGGTGTGTGACATAATGGTAGCAGAGTTGTAGGTTACAACACTTGGCCTTTTTATGTTATTTATCACAGAAAAGTCTAACATGTAAATTGTTTTCATTTTCTTCTTAACTGTAGGAAGAAAAATAAGTTCATTTTGTAGGAAAATGATAGAAATACGTTGAGCCTCAAAGAGAAGAACCTCATCAAGAGAATCCTGAACAAGGGAATTTAGGTGATGGACATCTTTGGGTGGATCCAAATAATGATAGGAATTCATAAATTATAAAGATAGTAACATATCTGAGAGAGGAACTAAAAACTATGAGAGAAGATAACAAAATAATTTTAAATACTCGAGAGGAACTAAATGCAATTCTGCTAGAAAATTTGAGCAATCAAAATACTAATAAAAATAAGGGGAAAAATTCTAGAAACTCTAAGATATCCCAACTAAAGAAGAAAACAAGAAGATTGGAGTATCATGAATCTTAGATAGATTCAATATATAAGGATACATAAGATACTGAAACATCTACTGAAAGTAGTTCTAGTCCTAAACAATGAACTAAAGAGAAACCTAAACAACATGATGAATTCATGGGAGAATTTAAGAATATTAATCCACCTACCTTCAATGGAGAAGTGGATATTGGTGAGGAAGCAAAGGCATGGATATATGGCATGCATAAATACTTTCAAATTTATAATTACTCAAGTGATCTTAAAGACCAGATGGCTATCTGTAATCTAACAGAAAAGGCAAATATATGGTGGAAGGACATAAAAAGAGTAAAAAGTATTAAGGAAAGAAAAATCACCTCGAAAAAATTAAAGAGATATTTTAAGAAACAATACATGTCTCAACAGTGTTATGAGGGTAAATCCAAGGAGTCTATGAACTAAAACTAGGAAATATTGCAATGAAATATTTATGTAGTAAGTTTCTGAGTTTGTTACATTATGTGCCTTACATTGTGGATGGAAAACCAAATATTTAGTGATTTTTAGTTTCATACCTAGTTCTTATAAAGATTGAATTGAGTTTGATAACCCAAAAATGTTGGAAGAAACCATGAGGAAAGATAAAAAAAATAAATTGAGCAATATAAAAATAGAAATGAGAATTCTAAGAATTGGAATGGGAAAAAGGTTGAGAGGTTTGACCCTAAGAAGAAAGGGGAGCTTACTCAAATAAAAATATTGATAAAATATTTCAAGGAGGTAATAAGTTTAGAATTAATAAACCTTTCAATCAACCTGAAAATAAAAATGCCAAACAACCAACCATCTTCAATAAATAAACTGCCCCAAAAGAAATAGTAAAATGTTGGGAATGTAGTGGTACACATTACTATAAAGGTTTTTCTCTAAGGAATAAGGGAAATAACAATTTGAAAACAATATAAGAGGAAACTATAGTTGGTGAGCTAGATAGGTCTACACCAAAAATCAACGCAACATTGGAAAATTGACAGGAAGATCATCAGACTTCAATGGTAGAAATTGAAGGTATGATATATAACCAACTAGTTATTTTTTTAATTGATCCAGGTGCCATTTTAAGTTATATTTCACCAAGAGTTGTAGAAATATGTAAGTTACATAAGGAAATGTTTGAAAATTTCTAGTTAGTACAATTAGCTACATGAACTAAAAGGATAATTACAGATGTTGTTAAAAATGTGAAATTAGTACAAGTGAATTAAGAACACAGATAGACTTATATATATTACCATTAGGATATTATGATGTGCTAATTGGTATGTATTGAATGGAAAAGTTTAAAGTGGTCTTAGATTGTTATAATAAAACATTTGCATGTGTAGATGAGAGATGTAACATTATAAACATTAAAGGAGTATCAAGACCTATTAGTATTAGAGAAATAACAGACTTACATGTTAAAGGATGCATTCGAAAAGGGTGTAAACTACTTTATGTACACATAAACTATAATGGAAAAGAGAAAAGTAATAATGAGTTAGATAAATTTCTAGTATTGCAAGAATTTTAGGATGTATTTTGGGATATTCCCGAACTACCTCCTAGGAGAGAAATAGATTTCTCCATAGACCTGATACCTAGAGTAATACCTACTTCTAAGGATCCTTATAGAATGAATATCCTAGAGTTAAATGAGCTAAAATGTCAATTGCAAAAATTTATAGATAAAGAATATATACGACCAAGTGTGTCTCCATGGGGGGCACCGATACATCTTTCTAGAAATAAAAGTGGGACTTTATGTCTCTATATTGATTATAAGCAACTTAATAAAGTGACTATTAAAAATAGATATATATTACCTCGTATCGATGATCTATTTGATCAAGTACAGGGAGCTACAATATTTTCTAAAATTGATTTACGTTACGACTATAATAAATTTAGGATAAAGGATGACGATAGTTATAAAAAAAAGCATTTAGAACAAGGTACAGACATCATGAATTTGTCTTAATACCTTTTGGGATGACTAATTCCCCAACCTCATTCATGTGCTTGAAGAACAATATTTTGAGTAAATGTCTAGATAAATTTGTGATCATCTTTATAGACGATATACTCATCTATTCAAATGATCAAAACTAACATGAAGAGCATTTAAGAATAGTATTATAGATACTAAGAGAACATAAATTATATGCAAAACTAAGTAACTGTGAGTTTTATAAAGACAAAATTCAGTATGTGGGACATGCAATTTCCAAAGAAGGTATAGAAGTTGACCCGGATAAAATAAAGGTTATAATGAATTTTCTTGAACCTAAGGATGTTTTGGACATAAGATCCTTTATGGGTATAACTGGATATTAGCAAAAGTTTATAGAATGGTTTTCAAAGATTACATATCCTATAACATGATTGCAAAATAAAGGAACCAAGTTCATTTGGTCTCAGAAATTTCAAGAGAGTTTTAAAACATTAAAACAACTCTTAACTACAACTCCTATATTAAAATTATCAGACATAGATACATACTTTGTAGTGTATACAGGTGCATGTTGTGAAGGTCTTGGAGGAGCATTAATCCAATAAAACCACGTAATAGCTTATGAATCATGAAAACTAAAGAACATTAAGAAAATTACGTAACACTTGACTGAGAATTAGCTCCAATAATACATGCATTAAAAATGTGGCGGAATTATCTGGTAGGATGAAAATTCTTACTGTTAATAGATAACATCTATCTATTTGATAAAAAAAAAATGCTTGTCAATCAAGGTGGTTATTCCTCTTAAGGAAGTATGATTTTGAGATAAAACACATTAAGGGAAAGGAAAATAAAGTGGGAGATTCATTAAGTAGACATGGAAACCTAATTTATACAGTTACTAGAACTAATTATGAAATAGATTTAGAAGAAAGGGTAAGGTTAGTAGCTGAAATAGACCCAAAATATCAAAATATTAAGTCAAAAATTGTTGATAATTCAGAAGGAACAAAAGAATCATATTTTAGATATTCAAAAATTGGACTGTTAATGTATAAAAATAGATTATATGTACTAGAATTTAATGAAATTAATCTATTAATTTTAGATGAGATGCATAAGAAACCATATTCTGGACATCAAGGTTACCAAAAATTAATTACTATGTTAAGAAAGGATTTTTATTGGCCAAATATGAAAGGTGAAACAATAGAATATCTATCTAGATTCTTAGAGTGTCAACAAGTTAAGGTCGAACACCAGCTGAACTACTACAACCTTTACCCATTCTGGAATGGAAATGGGAAGTGAGAAGTATGGATTTTATTACCGGATTGCCTAGAAGTAGTAAACAAAATTACACAATTATGGTTGTGGTTGATAAATTAAGTAATGAAGCACACTTCATACCTGTGAAATCAACCTACAAAGATATAAATAAGGCATAAATACTCATGAAGGAAATATTTAGGTTACATGGAATCCCTAAAGTTATAATATTTGATAGGGATGTTAAGTTTATAGGAAATTTTTGGAAGGTGTTATTTAAAGGATAAGATACCCAATTGAACTTCAGTACTTCTTATCATCTACAAACATATGGGAAAACTGAAAGAAATAATCAGATTCTTGAAGACATTCTTAGAATGTATGTTATGGATAGACTTGGTAAATGAGAAGAATATTTGTACTTAGTTGAGTTTTCATATAATAATAATTATCAATCTTCAACAAAGCTTAGTCCTTTTGAAATTTTATATGGTAGAAAATGTAATACATTTGTTTCATGGAGTAATCATGTTAATAGATTGATGATAGGACTAGATCTATTAAAATACAAGGAAATATCAGTGAAACATGTATAGCAGAACCTGAAAGTAGCTCAGGACAAGATAAAATTTTATGTTGATGCAAAAAGAACTCCAAGAGAGTTAAATGTTGGAGATCATGTGTATATTAGAGTTAAAACTAAAAAGATTTATTTACGAGTGGGAAGGTATAATAATTTAGAACCTAGTTATTGTGATCAATTCGAGATACTTGCTCGAATAACACCTGTAGCTTATCAACTTGCACTTCCAACTATGGTAAAAGTACATGGTATGTTTCATGTTTCATTACTAAAAAGGTATATACATGAACCTACTCATGTTGTTGATTGGAAAATGATATAGGTGGAACCCGTGGGCAGGTTCCCAATAGAGCCAGATCGTATTCTCAACTAGAGGGAAATTACACTCCAGAATCGAGTTGTAGGACAGGTAAAGGTGCAATGGAAGCACCTTAGTCCAGAAGAGGCTATTTGGGAAATGTAAAGTAATATGCGGGAAGCATATCCATTTCTGTTCTAGAATGGTACTGAAGGAAACTAGTTAACATAGAGGATGGTGTTAAGATCTAAGGGGGGGTGTATGTGATACCCCACGGCATGAAAAATTTTACAATTATTATTATTATTTTTTTTATTTTAGAATTTTAATTATTTTTCCAAAAGACTCTTTGTTCAATTGACCAAATATGAAATGTAAAACCTTATTATTTTATGAAAATAAACACATGTGGAAAAAGGGGCACACGTTGAAGCAGTTGTTAACGAGGGATTTAGGAACCCAAAGGGGTTGGCTAAGTGGCGACAAACTGAGATAGGTTGTGGAGTTAACTCAACTTCAAAAAGACAAATGACTTATAGGAGAATCTCTGAACATGTGTAAAAATGAATCTGACAAGTGGTTAGTGAGAAGGAGGCTCAAGATAAGTGTCACAAGTCCTAGGAAAAACAAAAAGAAGTCATGAAAATGGAATGGGATGCCATTCCTAGGATGTGAACTCATAGCTCGAGGAGTCTACACACTAATTTTGACTTGACACATTGAATTCTCTAATATTACGCACAACACGTTGGTACTCATAATTATGCAATAGGCTGTGTAGGCATCCCCTTGGAATTTGAACTCAACTCGGGGGTGACAGAGGTTGATAAGGAATCTAGTCTACGGTTGGGAGGAACAGAGTATTCAACATGTGGTTTCCCCATGTTCCAGGTAAATTTTTATTGTGTATCATTGTGCATTATTTTCATCAAGATTATTTGTTATGAAGTATTTTTAAAGGATAAATAAATCATAACAATATTAGTTATAAGTGATTCAATGAGAAAATAAATGCATACAATAATTTCATACAGAAAGATTATTGAAAGAAAAAAAAATAGTGATTTTGTTTCCTAGATCTATAAACATAGTCATATTACCGGTAGAAAACTCAATAAAAATTATGAGTAAAACCTACTTATTAAGACATGAATTGTATTTGAATAAGAAATTTGTATTAAGGAAACATATCTTAACAAATATACAAGCTAATTATGTGTGTATCCAAGGAAGGAATCGATACTATGTAACATAATACAATAAATTTATAGAACTGTAAAATGTGTAGACAAAATTCCTAATCCACGAGACTTTAATGAATAGTTATATATAAAAATATTCGGTCGACTAGCTCGACAGAATGTTCAAACAAGAGAAGTCACATATTGTGATATCAGGCTTGAATTTAATTAGTGATAGAACTCGAATACCTTCTTCAAGCAAGGGTATTCCTGAGTTTCCATGGTACCAACCTCCTCGACACCTACAGAGTAGAAGTGAAATATGTTAGAACGTTGTATGAGTTTAAATAGTCAAACAAAAAGTTGAATTACATATACAAATGGAAACGTTTTTAGCATGGATGTACAAAGCACTTTTTTGTATCCCCTCCCTTCACCTTTGAACTGCATCTAAAAGTTGAGGGTTGTTGGATAACTGATGGGTACCCCTCGCAACAACCAACAGTTCCCATCATTAGTTAAAATATCCAAGTATAAGTTTTAACAGGGATTCAATTCAGGGTGTAACTATAGAATATAATCAAAATAATCATTACTATACTATGTGTGAATACCGCACCTATGATAATATTTTCAACATAATTCCTATCTATGTTCACGATGACAAAAACGATTTGAAATGTATTCATCATATACTGGAAACAAGATATGTAAAACAAAGAAAATATAAACCCTATATTAAATCATGTTAACATAAACTCAGGGTCACAGAGTTAATAAAATTCTGGGTTCGGTCGATATGCCTAAAAAGTTCAGGTAAAACCTCTTCGGGTCATAGGATAACTAGAATCAAGACATACTAGGACCCAAAATATATAGATATTACAATAACGAAATTAACAATATATATACAAAACATGATTAACAAAGGTCCAACAAGGTAAACCATATAGATCCATATAAATCATAGCTAGCGGAATAACGTTTAAACATGATTGTAAACTAGCATTTTAAATTGCTCAGAAATTGTTGCAAGGATAACAAGTAGGAAGTCGAAGTTTACAAGTTACACTTAATGAAGGAATGAGTTAAGAAGATTCAATAAAACACTTACCATTTATGGATGCCATCCTTGGATTCATTAAAGACTAAGCAACCGCAAGCCAGAGAAGCTATGAATGCCCTGGCTCTTACACATAATTTCATGATGAACAAAAATGGGATTCTAGACAAAATACCTTCAACATTGTCCAGTAAGACATCAAACCTCTTTAAAAACCTCTCAGGATGAATGCAGAGCTGAAAAAAAGAAACTGGAAAGTGAAAAATGAGCCAAGTTCGAAAGAGTTTAGGATAGTTAAGGATCTCACAAGAAAACCCTCACACATGTAACCATAATAACACTACATGTATGATTCCTTAGGATAAATGCCAATAAAATCTCGTCAAGATGGTAAACTCTACAGGTGGCACATGAAGGATCGATGCATGATAAATGATCCATATGAAAAATTGTTTAACAAAGAAAAGTTGGTAAGAATTTAAATTAAGAAACAGTACCATAACACGAGTTAATCCGTCGTAAAAATTCATAGTAAATTCCCTTAAGTATGAGTCATCCTTTTGTATGCCAAGTGTTAAACATTGGATGATGTACAATGAAACCCGTTTTATATACATTGGATGATATACAATGAAATCCTTTTTATATATGAGATTACCTTAACATGAAAATACAATACAAAACTTTGTATGCCGAATACTTTAACTCATATATGGTACAAAATGACTAAAGGGTCGTTATAACTATGTTAGAAGTGTCAAATGGAGAACATGTATCCATGTGGGGGATATAACCAACAAACAAACCTCGTGTGACCCTTATACATGGTGTTTTTTCATGTCCACATTAGTAACGACTATAGATATAAAAAGTAGAATATGAAACTTAGTAAAAAAAAACATATATGGGTTATAAAGTACCTATTCTTAGTGGAATAAGACTTAGGTTAGCTTATAAAAATGATGTATAGTGAAGAAATATATTGTTAAGTATCAAGTTGTTCAATTATTTATAAAATAATATGAACTCTCGAAAGAAGCTCTACAATTACAACGAGGGGACTTCGGGTACTATGAGTACTTTGAAGGCACTAAAACATAAGCAATGGAATTCCGGTTGTAAAACTTCAAAGGAAAGGATGAAAATGATGCAAAGAAAACTCAGAAACTATATAATGTTATGTCAGCATATAGAATATAATGGTGGATGTAGTTACATGACCTTTTTATTTTTGTAATTGTCAGAATGGAAGCCTTTTTAAGGTATGATACATAACCAACTAGTTATTGTTTTAATTGATCCAGGTGCTAGTTTAAGTTGTATTTCAACCAAGAGTTGTAGAAATCTATAAGTTACATAAGAAAAAGTTTGAAAAGTCCTGGTTAGTACAGTTATCTACATGAACTAAAATGAGATTTATAGATGTTAAAAAATGTGAACTTAGTATGAGTGAATTAAGAACACAAATAGACTTAAACATATTACCATTAGGATCTTATGACATGCTAATCAATATGGATTGGTTGGAAAAGTTTAAAGTGGTCTTAGATTGTTATAATAAAACATTTACCTATGTAGATGAGAGAGGTAACATTATAAGCATCAAAGGAGTATCAATACATGTTAGTATTAGATAAATAAAATCCTTACAAGTTAAAGGATGCATTTGAAAAGGGTGTAAACTACTTGATGTACACCTAAACTATAATGGAAAAGAGGAAAGTAATAATGAGTTAGATAACTTTCTAGTATTACAAGAATTTCAGGATGTATTCCAGCATATTCCCGGACTACCTCCTAGGAGAGGAACACATTTATCCATAGATCTGATACCTGGAGAAGTACCTTCTTCTAAGGCTCCTTATAGGATGAATATCCTAGAGTTAAATGAACTAAAAGGTCAATTGCAAGAATTGCTAGATAAAGAATATATCCGACCAAGTGTGTCTCCATGGGGGGAATCAATACTTTTTGCTAGAAAGAAAGATGGGACTTTATGTCTCTCTATTAATTATAGTAAGCTTAATAAAATGACTATTAAAAATAGATATCCATTACCTTATTCATGTACTTGATGAAAAATATATTGAGTAAATGTCTAGATAAATTTGTGATCGTCTTTATAGACGATATACTCATCTACTCAAAGGATGAAAAATAACATTCATACCATTTAAGAATAGTATTGTAGATACTAAGAGAACCTAAATTATATGAAAAACTAGGTGACTGTGAGTTTTATAAAGACAAATTCAATATCTGGGACATGTAATTTCCAAAGAAGGTATAGCAGTTGACCCAGATAAAATAAAGGATATAACAAATTTTCTTGAACCTAGAGATTCTTTGGACATAAGATCCTTTATGGGTATTGTTAGCGCTCAAAATGTGTCACTAAAATTTTAGTTCCTTCATCAAATTTGTGCTAGATTCACCAAAATTCCAAGGTATTTTTCCTATTGTCATAGTCTCCAAAATCCTCCATCGATCCTTGACAAGATTTCACATTGATCACTTTTGATAGAAATCCCGTAATATTTGTCCTTTGATCTGCATTCCAAACCTTTTCTTATCCTCCTAAAATATGGATTATGGCTATCATTGAATCTAGGTCAAGCCTATAGCTCTGTTTATTTTACTTGAAAATGTCAAATTGGTATTGGCCTTAACTATTTGAGGCCATGATTTTATTAGTTATTTTGACAAAAACAAAAAAGATTGGGTTTTCAACCAACTTTGGCTTGATGCATAAAACTGGGTTTTATTTGGCTTCTCGGGTTTATTTCAGGGTTTGCTTCTTTTTGTTTGATTTTTTTTTTTTAAATGACCAAAATTGTTGGGCCCAATCTCCAATTATCAATTCAACTAAGCACTGAAGACAAATCCGCAAGCTATCATCAAAGCGCCTGTTAACGCTCTGTAAATTTCCTAGAGGTTGTCAAAAAAGAAGAAATCTATGGGAGGTAACTTTATCCAACCACTTAGAAACTATAATCTAGCCCTACCAGCTTCAGAGAGGGATCTCTCTGTATGATTTTTCTATGTTTCAAATTCAATATATTAGGCTAGTTGAATAAAATATGCTTGTTTTTCTTGTTTTCGTTTTTGTTAAATTGGCTGAGAGAGATTTACACATCCATTGGGCTATGGGGTCTATATTTCGAGATGAGAATCTAAAACAGAAAATGAAAGATCCTTTTCACAGGGCGAGATAATGCATTCGTTGGATTCTTTAGCAGTAAAATGTTGAATAGCGGAAAAGATGAGAATATCAATCAAAGTAAAGAAGCAGTTAAGAATTTCTTCATTGTAATATCAAAAGACGAACATTAAAATCTTTCAAAGTCAGAAACAGGGTATAAAAAGATAAATCCTACAACGTTTGTTACTTTCAAAGATTATATTTAGAAAACAATATGATAATTGAGTGAGAAGAACATTTAACAGAGAAGAGAAAACATCACCAATAAATTACACACAAGAATCCTGTGAAACGTCTCTATGTATTAATGGAAGATCTCTTGATCAAAATGTTACAGTCTCGTAGCTTGCTGGGCGTAAAGATCAACCCTCGATACTTCAAAGTGTGAAGTATTTATAACCAAAATTACAAACGATCCTATCATTAAAGATCAAGACATGGAAAATCTAAATTTAGCTAACTAACTTAACAAGATAAAAAAATCTAGGAAACTGTTTGATGATGTGTCGAAACTTCATGTTGTTTTCTAGGTGAACCGTTGGTGAGGCCTCTCCACGACCTCTTCTGACTGGATAGCTGACTGGGCTTGGACAACTCATCAACTACTCGATCAGATTGAAAATATATTCCCATTGAAGGTGACTGGGAATGCTGACTTTGAGAAATCTACGATATACTTCGTCCATCTCCGTGTACTTGGCAAAAGTTGGCTTGGTGGTGAAGATGTACCGGATTTCATGTTGTATGTTGATGTCCAACTATAAAGCATATAGGAATGCCCTACCAATGATACTGCCTTGTATTCCTGAGAATTTTGAGCTATCCTTAGCCATAATGGCTAATCTCTTTTTATAATCAGGGAGTGCCATCAATTTATCATTTATAACTCTCATACCAGGAAGGCCTTTCTTCTGCAGAACTTCGATCTTGCTGAAAAATCTTTGTATTCCTGCATCCATGGTCTGGACCTTTTCCTCCAGCTGTAGCATCAGTCCTCTCTTGGTCAGGACCCTCTTGACCTCGAGGATGGTATCCGTCCTATCTTCAATTTTCAACTCTTCTAGCTCCTCTCTGGTTTTGGAATTTAGAAATTTTATGATCTCAGTAGCTCTATGGGAATCTCTCCTAGTTCTGTTCTTATCTTATCGATGGCCTGCTGACTTCTTTACACCATCTCGTTTTTCTCAAACATGATTTGTATCATCGGCCATATTTCATTCATGGACTTGGTGATTTCCATCCAGACACTTTCTTTGACCTCAGCTAGTGTCTTGCCTGCCACTGTTTGCTTCTGGAGTTGTTGTAACTCTTGTTTGAGATGGTCTGACACTTGTTTTCCCTTGGAGTAGCTGTTTTGGTAAGAAGATTTGAGTTCCTGGAGGTTATCAATCTCCTTTTTTAGCTTGCTAATCTCTATTTCTTGTAGATTAATCTCCTCCATGGATTTATCTAGTTCAACAGTCTTTTCCAGAGACATCAGTGGAGTTGTCGATGGAATTTCTACTAGGGACGTTGTGCTCACTCTCGAGAGTGGAACTGCACTTAATGGAATGACTTCCATGGGTTTTGACTGCTCTTTCTCCTTCACTAGTTTCTCCAGTTCAACTTCCATTTCCTTCAATTATGCATTCTTCTCCATGATGAGCTCGAGCATCGCATCTGTCTCCGCTATTTCCTTTGCCTGTGAATCTTCTGTTGGAGGAAATTTCAATTATTTCCTTAGAGATGCTATATCAAAATTTTTCTTTTTGAGCATCTCCTCGACTGGTTTCACGTTCGAGGGATCATATCCGATCTTGAGGACCAGTTCCTCCAACGTCTTAATCCTATTATCCTTGGCAAAGGATGATATTTTTTCCAACTTCAACTGTGTCTGGACATTATTCAGAGATACTTGTAACTTGGAGGCAGTAATGGAAGCATGTGCCAATGTGGAGAACACCATTTCTCCAGTCTGCCTGTGCAGATCCATTTGATCAGCTGGATGCACATTAGTCTAGAATTCAAAGGTTTCACTTTTGTAATCAGTGATTACCTTTGGGTCTGGAACCTATGCTTGGAGAAATGCCATGTGCATTCTACCCTTCTCAATGTCGAATGTCGATAGCAGTATGTGTTTTGCAGTCGATGTTTTCTTCCAGAACTGAGCATATGTGTTGCTGGTCAGTGTTTGATTCTTTTTCTTGATCAAATTGTATTTCTCAAAGATACTCAGTTTCGCTCCTGCTTTGCCTGGCTGGTTGACTGGTGGAGTATCTGTAGGCTTCTTTGGCAACACTGTGGTCGTGATTTGTTTTCTTCTTGTAGTAAGGAGCGACTGATCAACCTCCAATGTGACAGTGGATTGCATTCCCTTTTCACCAGCCATGTCGGGTGCCAGACTGGTTTTTGGCCTCCTGGTATGTAGTTGAAATTCTTTAGATGATACTTCAGTGACAGAAGGTGACACGTCTTGCCTAGGCCTTTTCTCCCTGGGAGCCTGTGGTGTAGTCATCTGTGAGACAACAACCGAGAGGTCCTGTTGTTCTGTCTCAACTAGAGTGTTTGGTTCCCATTCTATTTGGTTGAAAAATCTTTCTATCTCAGGCCTAGAGGTGTGGACGTATGGGATATTCTTATTCTTAACCCTCATCTTGGAAATTATCCTGCACGGATCATAGTGCCATGCAAAACTAACAAAAAAAATCATTCCTTTGAGCAGTCTGTCTTCTTCCTCCCCGACGCCTCGGCTATTGCAGACGAAATACCCGATCTTCCCTTTGATTATGAGTTGTTGCTTCTTTTTCAGAGACAAAAAATGTATGTCGTCTAAATTTATCATCTGCCTTATGTATTCCAGGGAGAAAATCCTCACGGGTAAATACTTGGGCAATTTATATGGGGCAGAATCGCACCCATACACTCTGATCTCAGTGTGGTTTAGGTATAGGTACCAATCATGAGTCTTTGTAAGGTCTAAGAGATGTAAAATCCTCTGAATTTCCCCGTTAATTCTAGGTTCGGGTTTGTCGCTGAGCATACTCACCACTAGGTGGTAGAACTGCTCAATGAACTGATTGAAACTAAATTTAGTAGAGTTATGTCTGAGTAGCGAGGTCCATGTTGTCACTTCTTGTGGTCTCCCATCTTTATCCATCTTCTGCATTGAAAAGGAAAATTTGTCTACTTCAAAGAAAACGAACAGGTAAGCCGGTATTGAAGAATACCGGAACATGCCTTCTGTGGCGAAGTTGATGAATTGTTCGTGAATGTTATTTTCCAGGAACGTACTATAGTCGAACTGAGTAGTGGGTCTCTGATCAATGGAAAAAATGGACAAAAATCCTAAGATGGGTTCATCCACCCATTGATTTGAAAAATATCCAAGCAACGCACATAGTGATGTGATAACCTAGTTTCCCTTTACTGAGAATAGGGAGGAAGGATAAGGGGGGTTTGTAGTGGGGAGTTGAGTGGATTGTGGGAGGAAAATCTAAAAAATCTAAGATATTTGTGGGAAAGATAGCTTCTGGTAGATATATTTGATGATTTAGAGATTGAAAGGTGTGGGGGACTCGACTCTGGGTATCTGCATCATATGGTCAATGGTTTCTGATGTGATGAGGAAAATAATTTCTCTGGAGGAAGACCTAATGGCTCTTTTTTCAGGGATATAATGGGCCTGGCATTTGAGGGCGAATTCAGGAAAGTGGTGGATCTGGGGGAAAATATATAGGGGAAGATTTGATTCCTAGAG
The DNA here is from genome assembly GCA_009831015.1 of Picea engelmannii. Lineage (NCBI taxonomy): Eukaryota > Viridiplantae > Streptophyta > Pinopsida > Pinales > Pinaceae > Picea > Picea engelmannii. Next base: position 190,167 of record ML777675.1, read on the forward strand.
ACCAATTTCATCGCTCTGGTCAAGGAAAACCTCCTTGAGCCATGAATGCAAGTCTGCAAAGTCGAACTCACATCTGGTGTCTACAATTAAATGGTCTTTGTCGGCTAGGGGGATTCGTTCTAGGTCGACAAGGGGTGGGAGGAAAGGATTTTCGTCAGCTTCTGTTCTCTTTTATTTTGGCACCATCTCTATAAAAATACCTACAAATCAAACAGTCATTAGTGGGGATAATGGTGGCTTGGGATGTTTGACTGAAACGGAGAGAAAACGGGGAAAAATTCTCTGGTGCGATGGGAAAAGGTATTTTCTGGTGAGACAACACGGTAAGAAATGCAAGAAAAGAAGGGAGACAATGGTTTTGAGTGAACGGATATACGTTGGGCGCGAGGGACAGTTCAGCGGGCTAATGGATAGGTTAGCCAATCATAAATGACCAACGGGTCATTTAGAGCGTGAGATGGAAAGTGATAATGAATGATGAATACGACCAGGCGACGTGGCTGGAGTTGATTGGGGAGTGACCTTGGTGAGATGACTTGTAAAGGGCAGACAAGGGGAGAGGGACTGACAGAGTAATGGGACATGACCTCTTAGGAAAAATGTGGATGTTGACGTCATGGGGTGATGGGGCATGTCAGAAATGATAGGCGTGGAAGTATGAACAAATGAATTGATGCCACATAAAGGAAAAGGGCCCACCAGAGAATATTCCATTCCAGACTAAAATAGTTAACATGCCATATCAGGGGGGTCCGAAAAATACCATGATCCATTGATCTGTGCACTTTCTTTTCAACTGTAGATCTGTCCGCGATAGTTAACTAAAATTATGGACCCCCCCCCCCACCGTTAAAGGCAGAAAGAACGGGGTGGTCTGGAATCCAATCTGAGATGTGGATCTGAGCATGTGCATCTGAACTGTTTGT
>ML777675.1:198379-210114 GCA_009831015.1 Picea engelmannii
TATATATATATATATATATATATATATATATATATATATATATATATATATATATATATATATATATATATATATATATATATATATATATATATATATATATATATATATATAGTTTTATGAGTCCGAAAGTTAATATTTACAAGCTTTAACAACCTCTAAACATTATTACTTTTTCAGACTTTATGATTTGTTTAGAAACAGATCTTTCTTTTAAGGAAAAGAAAATGTGGGGTTGAAAAATTCATTCTCCAGTATGGTCGCCACTATGTTAATGCTCTGTAAATTTCCTAGAGGTTGTAAGAAAAGAAGAAATCTATGGGAGGTAACTTTATCCAACCACTTCGAAACTAGAATCTAGCCCTACCAGCTTCAGAGAGGGATCTCTCTATACAATTTTTCTATGTTTCAAATTCAAGATATTAGGCTAGTTGAATAAAATATGTTTTTTTTGTTTGTTGTTGTTTTTTGTTAAATTGGTTGAGAGAGATTTACACATCCGTTGGGCTATGGGGTCTGTATTTCGAGATGAGAATCTAAACCAGAAAAAAAAAGATCATTTTCACAGGGCGAGATAATACATTTGTTGGATTCTTTAGTAGTAAAATGTTGAATAGAGGAAAAAATGAGAATATCAATCAAAGTAAAGAAGCAGTAAGAATTTCTTCACTGTAATATCAGAAGATGAACATTAAAATCTTTCGAAGTCAAAAACAGGGTATACAAAGATAAATCCTGCAACGTTTGTTACTTTCAAAGATTAGATTTAGAAAACAATATGATAACTGAGGGAGAAGAACATTTAACAGAAAAGAGAAAACATCACCAATAAATTACACTCAAGAATCCTGTGAAATGTCTCTATGTATTAATGGAAGATCTCTTGATAAAAATGTTACAGTATTGTAGCTTGCTGGGCGTAAAGATCAACCCTCGATACTTCAAATTGTGAAGTATTTATAACCAAAATTACGAATGATCCTGTCATTAAAGATCTGGATGTGGAAAATCTAAATTTAGATAACTAACTTAACAAGATACAAAAATCTAGGAAACTGTTTGATTATGTGTCGAAACTTCATGTTGTTTTCTGGGTGAACCGTTGGTGAGGCCTCTGCACGACCTCTTCTGACTGGATAACCGACTGGGCTTGGACAACTCATCGACTACTCGATTAGATTGCAAAGCTTTTCCCATCGAAGGTGACTAGGAATGTTGACTTTGAGCAATCTATGATATACATCGTCCATCTCCGTGTACTTGGAAAAAGTTGTCTTGGCGGTGAAGATGTACCGGATTTCATGTTGTATGCTGAAGTCCAAATGTAAAGCATCCAGGAATGCCTTACCAGTGATATTGCCTTGTATTCCTGATAATTTTGAGCTATCCTTAGCCACAGTGGCTAATCTGTTTTTATAATCAGGGAGTGTCATCAATTTATCATTTATAACTCTCATACTAGGAAGGCCTTTCTTCTGCAAAACTTCGATCTTGTTGAAAAATCTTTGTATTCCTGCGTCCATGGTTTGTACCTTTTCCTACATATGTAGCATCAGTCCTCTCTTGGTCAGGACCCTCTTGACCTCGAGGATGGTCTCCATCCTATCTTCAATTTTCAACTCTTCTAGCTCCTCTCTGGTTTTGGAATTTAGAAAATTTATGATCTCAGTAGCTTCTGTGGGCATCTCTCCAAGTTATGCTCTTATCTTCTCGATGGCCTACTGACTTCTTTGCACCAGCTCATTTTTCTCAAACATGATTTGTATCATCGGCCATATTTCATTCATGGACTTGGTGATGTCCATCCAGACACTTTCTTTGACCTCAACGAGTGTCTTGCCTGCCACTGTTTGCTTCTGGAGTTGTTGTAACTCTTGTTTGAGCTGGTTTGACACTTTTTTTTCCTTGGAGTAGCTGGTTTGGTAAGAATATTTGAGTTCTTGGAGGTTCTCAATCTCCCTTTTTAGCCTTCTAAACTATGTTTCTTGTAGATTCATCTCCTCCATGGATTTAGCCAGTTCAACATTCTTTTCCAGAGACATCAGTGGAGTTGTCGATGGAATTTATGCTAGGGACGCTGTGCTCACTCCTGAGAGTGGAACTACACTTAATGGAATGACTTTCATGGGTTTTGAATGCTCTTTCTCCTTCACTAGTTTCTCCAGTTCAGTTCCATTTCCTTCAATTATGCAATCTGCTCCATGATGAGCTTGAGCATCTCATCCTTCTCCCCTTTTGTCTCCACTATTTCCTTTGCCTATGAATCTTCTGTTGGAGGCAATTTCAATTGTTTCCTTAGAGATTCTATATCGACATTTTTTTTTGAGCATCTCCTCGACTGCTTTCACGTTCGAGGGATCATATCCGATCTTGAGGACCAGTTCCTCCAACGTCTTAATCCTGTTATCCTTAGAAAAGGATGATATTTTTTTGAACTTCAACTGCGTCTGGACATTATTCAGAGATACTTGTAACTTGGAGGCAGTAGTGGAAGCATGTGCCAATGTGGAGAACACCATTTATCTAGTCTGCCTGTGCAGATCCATTTGATCAGCTGGATGCACATCCTTAGTCTGGAATTCAAAGGTTTCCCTTTTGTAATCAATGATTACCTTTGGGTCTGGCACTTGTGCTTGGAGAAATTCCATGTGCATTCTACCCTTCTTAGTTTCGAATGTCGATAACAGTCTGTATTGTGCAGTCGATGTTTGCTTCCAGAACTGAGCATATGTGTTGTTGGTCAGCGTCTGATTCTTTTTCTTGATCAAAACGTATTTCTCAAAGATACTAAGCTTCGGTCCTACTTTTCCTAGCTGGTTGACTGGTGGAGTATCTGTAGGCTTCTTTGGCAACACTGTAGCCGTGATTTGTTTGCTGCTTGTAGTAAGGAGCGACCGATCAACCTCCAATGTGACATTGGATTGCATTCATTTTTCACCAGCCGTGTCGGGTGCCGGACTAGTTTTTGGCCTCCTGGTATGTAGTTGAAATTCTTCAGATGATACTTCAGTGACATAAGGTGACACATCTTTCCTAGGCCTTTTCTCCTTGGGATCCTGTGGTGTAGTCGTCTATGAGACAACAACCGAGAGTTCCTATTGTTTTGTCTCAACCAGAGTGTTTGGGTCCCATTCTGTTTGGTTGACAAATCTTTCTATCTCAGGCCTGGAGGTGTGGATGTATGATATATTCTTATTCTTGACACTCATCTCGGAAATTATCCCACACGGATCATAGTGCCATGCAAAACTAACAAAAAACTTCATTTCTTTGAGCAGTCTGTTTGCTTCCTCCCTGGTGCCTCGGCTATTGTAGATGAAAGACCCAATCTGCCCTTTGATTCTGAGTTGCTGCTTATTTTTCAGAGACACAAAATGTATGTCGTCTAAATTTATCATCTACCTTATGTATTCCAGTGCAAAAATCCTCACAGGTAAATACCTGGGCAATTTATATGGGGCCAACTCACACCCATACACTCTTATCTTAGTGTGGTTTTGGTACAGGTACCAATCACCAGTCTTTGTAAGGTCCGAGAGATGTAAAATCCTCTGAATTTCCTCGTTAATTCTAGGTTCGGGTCTGTCGCTAAGCATACTCACCACTGGGTGGTAGAACTGCTTGAAACTGAATTCAATAGAGTTATGTCTGAGCAACGAAGTCCATGTTTTCACTGCTTGTGGTCTCCCATCTTTATCCATCTTCTGCATTGAAAAGGAAAATTTGTCCGCTTGAAAGAACACGGATAGGTAAGCCAGTATTGAAGAATACCAGAACATGCCTTCTATGGCGAAGTTGATGAATTGTTCATGAATGTTGTCCGCCAGGAATGTACTATAGTCAAACTGAGTAGTGGGTCTCTCATCGGTGGAAAAAATGGACATAAATCCCAAGATGGGCTCGTCCACCAATTGATCTGAAAAATATCCAAGAAAGGCACATAGTGATGTGATAACCTGGTTTCCCTTTACTGAGAACAGGGAGGAAGGATAAGGGGGGTTTGTAGTGGGGAGTTGAGTGGATTATGGGAGGAAAAGCTCAAAAATTTGAGATCTTTGGGGGAAAGACAGCTTCTGGTAGATCTCTGTGATGATTTCGAGATTGAAATGTGCGGGGGACTCGACTCTGGGTATCTGCATCATCTGGTCAATGGTTTCTGATGTGATGAGGAAAATAATTTCTCCAGATGAAGACATAATGGCTCTTTGTTCAGGGATATAATGGGCCTGGAATTTGAGGGATAATTCAGGAAAGTGGTGGATCTAGGGGAAGATTTGATTCCCAGAGACCAATTTCATCGCTCTGGTCAAGGAAAACCTCCTTGAGCCATGACTGCAAGTTCGCAAAGTCAAACTTGCATCTGGTGTCTGCAATTAAATGGTCTTTGTCGGCCAGGGGAATCCGGTTGAGGTCGACAGGGGGCGGGAGGAAAGGATTTTCCTCAGCTTCTTTTCTCTTTGATTTTGGCTCCATCGCTATAAAAATACCTACAAATCAAATAGTTGTTAGTAAGGATGATGGTGGCTTGGGATGTTTGACTGAAACAGAGAGAAAACGGGGAAAAATTCTCTGGTGGGATGGGAAAAGGTATTTTCTGGTGAGACGACACGGTAAGCAATGGAAGAAAAGAAGGGAGATGATGGTTTTGAGTGAACGGATATCCGTTGGGCGCGGGGGACGGGTCAGCGGGCTAATGGATAGGTTAGCCAATCATAAATGGCCAATGGGTCGTTTAGAGCGTTAGATGGCATGTGATAATGAATGACGAATACGACCAGGCGACGTGGCGGGAGCTAATTGTGGAGTGACCTTGGTGAGAGGACTTGTAAAGGGAGGACAATGGGAGAGGGACTGACAGAGTAATGGGACATGATCTCTTAGGAAAAACGTGGATGATGACCTCATGGGGTGATAGGGCATGTCAGAAATGATAGGCGGTGGAAGTCTGAACAAATGAATTGATGCCACATAGAGGAAAAGGGCCCACTAGAGAATATTCCATTCCATTGATGCTCAATGCGTATAACTAAAGTGGAAACATGGGCACATGTATTCAAATATGAATTATGTCACCCAATAAATGTGGTATATACCCACAACGCAAAAGATGAAAATGAAGTGTTGTTTATCCTCCCAAGGCACTAAATGCTTAATGTTCAAACACTATGCCATGAAATCTCCAGATATGAAATCGAAGGGAAAATGTCAAACTCTTAAACACGCAGATGACAAGAATAATTGGATTTGGCCTACTGTCATAGAAAAATGATCCCGTTGAAAAGACCAAGCCCAGATGAATCTCATATTGTATGATTTTGACATTAGAGTGATGAAGAAGTCTTAACAGATGCTTGATGGGCTCTGTCTTATCTTTTCGATGGAACAAATGATAAAACTCAGGTTGTGATCAAGGCTAGTGTCTGTAGAATACTAGTGGAGCTTCTTATATATCCATCCCCTTCTTTTTTAATCCTTTCTCTCTAGACTCTGGCCCATATTGTGACTGGTGATGATGTACAGACTTAGTGCATTATCCACAATCGATCACTTCCATGCCTCTTGGCACCATTGACCCATAATCATAAGAAAATTATCAAGAAGGAAGCACGCTGGATCGTCTCAAACATAACTACAGGAAACGAATATCAAATACAGGTTGTGATCGATGCAAACATCATTCATCCTCTTGTATAGTTGTTGCAAACTGTTGAATTTTGATGTATAGTGTATACAAGGTAGAGTCCATTGGAGAAATGAATTTGGAGTCAGATGCTCTCGAAGGTATCCATAGCCTAAACACCAAGCATCAATATAAGAGAAAACACACCACACAGTTCCACGAGGATGAGACAGGGAACATGCACTTCACCATGCATTGTAGTGATCATTATTTCGTGATGAAACGTTTTGTTCCCTGGGAGGTTATGCATTTTTCTCCAACATATTTTTTTCAACAGTTTGGTATTCTTTGTGGTTCATAGGGTCTCCTAATTGACAATCCATAACGCCATCAATCTATTCAATCTATATCATCCATTTCTTAGTGCTAGGCATTGCGAAATATTGATATGGAGGCTTTGGAGGAACATACGATCGACAATTAGGAAGATCACAGGTCAATCCAAGCACATCATAATCTAATACATAAAATGGGGCAGTTAGAGACAAGTGGTAGAGTATCCCTTCTTTCAACGCATTAGTTGAGTATATCAAAAACCTCAACATCAAAGGGGAGTTAAAGGGCATCTGGAGGTCGTGATCTTGTAAGCCAGATATTGAGTTTCTATAGTAAAGGTGGCACATAAATTATCAATATTCTAGGAGCATGATCAACCCAATTCGAATTTGTTCCTGATTTTGTGGACAAGTGGCAGTCAAATGAAGATTTTAAGGCACCAGAAGATAACAAACAATATTTTCCAACAAACCCATATTCAAGGAGATAAGGTAGTTGTTGAAGGCATCCAAAGGCATAGGTGGTGTTGGGGTACTATAATTATAGGTGACTCGATTCTTCGACTGTTGATTTGGCATTTCTCTCATGATGACGAAGTATGGCTCGGTTGATCCCGTTTCCTCCCTCCATTCTTTTCGCTCGATCCCCCATCTCCCTGCTGTATCCTTCATACACGCTGCGCCCTCACTCCTTTGTCCTGTGGCCCCATTGACTACTTCTCACCCGTCACCCATCCATCCATGATCAGACTTAGGATGAACAAAAAAAATAAATAGGTTAGTTAGATTAAAATAATAATAAATGTTAGTATAATTAGGATAGGTTAAATTAATTAATAAACAACTAGTTAATAATTAATTAATTATTAATTAAGTTAAGAATCTAAGTTAGTTATAATAAATATTATAATAAACAAACATATAAATTAAATAACATAAAATATAAAACAAAATATTAAAAAACATATAAAATACAAAACAAATTAAATATACAAAAACAAAACATAACACAAAAACGTGAACAATACAATATAACATATAATATTTAAAAACAAAAAAAAAAACCATAACAATATACTATCCTAAGTCTACCTACCCTACCCCCTACCTCATACGTCACACTGCACTCACATTACCTCCACGCACCTTACACCTCACGCCCCCCGCCCATCACACTTACCATTTAATCAACGACCCTAAAAAATTCCAGACCCCCCCTCACCATCCGGAACTTAACGAGAGGGCGGGGTCCGGAATGAAGTAGTTTTCAAAACCACCTCCCCTCCACGTGGCGCGATATGATTCCTGTGGACTCCCCCTCCCCCCAAAACCGCTTACCACCTTAGGGGGGGTCCAGAATACCAGTTTCCACACAAAAAACTACTTTTTTCATATTTTTGCAATTTGTTTTGCCTGTTCAGCACGTCGTCTTCCGGAGGAGATTATGGGCAAACGAAGACGGATTTTAAAAATTCGAGAGAGGTTTTTTCTCAGCACGGGCTGAAGAACAAAATTATCTCTCATTTTTTTCAACGACACTACGATCAACGAGAATCGAAGCCATCTTCGAGGCCCATTTTTCCAGATTCTAAATTTTCCGTTACAGTCTCGATCTTGCAAAAGAAGTTACGGCCAGCTGGGGACGAATTTGGTGAAACCGAAGGAGGTTTTTGTCCAGAAGATGCCCATATACAATAAACTCCTTCATTTTTCTCCCATGTGTCATCGTTCAAGAGAAAACGATGTCTGTTCGGACCCATTTGTCGCAGAAAACCGGTTCGTTTTTCATGGCAGACAACTCCAAATTTTGTGGGAGTGGTGGCTATTTTTGTCCGAGGCGGTTAAACCGACTTCCAAAACTTATTGGGATGGTCTATCCTATTTATTCAGAGGATTTTAATGTAAAAGGGTTCGACCTGTGAGGTTCCTTGTTGGACAGTGGGCTATGTTTTGCCAGAGAACTCTTTCTGTAATCTTTAGATGAATGATCAGTAATAGACATGTTTTTTATAGGATTCCTGTGCGGAGGTGTTGGTGGCGTTTCCCTTCTCTGTTGAGTGTTTTCCTGTTATCATTTCATTTGTTTTCAATTTCTCATTATCATAAGAAGAGTAATAGAGCATAATTTATTGTGAAATACTCTGCATCTGATCTTGTGATAATCTTTATGTTTCTCCTCTAAAAAGCTAGTTTATGAATTCTTAACTGCTCATTTTCTTGGCTTTTTCCTCCCCTTTTCTTCCTCATATCAACACTATCAAAAATTAATTCGATCCAACACTTCCACTAACTTGCCCTGTTTAAAGAGTTATGTCTAAGATATGAGAGTGAATCACATTTTTAAGCGCAGACCCCATTTGCCCAATGGCCTTCCTTACGGTTCCAAAACAACCATTTAAAAACCCCAACCCCACACTTGCATAACTAGCATAATACCTATTAAAACAAAGCTATATCAGACAGAGATATCCCTCTCTCTAAGTCTTGGAGGGCTAGATCCAAGACTCGAAGTGGTTTGATGTTGCCTCTATGAATGCCTCACAACCTTGGGAAAATTACAGAGTGCTAACAAAATGGTGACTCCATTGGGGATCTTTCCTCAATAGTACACTTCAAAGCTCCAGATATGGTCGCTGATGGTGGATAGTGACCAGACACAAGATGGATGAGATAATTCACCTGGCGACTCCAATAAGCTCCAGACAGTGCCAACTCGAAGACTCCACTGGAGGAAGAACCTGAAACATGGCCAAGCAACCTAGAAAGACCAGGTATTCAAACTCAAATTGTATTCAAGATATTGTTGGCTTCATCTGCAGTTACTTTCTCTCTTATCATGATCCTAGTCCAGAGTATATTGTTGAAATTCGGGATGATCATTTTCAACCTGAAGAGCCTCCAGAGATTAAACCCCAAATTGCAGATTTTGTACATGCTCATACTCCTGTGCACATCCCAGATGCATCTGTAGAAATCCTAGTGATACATAAGCCTCCTGCTTTATCTCCTACTCTTGCAAAACCTCTGGATGTTTTTAAGCCCCTTGCTTCATCTCCTGTGCTTACAAAAATCCCAGACCGATATCAACCTCTAGATTTTCCTCCCATTCTCCATGACCTCCATGTCAATTACATCAATAATCTGCCCAGGTTTGATGGAGAGAATTCCAATATTACTGCTGAAAATCATATTCAAAACCTTGAGGATTTTCTTGACCTTTATGAGGTTGAAGATGATGATGTCTGTATTAGGATGTTTGCCCTGTCCTTGGGAGGTAAAGTTAAATATTGGTTTAAGAACCTTCCAGCAGCTAGCATAAAAAAATATAATCAATTTATGCAAGTTTTCCTAGATAGATGGGTGGTCATGAGAAATGTTTTCCTCCTCCTAGAAGAGTATGACCACTTGAAAAGAAAGCCATGGGAGACAATACATCAATTTTCAGCCAGATTCAATGAGGTGTATCATGCAATACCTACTGATATAAGGCCACCCCCAGGATCATCTCACTTGCATTACCCAGATGCCTTCGATCCTGAGATGACATTTCAGTTAAGAGAAAGAAACACTACAAGCCTTGAAGAAATGCAGAGCATTGCAGTTGATGTGGAGACCAACTTGCTGATCAAGAGGTCAAAATTAAAGGACAAAGAAATGGAGCAGTTGAAGTCATCAGAAGCTAAAATGGAGATTTTGGTAAGTTCCATGGAGGAGATGATGCAAAGGATCAATAGGAAAGATGAGCTTGTTTTCCAAAGACACCATGTTCCACTGATCTCAGAGAAAGAAAAGGTCATTGTTTCCAAACGTTTTGCTGCTCATCCTTGGTACCATGGTTTGGATAATAATTCTTTCATGTATTCAATTCACAACATAGTCAAAGATGAAGCTCCATCTCAACTGGCAGAGGAACAACCAGCTGACATGATATGCATGTTCAATGGCATTTCATCCATGGATGATTTACCCAAGTGTGACCAGTATGATGATGATCATGAAGCTGAAATAGAGGTTGACTGTTAAGAAAAATTAGCAGCATGTCATTGGCAGGAAGGAGATCATTTACAGTTTAGATGTGACAATCATCCCTCACACAACAGTCATGACAACGATGAGGAAGAGACAAAAAATTTCAGAGTAAGTCAAGACACTTTGCCCTTATGTTTCTCTTCTTTTCAATTTTTGAGAAGAAATTGTAGACGAGTTGGCATTGGTAAAGAGGGAGGATGTTCTGATCAACCAGGGGAAGATGCTAGTGATGATGTGGAGGCTGTTCTAAAGCCAAAATTGCAACACTTTACTTACTCTAATTTTCAAATTCCAAATGAAATTTTAAAGCCTGAGACAAACTGTGAGTTAATCCTAAATAACTCTGTACCATTGTGCTTTAATTCATTTCAAATTTTGAAGGAGACTCTTGGACAAGAGTTGAAGGATAAATACATAAAAATTCAGGAAATATCATTTGAATCAATGCAGCAGTCTTGTCAGTCTATTCAGGATCCAATAGCTGATCGGTTGGATGGCCTGTGGGGTCAAAATCATCCCCCATCATCCAGTTATGGGATAAAATGATGCTATGATATGGATATGTTAGGACAGTCAACTATAGGGGTGTGTTCAACATAAGTCACATTACAAAGCACATCAGAGCAGTTGCAGCCATGTCAGGAAATGCACGAGGATGAAGATAACATAGATACAGTGCTAGAGCTGCTAGCCAAAAATCAAGGAACTTGTCATTTCTACCTTGATCCTATAGTTACCTATATGGATAATTTTCTCACTGTGGAGCCTCAATCTTTCTCTGACATTACTTTTGTTTTTCAAGATTGTCGAGGTCTCTATGATAAAGATCAATCATGTTTTGGGCAGTGGCTTTTTCACTTTGTAGTTTTGAGTTGATGGGCAAAAGGTCAAGCTGCGCTTTTCACTGTGCTAACAGGCAGTTAAGGAATCAACTAGTCTCAGAAGCTACTTGATTGGCTTCATTGGCATTTTTGTATTATTTGATTTAACAAAATTATCAGTAGCATAGGGTAGGTAGGAGAATGTGAATAAGCTCAGCATTCTGAGCATCTCTTTTTCAACAGTGTTTAGCTTAATTTGGTTTCAGTTGCAATATCAAAACAAGTATAGGTTGCAGAATAAGATTTTGGGATTAGCCCAATGGATACAACACCGGTCTGCATGGTTCAAAGTTCAATGGTTCTTGACACCTACTGAAAGAAGCTGCCATCCCCGGGCGGAGCCTATGTTGGGGTCCTATAATTATAGGTGACTCGATTCTTCGACTGTTGATTTGGCGTTTCTCTCGTGATGACGAAGTATGGCTCGGTTGATCCCGTTTCCTCCCTCCATTCTTTTTGCTCGATCCCCCATCTCCCTGCTGTATCCTTCATACACGCTGCACCCTCACTCCTTTGTCCTGTGGCCCCATTGACTACTTCTCGCCCGTCACCCATCCATGCATAATCAGACTTAGGATGAACAAAAAAAAAACAATAGGTTAGTTATATTAAAATAATAATAAATGTTAGTATAATTAGGATAGGTTAAATTAATTAATAAACAACTAGTTAATAATTAATTAATTATTAATTAAGTTAAGAATCTAAGTTAGTTATAATAAATATTATAATGAAAAAACATATAAATTAAATAACATAAAATATAAAACAAAATATTAAAAAACATATAAAATACAAAACAAATTAAATATACAAAAACAAAACATAACACAAAAACGTGAACAATACAATATAACATATAATATTTAA
>ML777675.1:215550-247876 GCA_009831015.1 Picea engelmannii
AATTATTGTTAATTTTTAATATATATTTTTAATTTTAATATATTATCATAGTAACCTAATTAAGTTAAATTAACTTCACTAAGCTAATTAATATTAACAATGCCACTAACCATTCATTATTAACCAATTTGTTTTTTATCCTAAGCTTGTTTATTCATGCAGGGACAAGATTGGCAGAGGGGTGAAGAAATGGAGGGTGAGGGAATGAAAGGTGCAGCAGGGTGATGAAGGATCGGGCAAAAAGGAAGGAGGGAGAAATGAAATCAACTGAGCCCCGCAAGTTAGATGTCTTCATCATCAGAGCAATTCCACATAGATAGATGAAGAATCAAATCACTTATGATTATAGGACCCTAACATATGCTCCACCTGGGGATGGAAGCTCTTTCAAAAGGTGACAAGAACCACATAAATATTAATTTGTAGACTTGTGCCTTATCTATTGGGCTAATCCCAAAACTTTATTTTGCAACATGTACCTATTCTAATCCTTCAACCGAAACCAAATCAAATTGAAGACTGAAATTTGAAATGCACGCTAAACTGGAAACTGTACTGTAATTTGAAATTGAGATTGAAAAATTGTTGAAAGGGATGCCTAAAGAGATGATCTTATTTGCACACTGCTACCTACCCTACACTGTTGAAAATCATGTTGAATCAAATTATACAAAAATTCCAATGAAGCCAGTCAAGTAGTTGCTGAAAAAAGTGGACTGCTTGTTAGCACAATCAAAAGGACAACTTGACCTTTTGTCCACATAATAAAAACTACAAAGTGTAATGGCCACTGCTGAAAACATGATTGATCATTTATGCTAAAAAAATCTTCCATGTAGTCTGCTATGGGATCAGGAAAGACACGACCTATTTCTTGACTTTCATAAAATTTATGGTCATAATTGGGTATGGCACATATGCTTTTTATATCATTATACAATTATTTATATGGCTGCAAATTTTCTGTTGAACTTTGAAATGAAACTCATGTTGAACAAGACCATGAAGTTGGCTTCCTAATTAAGTCTATATCATAATTGATTTTAATCTCATATCTGGCCAATGGAACATGACTTGGACAACACAATTCATACAACACATCAACTATTGGATCATGTAGGAACTGGGATGACTGCTACATTGGTTCCAATGACACTTCATAGTTTTCTATGTGCTTATCATTTAGGACATGATCAAGATTCTTCTTTAAAAACTGAAATGAATTAAATCTTAATGGTACATCATTATTTTGGATTAAGTCATATTTTTTTTTAGGCTCTAAGCTTTCATCTAGAATTTGAAAATCAATGTAGCTCAAGGGCTGCAATTCTAGGTCTAGAACAACTTCCATATCATCAATGACATCTTCAACTGATTGATCAAAACATTATCCATCCCTACTATTGATAAATTTCTTATAGTTTTCTCTTTGAAAATGAAATGAATAAAAACATAAGGGTAAATCCTTTCCACTTACTCGGAGATTTTCTTCATTTTGCACATTGCTATCATAATTTCTATGCGAAGGCTGATTGTCATATTTGAGTTGCAATGGATCTTCTTCCTCCCAACAATATGTTGTTGATGGTTTTGAAGAATTTAACTTGGTGTAATCCTCATCATATTTATCATACTCGGGTAGATCATCCATGAAATAAATGCCATCAAACATACACATAATATCAATTGATTTCTCTTCTAAAAGATGAGTTGGAGTTTCATCTTTGCTATGTTATGAATTGAATACATGAAATAATCATTTTCCAATCCATGATACCAAGGGTGAGATGAAAAGTGTTTTGGAACAATGACCCTTTCTTTCTCTGTAACTAATGGAACACGATTCCCTTGAACAACAAGTTCATTTCCCATGATGACTTTCTTCATCATTTCTTTCATTGTGCTGGACAGAATGTCCAGTTTAGCTTCTAAATATTTTAGCTGCTCGTTTGTTATTTTCTTCCTTTCTTCTTCCTTGATCTTTGAACTTTTGATAAATAAATTAGATTTCACACTAATTGCACTATCCTACATTTCCTTGAGTGTTATAGTGTCCCTTTCTCTCAATTAAAATGCCATCTCTGGATCAAAGGAATCTAGGCAGTGTAAGAGAGCTAAACCAGGAGGTGATCTTATATCAGTAGGCATGGAATTGTAAACTTGATTGAATCTAGTTGAAAAGTGTTGTACTATCTCTCCTAGCTATCTTTTCAAATGATCATATTCTTCTAAAATGAGAAAAATATTTCTCTTGATCTCCCATTTACCAAGGAAGACTTCTACAAATTGATGAAAATTGGATATGCTTGCAGATGACAAACTTTTGAACCATTCCTTAGCTCTATCTTACAAAGATAGAGCAAAACGTCTGATGCAGACATCACCTTATTCCACCTCAAACATATCAAGAAAATTCTCAAAACCCTAAATGTGTTTCTTAGCAGTGATGTTACCATATTCTCCATCAAACCTGGGAAGGTATTTGTAGTAATTGACAGGGAAATCATGGAGTATAGGGGGTAAGATAAGAGGCTTGTATTTATCTGGAATATTTACAGTTGTAGGGGTATGTACATGGGTTGTAAAACCATGCTTGATCTCTTGATGTTCCTCAGGCTCAATTTGATCAACATGAGTTTCAACAATATGGTATTGGTCAGGTTCACAAAAAGGGAAGAAATAATTAAAAATAAAACCAATTACATCTTGGATGAAATTCCAACTTGTATACCTGATATTTTCAGATTGTCTTGTCATTGTTTCAGGTTCTTCCTCCAATGGAGTCTTTGAAACTGATTGGATTTGATTGGAGTCACTAGGTGGATGATTCGGCCTTCTTGTGTCTGATCACTATCCACCATCAGTAATCAGACCTGGAACTTGATATGCTTTTCTGAGGAACAGTTCCCCAGTATGGTCGCCACTATGTTAGCACTCTACAATTTCTCAGGTTGAAGAAGAAATGAGCAGAGGTAACTAAAAAACCACTTTGTATTCAAGGATCTATCCCTCCAAGACTTAGAGAGGGATCTCTTTGTATTATTTATCTTTTTTTGGATTGGATGTTGCAACTGACACAAGAATCTCGTGATGTTGCAACTCTGTTACTGAAATTTGATCCATGGAGGCTTTGTGAGCTGATTTAAAAAATTAGTTCCATCCTTCAATAAGGTCCCAACCAATCAATATCAAAATTACAAGAGATATTTAGGTACCTCAAGATCATGGGCTCGAGTCTAACCGATTCCCCAAAAAGAGTAGTCTGTTACATTAAAATCGGGCATTGTATCCCAAAAAATAGACTGAACAACTGCAAAAATAGGGGTAAAAAACTTTATCATATATTTCAAATATTGATAGATGTTACAAAACGAAAGGATTTTTTTGTATATGAACTCGTATTGGATAAAAAAATCCCTCAGTTTTTGGAAATTTGTATCCATATCTCTGAAATATTCGTTTGAAAAAGATGAGTAAAATAGGCAGCAAATAAATCCCTAAAATAGGCCCCAAAGATGATCTTGATTCTCCCAATCCGTAGTATATGCACAAACTATGGAAGAGGTTATTGTTATTTTTCCCATGGTGAGAAAAAACCTCTTTCAATTTTTCAAAATGCATCTCCAGATTTCCAAAATAACTGTCGAAAAAACATGACAAAAACAGGAAAAATAGAAGCCTGAAAAATAGTGCTCAAAGATGGCTTAGATTATCCCAATTCTTGACACCTATGAAAAAACCGAGAGACATAGTTTAATTTTAGCCCGTTTCAGATAAAAACCTCTCTTCGTTTCTCAAAAATCCTTTCTCACCCAAGTGCCCAAAGCACCTAACCACATGGAGGAGGAACCCACATGGGGATTTTACATTTCTCAACGCATCGAACTCAAGTGGGAACATGGGCACATGTATTCACCTAAAAATTTTGTCACCCAACAAATGTGGTATATATCCCACACCACAAAAGATGAAAATGCAACGTTGTTTATCCTCCCAAGGTTCTAACTACTTTATGTTCGAACACTATGCCATGAAATCTCCAGATATGAAATCAAAGGGTAAATGTCAAAATCTTAAACATGCAGATTCCAAGAATCATTGGATTTGTCCTACCATCACAGAAACAACATCTTGTTGAAAACACCAAGCCCAGATGAAGCTCTTGTTGAATGATTTCGACATTAGAGTGATGAAGAAGTATTAACAGATGCTTTTTGGGCTCTAGATTATCTTTCCAATGGAACAAATGATAAAACTCAGGCTGTGATCAAGGTTGTTGTCTGTCGAATACTATTGTAGATTTTTCTACATCCATCCCCTTCTATTTGTATCCCTGTTTTCCAGAATCCAAGCTATATTCTGATTGGTGATGATGTATAGACTCAGTGCATTATCCACAATTGATCACTTCCCTGCGTCTTGGCACTGGTTACCCATAATCATAAGAAAAGTATCAAGAAGGAAGCACGCTAGACCATCTCAAACATAACTTTGGGAAACAAATATCAAATACAGGCCATGATCAATGCAAACATCATTCATCCTCTTATACAGTTGTTGCAAATTGTTGAATTCTGATGTATAGTGTATACAGGGCGCTTCCATCAGAGAAATTAATTTGGAGTTAGATGCTCTCCAAGGTATCCATAAATTGAACACCAAGAATCAATACATGAGAAAAAGCACCACACAGTGCCACGAGAATGATATAGGAACATGCACTTCTCCATGCATTGTAGTGATCATTATTTCATGATGCAACATTTTGTGCCCTGGAAGGTTATGCATTTATCTCCTGCATATTTTTGTCAACAGTTTGGTATTGTTTGTGGTTCGTAGGGTCTCCTAATTGACAAGACATAATGCCATCAAGTTATTTAGCCTCTATCATCCATTTCAAAGCACTAAGAGCTGCGAAATATTGAATTGGAGGTTTTGGAGGAACATACGATCAACAATTGGGAAGATCACAGGTCAATCCAAGCACTCCAGAATCTAAGACAAAAAATTGGGCAGTTAGATACAAGTGGTAGAGTAGCCCTTCTTTAAGGCATCATTTGAATATATCAACAACCTCAACATCAAAGGGAAGTTAAATGACATCTAGGGGAAGTGATCTTCTAAGTCAGATATTGAGTTTCTATAGTAAAGGTGGCACACAAATTATCAAGATTCTAGGAGCATGATCAACCCAATTCGAATTTGTTCCTGATTGTGTGGACAAGTGGCTTTCAAATGCATATTTTAAGGCACCAAAAGATAACAAACAAGATTTTCCAGCAAACCCATATTCAAGGAGATAAGGTAGCAGTTGAAGGAATCCAAAGGAATAGGTGGAAGATTGGCATCTTCAGCAGTTCGATATTTTGTAAATATGTTTGTTGTAGTTTAATTATATTATTAGCAAAAGTAGGAACAAATAAGGAGGAGGATTTTTGTATTTAAGAAATGTTTTTTAAGAGGAGGAGGGTTCATTTATAAAAGACTCGAGAGAGCTTAGGAAGCAGAAAAATATTGTCTATTCAGTTTGTAATCTTGAGGGGCGTGGGATTTAAACTATTATGTTATTGAGGATTCATATAAGTTATTTTATCATATTTTTCTTTTCCTTTTCTATTCTTCTTCTCGTTTGATTGTAATTTTATTGGTTTATGGATTCTTGAAGCAACAAAACATCTCTTGTAAACTTGCCCATCTATCATTGTTTACTTTTCAAGCATTTCTTAGTTCTCTTTGCAGAGAGGATATTTTCTTAGTGAATGTTCATATTTATGTAAATTCTTTTATTCTTCCCTTTATCATCAAATAGATCTTTTGTCTGTTAGGTAGCTTAAATTCCTTCAAGGAACATAGTTCTTATGACTCCATTTCCCAATGGTCCATCACTGATCTGTTGTGACCTTTGTTATATTTTCCTTACTCTATCTTGATGATCCCCGATTTTAAACCTATTCAAAACAAATTCTATGTTTCCAAGCTTACTCTCATTTGCAGTCTGGGAGTGACTCTTGGAGCTAACAGGTATAACTGGATATTATCATAAGTTTATAGAAGGGTTTTATAATATTTCATATCCTATAGAATCATTGCAAAAGAAAGGAACTAAGTTCATCTCATCTCATAAATGTGGAGCCTTTTAACAGATTAAAAAAACTCTTAACTATAGCTCCTATAATAAAATTATCATTCCTAGATAAAGACCTTTTAGTGTGTACATATGCATGTCGTGAAGGGCTTGGAGGAGTGTTAATCCAAGAAAACCACGTAATAGTGTATGAATCACAGTAACTAAAGAAACATGAAGAAAAATATGTAACACATGACTGGGAATTAGCTGCAATAATACATGCATTAAAAATGTGGCACCATTATCTGGTAGGAAAAAAATTCTTACTGTTGACACATAAAATCGCCTTAAAATATATTTTTGATAAACAAAATTTAAATGCTCTCCAACCAAGGTGGTTATCTCTCTTAAGAGAGTATGATTTTGAGATAAAACACATTAAGGGAAAGGAAAATAAAGTGGCATATCCATTAACTAGACATGCAAACCTGATTTATATAGTTACTAGAAGTAACTATGAAACATATTTAGAAGAAATGGTAAGGTTAGCAGCTGAAATAGACCCAAAATATCAAAATATTAAGTAAACAATTGTTGATGATTCAACAGGAACAAAAGAATCAGATTTTAGATTGTCAAAAAGTGGACTCTTAATGTATAAAAATAGATTATATGTACCAGAATCTAATGAAATGAAGCTATTAATTTTAGATGAGCTGCATAAGAAACCATATTTTGGACACCCAGGTTACCATAAATTAATTACTATGTTATGAAAGGAATTATAGTGGAAAAATATGAAAGGCGGAACAACAGAATATCTAGCTATATGCTTAGAGTGTTAACAAGTTAAGGTTGAACACCATCATCCAATTGGACTACTACAACATTTACCCATTTCGGAATTGAAATGGGAAGTGATAAGTATGGATTTTATTATTGGATTTCCTAGAATTAGTAAACAAAATGACTCAATTATGGTTGTGGTTGATAAATTAAGTAAGGAAGCACACTTCATACCTGTGAAATCAACCTACAAAGCTATAAATATATCATATATATTCATGAAGGAAATATTTAGGTTACATGGAATCCCTAAAGTTATAATATCTTATAGGGATGTTAAGTTTATAAGAAGTTTTTGCAAGGTATTATTTAAAGGATTAGATACACAATTGAAATTCAATACTTCTTATCATCCGCAAACAGATGGGAAAAATGAAAGAACTAATTAGATTATTGAAGACATGCTTAGGATGTATGTTATGGAAAGACCTGGTAAATGAGAAGAATATTTGTACTTAGTTGTGTTTTCTTATAATAATCATTATCAAGGTTCAACAAATCTTAGTCCTTTTGAAATTTTATATGGTAAAAAATGTAATACAATTTTTTCATGGAGTAATCATGTTAATAGATTGATGACAGGACTAGATATATTAAAAGACATGGAACTAATAGTGAAACAGGTATAGAAGAACCAAAAAGTAGCTCAGGATAGGAAAAAACGTTATGCTGATGCAAAAAGAACTCCAAGAGAGTTCAATGTTAGAGATCATGTGTATATTAGAGTTAAACCTAAAAAGAGTTATTTACGAGTGGGAAAGTATACTAAGTTAGCACCTAGTTATTGTGATCAAATCGAGATACTTGCTCGAATAACACATGTATATTATCAACTTGCACTTCCAACTACGGTAAAAGTACATGGTGTATTTCACGTTTCATTACTGAAAAGGTATATACATGAACCTACTCATGTTGTTGATTGGAAAATTATACAGGTGGAACCTGTAGGTGAGTTCCCAATATATCCATATTGTATTCTCGACTAGAGGGAAATTACACTCCAGAATCGAGCCATAGGATAGGTAAAGGTGCAATGGAAGCACCTTAGTCCAGAAGAGGCTATTTGGGAAATGGAAAGTAATATGTGGGAAGCATATCCATTTCTGTTCTAGAATGGTATTGATAGAAACCAATTAACACCAAGGATGGTGTTAAGTTACAAGGGGGGGTGTATGTGATACCCCACAACATGAAAACTTTGACAATTAATATTATTATTTTTGTTTTAGAATTTTAATTATTCTTCCAAAAGACACTTTATTCGATTGACCAAATCGGAAATGTAAAACCTGATTATTTTATGAAAAAAAACACGTGTGGAAAAAGGAGAACACGTTGAAGAAAATTTTAAAGAGGGAGTTAGGAATCCAAAGGGGTTGGGCAAGTGGAAGCATACTAAGACAAACTGTGGAGTTAACTTGGCTTCAAAAAGACATATCCCAAATTTAAAGGATAATCTGTGAACATGTGTAAAAATGAATCTGACAAGTGGTCAGTGAGAAGGAGGCTCAATATAAGTGTCACAAGTCCTAGGAAAAACAAAAAGAAGTCATGACAAGGGAATGGAACACCATTTCTAGGATGAGAACTAATAGCTCGAGGAGGATATGCACTGATTTTGACTTGACACAATGAATTTTCTAATATTACACATAGCAAGTTGGTACTTAGAATTATGCAAGAGGCCACGTAGGTATCCCATTGGATTCTTAACTCAGCTTGTGGGTGACAGAGGTTGATAGAGACTCTAGTCTACAGTTGGGAGGAACAGAGTATTCAACGTGTGGTTTCCCCAAGTTATGAGTTTTACTTCTTTATTCTGAATATGTCGATCTAAATGTTTATTGTGTATCATTGTACACTTTGTTATCAATATTATTGGTTATGAAGTATTTCTAAAGAATAAATAAATCATAATAATATTAGGTCTAAGTTCGTCAATGAGAAAATAAATGCATACCATAATTTCGTATAGAAATATTGTTGAAAGAAAAACAATAGTTATTTTGTTTCTTAGATCTATGAATAGAGTCATATTACTAGTAGAAAACTCAATAAAAATTATGAGTAAAACCTAGTTATTAAGACATGATTTTTTTTTGAATAAGAAATATGTATTAAGGAAACAGATCTTAACAAAGATACAAGAGAAGACTATGTGTATCCAAGGAAGGAATCGGTACTATGTAACATAATACAATAAAGTTATAGAACTGTAAAATGTGTAGAAAACAGTCGTAAGCCACAAGACTTTAATGAACAATGATATACAAATATATTCGGTCGACTAGCTCGACGAAATGCTCAATCAAGAGCAGTCACATATTGTAATATCAGGCTTGAATTTAATTAGTGATGGAACCTGATTACCTGTTGTTATCACCAAAAAATTGTCTGCAACATTACACACAATGGTTGAAGAAATACATCAAGGACAGTATAAATTAGCACACATACATCATCAAAATCCATAAAAAAGGCACAAAACTATACACTTGGTTAAAAAATTAAAGTGTGCAAATTCACCAAAGGAAGCATGTGCACTGTGCATAGAATGGGCGTGCCAACACAACCCTAATCGCGCACTATACAAAAGATGCATGACTGTCAATGAGAAAATCCAAACACTTCTCATGAGCGATGCATTTATGAATCTTGTCAAGCCCTCGACCACTTCTATTCTGATCCCCAACACGATTTGACACTCAGATATGAGCGAAATCTAGATTGGAGGCTGGTCAAGGGATAGGAAGTGCCCTAAAAGACCCCTTGTTCACACTATGAACTAGTTGTATCTTTCCATGAATGGACACTATAGATATGTGCCATGGGTGTGCAAGAACTTCAAGGTAATTTTATGTTGCAAGAATTCCTCTTGGAGAATCCTCTTTTCTCTATGAATCATTCAAGCACTATAGCAAGGGCCATTCCACTCACCTCTTGAGACAATTGGCATTGTATTTCTTCACCATTGTCACTTGTCATTTCATGAAGAGAAGATATATCTATTAGGGAAGTCAATATCCCTCTGAAGGAGGAAGAGGGGATTCATAAGTCCTTGCCTTTCTCTACGGTGTTATCCTATCAATATATTGATCCCTTGGTAGCTATATGATGGTAATTTTTTTATTTTCATGGCTCTAGTTCTTGCAAGCTTCTCTAAAATTTATTTCTTTTTATTTTTATTTTTATTTCCTTGTTTCATGTGGATTTGGTTATCTAATCAACTTAGAAACCTCTATCTTGTTTAGCTGACTTAACTAGGAAAGTAAGTGTTGTGTTTATGCCACATGGGTGAGCAAAAACACAACACTTACTTTCCTAGTTAAGTCATCTAAACAAGATAGAGGTTTGTGAGTTGATTAGATAACCAAATACACATGAATAAGGAAATAAAAGAAAAAAGAAAAAGAAATAAATGTTAGAGAAGATTGCAAGAACTAGAACCATGAAAAGAAAAAAATGACCATCATATAACTAGCAATGGATCAATATATTGATAGGCTAACACCGTAGAGAAAGGACGGGACTTATGAATCCCCTCTTCTTCCTTGGGAGGTCTCTTGAGTTCCTTAATAGAGATCTCTTATCTTCATGAAATGGCAAGTGACAATGGTGAAGAAATATAATGCCAATCCTCTCAAGAGGTGAGCGGAATGCGCATTGTTATAGTGCTTGAATGATTCAAAGAGAAAAGAGGATTCTCCAAGAAGAATTATTGCAGAAAAAAATTACCTTGAAGTTCTTTTTTTTTGTAGCACACCCATGGCACGTATTTATAGTGTCCATTCATGGAAAGATACAACTGGTTCATAGTGTGAACAAGGGGTCTTTTAGGGAACTTACTAGCCCTTGACCAGCCTCTAACATAGATTTCGCCCAGATATGAGTGTCAAGTTGTGTTGGGGCTCGGACTAGAAGTGGTTGAGGGGCCAAAAAGGTTCATAAATGCACCATTCATGAGAAGTGCACGACGTTTCTCGTAGAAATTTTTGCATCTTCTGCACAATGTGTGATTAGGGTTGTGTTGGCACACACATTCTATGCACAGTGCACACACTTCCTTTGTTGAATTTTTTCATGTTGGCATAGGGGCACACCTAGGGTTCAGCTCCAAGAGTGCACCAACAATCCATAGCTACTATTCCTTTGGCAACACCTACGAAGCAGATGCAGTCTCACCCGAAGTAGCTATGAGGGGGTTTTAGGATAGAGATGTCTACAACCAAGAGAATATCAAGAGGGTATCACAACAACATCTTAATCTTAATATATCAGTTTCCTTCTTAGATCTAATCCTCACAGTTATAGATCTACTCTCACACAGCTATGAAATAATAGAATAACAATGACAGAGATCAAGACATTAATCACATAGACATAACACTAGACATACGTGGTTCACCCTGTCTCTAGGGCTACGTCCACATAACAATGCTTGAGATTTATTAAGATAAAGCATACAGTTCTGATCTGCACTCTCAACTAGTATATCTTCTTTCTTCTACCTCTCTTTCTCTCCCCTTCCTATGCACCCAACTGCAGGACTTGACCTTTGCACACAGCTGAAGATCTTACAATACCAGAAGGCTCTCACTTAGCACTTCTCCTCTCAATACAATAATATCTCACCACAAAATAGAGCTATATCAACATCAATATCGTACCAACCCAAAGCACCAACCTAACCTAGGCCCTTTAGACCTCTATTTATACATTACAGTCATTCACCGATAGCCCTAGGCCAAAACCTAGGTGTCCAAAACCCTAGATACCAAAACCCTAGGTGTCTAAAACCCTAGGTCAACTTGACCCACTTTTTCTGGGCTTTGCCGGCCTGTCTTCCCTTCCTTCTCGTGCGGTGCTCCAAAGCATCCAACGGTGGCTTTTTTCACTTGCTGAGTTGTCCTCAATCTATCTTCCTTGTTGATCTGTCATCCTCGATCTCCTCATCCAACGACTTGCATTTCCGTACTTCAATCCATCTTTTCTTCTATTTTTCTCACGTCGACCCAGTGACAGTTACTGTGTCTTCCACGAAGTTCGCTTTTCACCTTTTCTTCCTTGTTCTTTGCTTCCTTCCATAACCAAGGGCCAATGGTGCACATTAATTTTAGAACCAAGTGTATAGTTTTGTTCCTTTTTGATGGATTTTTATGTTGTAGGTGTACTAATCACTGTTGGCATTGATGTATTTATTCAACCATTGTGCATAATGTTTCGGACAATTTTTCAGTGATAACAAATGCCCCATTATGTGTGAGGTTAGGAGCATACGTATAGCCCAAATACATTAATATTTGATTTGTTGATGATGCCATTGTGTGGAATATTTAAGAGAGGAACTGCAAGAGAGATCTGCCGGAGGGAGAGGGAAAATTGTGGGAACCAAACCTTTCTCTAGGAAGAAAAAATAAAATTTGTATACAAACGAGGCGGGCATGCCCCATGCTTGTGTCATGAAACCAAAATGCGGGACTATAACTAAATATGTATGATGATGTAGATAACTACAGAGCCCTCGGGGGCAGTTGATAACGGAATATGACAGTTCTGAATGGTGAATGGGCTATGAAGTGAGTAAAGGATGACGATAATACATGTCGGTGAATTATAGGCATTGATGGCCTAACAAATTCAAAGGTCTTCGGCTGGTATGAAAAGTTTCAAAGGTCGTAGAGTAATACCCATCGTAACATGAGACTTTGACGAAGTTGTATGTTATGGGGGTCAATGAAATCATAAAGAAATGATGATTCTCTCTGTGTCGTCTGAGACTCCTCATTGAAACGGTAATGAGAGTCAAGATATTGTTGCCCTTTTGGAAACTGTGTTGATTTCGATAGGAAGGGAGACACGACATCAAGAAGAAAAATGGATTCTTTAAATCCACTAAGTAATAGATGATATAAGGTACTGATGAGTAACATGAATGAAGTTAATACGTTGGGGGACTCAAGACTTCCCATGTTTGGGATATTTGAAGGATGATTGGAAACAACTGTAAAACTGGATCTAGTGTCATGGGGATGACTAGATATGGGGTTAAATTGTGTCAGAGGCTAACAAAGTGGGAAACTCATAGATTGTGGGTACATGGATTTGGGATACTCAGGGTTTGTTAACGATTTCAATATGAAAAAAGGGGTGGATGCCCCAACCAAGGGTGACATGGGTTTCTTTTCTTGGTAAAATAAGGCCATTGAGGATGATGATTAAAACGATATGTATATGAAGGAAACAAGGGTTGTATACAATTACCAAAGAAATAAAGAATAATTTGGGTTGAGGATACAGATAAAAAACCAGGTGCCCTAGTGAAAATATGGCTTGGCCTGTTTAGAGTACAAGTTTGTGAAATATAATTGGCGGAGGGTGGGGGCCCCATGGGTGGGTTTCTGTATTAGGTAAATGGATGGAGGACGATCTGCAAATGGGAAAACTGATGGTGGATGAGATGGACGATTAATGGAACTGCGAGAATGTAGTTAATAGAACCAAGTGTAAGATGATATGATCCGAGAGTTCATTGGGAAGGTTACCAATATTATGAGAAGAAGTATGGGGTTCATTCTTGGAAGTGAAAATACTATCAGGACTCCCAATAATAGGGGGTGAAATCAATATGAGTGTCAAGTTTTTGAGGGGAACTATGAATGGGACAACTCATGTGGGGGAGAGTGTTATCGGATGATAGTACCAAAATGTGGTAGATGTAAAGATATTGCAGAGTCGAATGTAGGGACCCTAAAGGTAAACGTCAGAGGGTGTGACCGAGATATTCAATGATTTACAAAGGGAGTAACTACATGCCAGTGTCGTACATATACTTGAAGGGGTTGTACGCTTGTTGAACAAGTACCTGCACACATAAAAACCAAATACCCGATGTGAACAATATCTGATGATAAATAACATATAACAATTATTCGATAAAATTGATAGTGAGCATGCGTACTTGAACATGGTGTGATAAAAACGCTCCTCTGGGGAAAAGTGCAGATGATAACCCAGGGAATGTGAATGTGTATATGGTTGGATCATGATTTTGTGGCTGAGAACGAATTGGAAAACGAAGGCCCTGGGCTCTTGTAAAAGAATGTGGAAGTTTCATAAAAAGGCTTGTATATGGATGGTGGGCCCACAATGCCACCTCATTTGTACCTGACACTATTGTTGATCTAAAGAGAGAGTTGTGAGGTGATTTCAAGATTACGAGAGCATGAGGCTACTGATCCGAGAGAAGCGAGAGACAGGTTAGTGGTCTTATCATCCTGCATTTTTTGAAGTTGATAGATGTTAGGTTGGAGTTGTACGAGGGGCCATAAAATGGTTTTTAAAGGTAGGGTCCCACTAGTGCACGGGAACGAGGTGGAACGGTGTAAAACCAGTGGCAGTTTTTACTACCATGTGATAAGCCCATAAAGCGGAAAACAACATAGTTTTCCAGTTGGTATTATGTTTGTTGATGTTGTAGAATAGGTTTTGAGGACTTTATTGACAACCTCGACCTATCCGTTGGATTGAAGGTAGTATAGGGAGGAAAAATCATGAGTGAAGCCTAATTTTGAGGAGAGTTTTGCAAAGATCTCGTTTTCAAAATGTTTTCCATGATTGGAAACTAACTGTTGCGGGACTTTGAACCCGGTAATGACATGGTTGAAGGAAAACATGTTCCTGTGTCAACAATGTTGTTAAATGTGGGCATGGATTTGACCTATTTGGTAAAGTAATCCACTGCCACGACAATGTACTTGTGTCCATTACTGGATGGAGGATGGAAATTCATGAAATCTATGACCCATTTAAAATAGGGGACGACTGTGATGATTTGATGTAGAAGAGCTGGTGGATCTCATGCTTTTTTGGCATAAGGTGGAATTTATCACATCGCTTGACAACGTGGATGCAGTCATGAAGAAAAGTGGGCCAGAAGTACCCTGATCGAATGATACTTTGGGCAGTAGACATACCCAAGAGGTGACCACCGCAAGTGCCGCTGTGGAAATCATTAAAGACTTCATTGGCTTCATTGATGGTAAGACATCATATAAGGATGGTATCAACCCTGCTTCGGTAAAGAATGTCCCCAATGAGGAGGTTTCAGGGAGGTTGATGGTGAATGCATCAACGATCATCTCGAGAGATTTTAGACCCAAACTTCTGTGTACGAAGGTAGAAGAGAAGGTCATCATACTAGGGGTCATAAGAGGGGATGAATAAGAGGTATTCGTCGAGAAAATATTCATTCATGGAGGAAGCTTTGGCATCTGAGAGAAAATTTGTAATGAGTTTGGTTAGGACTAGAGATTTATTAATTTTGGGAGTAGAGAACTCTAAATCCTATTCCTAGAGGATAATGATCCATCGGGAAAATTTTCCATTTATCTTCTGTCAACTAAGCAAGTACTTCATGGGGTTGGAGTCTGCTATGACCTTGGTCATTTGAAGCAGGATGTAATGCCATATTTTTTAGACTGCGAGGACAACTACTAACATGATTTTCTCATCATGATTATACTTTAAGGGTGGCCCTGAAAGGTTTTTACTAATGTAGTAAATCACATGTTCATGCCTATAATCCCCTAATTGGATGAGGACTCCTGTGACTGAAACAATAGAGGCAGATAATTAGAGGATGTAATCACGATCATAGTCTAGAGGACTAATCAAAGGGGCATTGGATAGGGTGGATTTTAAATCATCAAAATTTGTTTAAGCATGTTCATCCCATCGAAATGGGATATCATGGCACAATAGGTGGAGAAAACCATATGCACGAGTGGTGTAGTCTAGGACAAAGCGAAGTAAAAAGTTGGCTTTGCCTTATAGGCTCTGTAGTTGGCATAAATTCCTAGGTGGTGGAATTTTTGTGATAGTTTGGACCTTGAGGGGGTCCACAGTGATGCCGTGTTGGGAGACAATGAACCCAAGGAGGCGTTTGACAATGACACAAAATATGCACTTGAGGGGATTCAAGAAGATACTATATTGGTGACATCGTTGGAAAACGATGCATAAGTCGTCTAAATGTTGAGTTCTCTTTTTGTATCGAGCAGTGAGGTTGTCCAAATAAGCAAGAATTATGCAAGCTAGATCATGAAAAATGTAGGTCATGGCTCATTGAAACATAGCACCAGAATTTTTGAGTCCATAAAGCATGACATGATAATCAAAGGTACCCGAAGGGGTTGTAAAAGCGGTTTTTTATTGATGTTTTGGGTGGATTTGAATTTGATTATAGCCAGAGAATTGATCCATAAAGGACAGTTCCTCATGGTCGACATAATAATCGATGATTTGGTCGATGAAAGGGGTTGGGAAGTTGTCTTTGGGACAAGCATGGTTGAGATCACAAAAGTATGTGCAGATGTGAATAATTCCTTTTTTTTTAACGGGGACAGGGTTAGAGACCCAAGAAGTGTACAAAATGGGGTAAATGAACCCAACAATGTGTAACTTGTCAATTTCGACTTTGATATCCACAACTTTGGATGGTTGTAGGGGGTGTTGCTTCTGACAAACAGGGGTGATATCTGACCATGTTTCGATTCGATGTTCGACTATAGAAGGATCAAGGCCATGCATATTCGTATATGACTAGGAAACAATATCCCGATATTCTTGAAAGAGATCTTCGTAAGCAATAATTTCTTCAGGGTAGCATGCGGTGCCAATGGTGATCTCTTATACAATGCATGGTTTCATGGAAATGTCAATTTTGACTATGGGGGATATGTTGGCCATGTTGATTTCTTCAAAAGCATCAAGGGTAGGAATAGTTTTTTTGAACCAGTCAATATGCCCCGGAGGAATAAAATCCTTGGTTTCGATTGTGCATAGGGAGGCTTGGGTAGGAGGTTGAAAGGCATCTTGTGAGAGGAAAAGTGGTCGATGATGGATCCCATTCCATGGGAAATCGAGGGTAGTTATTTCCTCTAATATATCTTTTTCATAGTCGAAAATGAGAGAAGACAGGGGATCCTGGGAGATGGAAGGGGGAACCGTTAATGGGTAAGTGTTATTTTCCTCGGGGGATGAGGACGTAGAAGGAATATCATATACAAGGTGTGATGGCTCTCTTGACATAAACCAAATGTCATGATACTGTGGATGGTATCTCATTTGCACAGATACTGATGAAGAAATATAACGAATCTCAATAATGTGAGCGGCAGTAGGGAGAGCCCGAGAGGGCTCAAGTAGGGATGTGTGACGTATTGTGGGTAATGTTTGGAGGATTTGAAGTAGAGATAGGAAATTATTATTGTAATGTTTGTATAATCCAGGGGGATATCGATGGCCACCCACCTTTTCCAACTGGCTCAAAATAGTTTTCTGGCAATTTTGGCAATTTACTATATTTAGTAGTTTTAACTTCCGGGGCCATTTTGAGGGACTAAATGAATGTTTTTCAGGATAGATCTTCTCAGTAATATACAAATGAATTTTTGATCCCCTAAAATGAATCTTCTTGATTATACCTTTCCAACGGGCTATCATACGCCTAAAACTAAGATCGTATGCAAAAGTTACAACCCCAGGAAGTTGATGTACTAACTTACCCACACTAGTACATATGGGCGGATTATTCCACGAAATTTTTCCACGTTTCCATTATTTTCATGTTTTTTTTAAATAGGGTGGGATTTTCATTGATATTTCCATGAACATTCGTCGCAATATCCACAAATAGGTCATTTTAACTTGGTTAGGATTTTCGTCGCTATTGCCACGAACTTTTGTGGCAATAATGATGAAAAGTTTGCCTATCTCATTGGTTGGTGTTAACGATAAGTTGACTATTCGATCTATATATACCTGGCTTTAAGAGACTTTGCGACACAATTTCTATAGTTGTGACACCATTCTTGGCTTTTGTTTAAGCTGTTTGTTTTTTCCGTCACCCACCGGTTGAACAAATCCAATTCTCGATCTACATAGCTCGGATTTTGAACTTGCAAGGTTAGTATGTTTTTTTTTTATTGATGTACTCATTTAACTTGTAGATTTTTGTTCAAATGTCCAAATTTCATGTTGCTTGTTTTTTCCTTGATAATATGTTATATGTGTAGTACCATATTTCATGTCTTTGGTTTTTGGATCTAGTTAGTATATTCTATGGAAAAGGGTATGTAGATTCCATAATATTCTAAGTTTATGGAATCCACATACCCTTTTCCCTTCAATTGTAGCTAGAATGTCTCTCTCTTTTCATTGATAGAGATATGGAATTGCTCTTGAAACTCAACCCTGATCGGTGAAATGATAGTAATTGATTGTCATTTTATTCTCTCTTTTATTTTTAAGAACTAACAAAAAAACACCAACAAAGATTGATTGAAGCTTTGATACCACTTTTTATATCCCTAGTACCCAAATGGCATCACACTTGCATAAATTGAAAATAATATAATAGTGACAATAATGGTTGGGATACTTGCACACCTAATGGTTGGCTAACACTTACTAATTCAATTAAATGAAGGAAGAAATATCCATGAATAAAATCTTGAAGTTGAGTTTTATATTGATAAATGATAAGTTATGGTATATATAAGATAGGGAGGAAACTCATGTTTATAACAATAAGATACATAAACACTAACCCTAAACTTATGCTAGGTATATATGTCGTTATTATATAAAGAAAACATTTGTACACATATGACCTTATTATAAAGATGTTATCTATGTCATGATTAGGCACATAACAATCACTTTTAACTAACCACCTTCAACCATCTTAGCTTATGGTTAGCCACCTTTAACTTTCTTGGCTTATGAATAAGCACCTTTAACAAATAAACTTATGATTATATACCATACTCTTCCAATATAAATAAAGTATATTTGTTTCAACATTCTCAAAAAAATCCACATACCCTTTTCTTATATGTGATGTTGTTTCTCTCAATTTTTTATAATCACACGCAATTCTAGATGTAGTGATTAACTTTAGTTTGTATTTGATGTAACTTGTTTATACACTATTAATAAGGAGTATCTAAAATATAAAAAATTCATGTCAAAATCTACGATAACATGATGAAATCTACTAGTCAGACAATGAAAAATGAGAACATGCCAACGTGTCTTAGAAAATAAAACCGTGACCATTGTAACTAGCATAAAATTGTTACCATTTTATGTAGATGAAAATCAACACATCATAATTTAAACCAACCCAACCCAATTGTGGATGACACGTGGTTGGTATTCTTTTTTTAGTGGTGAATTTCAAATATTGGCATTTTGTCTACAAAACAACTTAGAGGCTAGTGTATGGTGTCAAGTGATTCAAGTTTGAGAAATTTTGACCACTTTCGTTAAATGGTGTGTAATTATTTTCCATGGTTATTCAATACACACTACTCTATAGTACAAATTGAAGCATATCTATCTTAATAGTTAATCGATAATAATAATAAAAAAATCATGTCAAAATGTCTTAGAAGAAATAATTGTGAGGATTGTAGGTCACTGTAAATAAACATATCATAATCGAAAGGAGTAGCTAAAATATAAAAATTTGACAACTTACTGTTTGGTATGGTGTAGGTAAGACAATTACTTTTCAGCACAAGGATTTATCACTATGAACGAAAATGATAGGAAGCTTGCTCAGTTAAGAGCAACATTAGAGGCGAGGGGCTATGGAAAATGTTATTTCCCTTGCTATGAATGCATAGGCTTGAAAAAAAAAGACTTTTAATAACAACAACTCAAAAACATTGTAGGGAGAAGGGTCATGCCGAAGGGGGTTATGAATATCGTCCCTTGGTAAGAGGTTTCAATATTTAATGTATTCTCTGTAATAATTAGTATGTCATGAATTTTAGTAATATTTCTTATCGGGATTTTTATATTTTCTATACAAACTAACTTTTCTACGTTGTTTTTAAATATATAGACAATGCCCCCAAAATGTCGACCTCCAGAGAGTTATTTTCCAAGTACTAGCAGAAATACTCCTTTACAGGGTGATGAACTTCGAGATCAGAATATTGAATTTGTTGATCAAGTTATTAATTATGATATGGATGGAGATAACATTAGTGATTCAAATCAGGAAGATGAGATACATAGATTGATCCAAGACACATTTTCTCCAATGGACGAGGACAACCAGGATGATAGTCATGATGTTGATCCTCTACTTGAGAAGTCACGTCAACCTCTTTATGAAGGCTCAACAACAAATCTTTTATCTTCTATATTTTTGTTGGTGAACCTGAAGGTTTTGAATGGTTTATCAAACACATGCCTCACACAAATACTGAGGTATTTAATTTGTTAATTATTTATCCCTGCATGTTCACAAATACTTAAAAGGTTCAATTTTTTCCTATATTGCTATTGTTTTCTAATTTGTAAATTAGTATACTGGATGAGATATTGATGATTAATATTGTTTACATTGAGTTATTGTTTAGAATTTTGTATAATTTTAGGTGAAGTTCTATTACCGACGTCAAATATTTTTCCATGCACATATCGATAAATATCCGTGATTATGAAAGAAATTGGAATGGACTATCAGGCTATTGATGCATGTCCTAATGATCATATCATATATTATGGACAATATGCATTAGAAAATGAATGCCCACAATGTCAAATAAGTAGATATCGAACTGATAAAGCGTCAAAGAAGGTTCCTCACAAAGTTCTTCATTATATTTCGATAATTCCATGCTTCCAGCGGTTATTCAGGTGCCAAAGTATAACATAGTTTATGGATTTCCATGCAAAGAACAGAAGTCGAGATGATGTTCTTTGAATTCTTGCAAATGGTTCTGCATTGAACTACATCAAAGAAAAGTGGTCAATTTTTAAAGAAGAACCTCGTAATGTTAGACTTTCGTTGGCAATTGATGGTGTCAATCCATTTGGAGAGCTTTGTTCTACATACTAAGTGTGTCATGTTTTTGTTATAGACAATAACCTTCCTCCTTGGATGTCGATCAAGAGAGAGCACACAATGTAGGAAATGATTGTTCCAGGTATTTAATTATCTTTTATTTGCTTTAAAGTAAACAAAATATTTCATTTCTTTGTTTCGTGCATGGTAATTATTTCTTTTATATATAACGACATCTAGATAAGTATAATTAATCATGCAGTATGTTGAACCAATTAGGTAGGTACGAAGTTAAAGATATGAACGTATATGTTGAGCCTCTTATCGATGAGTTGTTGAATTTTATGGGCTGACGTCACTATGTATGACATCTCTAGACCAATAGGGAAAAAACGATTTCAATTCCATGGAATACTATCATGGACAATTCATGATGCTCCTGGGTTAACACATTTTTGTGGTATACTGTTACTTTATTTTGTGATTTAATATTATATATATTTATTAAAAATATCATGCATTATTTTAAATTGTAACTATAATTTGACGCTACATTAATTCATATATCTTGTAGGTATTCAAACAAAGGGTAAATTTGCATGCCGAGTTTGTGGTCTGAGGATAAAATCTCATCGTTCAAGGAGTTTAGGAAAGGAAGTGTTTGATGAGTATTGGCACTTTCTGCCTAAGAACCATAGTTATCGAACTATAGAGAAAGCAAATTTCAATGGTAAAGAAGAAAATGGAAAAAAAAACCATGAAGACTGACACCTCGCCTATGGAAGTTGGAATATATTAGAAAACGTCAAGGTACACAAATTATTTATGTATGACATATTACATAAATCTTTGGTTAATTTCATTAGTATTAATTTCATTTTGTCCCATTAAATAGTGTTAATTTCAATTTGTTGATATTTCATGAATTTCGTTAAGGCACGAATGGGATTCCACGAGGAATGAAAAGTTACCCGATGCAATTTAGTAGATTTCCATACTATGAGCACCTAAAAATAGTTCATCTGTTTGATACAATGCATATCGGGAAGAACATAACATAATTGCTATGGAGAATATTAGATGGAAGGACTGACAAAGAGAGAATTGGAAAGATTTGTTGTGACATCCAGGAAGCTAATCACACATTGTAAAGTGTTAATATTAATTCTAATGGCGATGGTAGTGAACATAATAATAGTCTTCCTTGGTTATTGACGGAGGAACAAAGCAATATTGTAAAAGAGGTGATTCAAAAAGTTAGGTTTCCGAAGGGGTTTTCGTCGAACATACAAAATATATTAATGAGAAAAGGTGATTTTGGTGGGGTTAAAACACATGACTGACATACATTCATTAAGGTAATTATTAGGTTATAATATATTTCCTTATTGGTATGCATTTTTTGGAAACAAATAATAATTATTTGTTTTTTGTTACAGTATGTTCTACCTTTATCTCTCGCAGACAACTTTGACATCAACATAAAACAAATTATTTATGTACTTGGAAGATACATGAGGTAAGTATTGTTTTATAAGGAAAATGTACTTCTTATGTGATTTGTAGTGGTACTTATTGACATATTATGTTTTATCTGCAAATTTGTGTATGCCTTTATATTATTTTATTGCATCGACATTTGTAGGTGGCTATCATCAAAAGAAATCCATAAAGAAGATATAAGGTATTGGAAGAGAGAAATTCCCCGAATGATGTGTCAAATGAAATAGTATCTACCTCCATCATTTTTCAATGCACAAGAACACTACCTCATACATCAAGTTGAGGAGATTGGATTATGTCGACCAGTACACACAAGGTCGATGTGGATGGTGGAGAGGCAGTTGAAGTCACTGAAGGCTTTTGTTAGACAAAGAGCATGTCTGGAGGGTTCTATGGTTGAGGGATATATGGTATATCAATGCATGGTGTATATTAGTCAATATCTACCTAAATTAGCAAAAAATATGAATGTGCCTTGCATTTGGCATCTCGACTCCATCAACAAATTAGAAGGGGAGGTCCTATTAGGGAAAGGTAAAATGAGGAATGTGAAAGGTAATTATTAGATGTTGACGTAGATTTAATATATTACACATTTATTAAATTATTCCTTTATTAACAATAGCTAATTAATGATATTAAATTTTTATGATATCATATAGTTGTTCAAGAGTGGGATGCTTTACATTTATACATTGCAAACAACCTTGATTGGATGGAGCATTGGATAGAATATACTGAAGAATACTTCGGTAGGTTATCATGGGAAGGGGTCAGTAAGATGATTAAAACAATGCATCGTCATCGAGATAAATTTCCTGATCTTACATCAAGGGAAGTTGATTTAGCCTTTGGTTTAAAAGATAAACAGGCAAGTTAAATTTTTTACCCACATTTTCCTAGCTTTTTCCCAATTTTTCAATGTATTTGGTTTGTTTATTTTTTAAAATATATATTTAGTGAGTCCTATATGAGGATTATTAATTGGAAATGTATTTTTTACTTTTTTTCCATGTTGCATTTGAAACATCATAAGGCTATTGTTGGAAGCCAATTAGCATTTCTATACTGTCCTTATAAGCTGCCTACACCAATGTTTTGCAAACTTTGATTTTCATCGCAATCCTCGGAAGAAAATAACACCATTATTTTTGCATTATTTTCACACCTGCCTTTGTTCTTGTTTTCACGACTGCAAGCGTTAAAAAGTTGATTTCAAAGTCATATTAAAATCATCATTGGATTTCTATGGTCACTCTTGTCTATATGTTCATTGCATTTCCAATTTAATTGTGGCAAGACCCCAAGATTCTTTACTCATTTGGAATTTTGTTGTTAATATGATTTCAATTTTTATGAGACTGTGATGATTTCCTAAGGATTGTGATTCAATTATTGATTTATTGATGGTTTGATGTATCTTGATCAAATTTGTTGGCACATTGGTTTCATGAAAACTCATTGACATTATGGATTAAACCCTTGGCGCAATCATACTATACAACACATATTTCATATGATCAAACCCTTGGTGTTGATTTCGAATCATTATTTTGGTTTTAAAACTATGCTAAGACTATTGCTAATGCAAATGTTTGATCCACTTATCATAGGTTTCATTGATTGTTTGAATGGCATGGTTTTTAACATATGCATAGTGATTTGAAACATTATACGTGCCGTCGGTTGTACTATGAAAATGACTGTCTTGTATGGACCGAAATAGCTCCACCACCTTCGCACATTATGTCATTAATGCTTTCCTCCTATCCCAGTTCACCTTTGCTAGTTTTCGGTTAAGCCTGTGAGCGTTCTGCCCCTGCGAATACTTTGTTCAAACTCTGGCCCGTTCACCTCGCTCACCGTGTGTTCCTATATATGGCACCAGTGGTGCGCATAGAGCCAAACCATATCCAAGATCTGCTACTATTTGATAATGCCCGTAAGGATTTAGAAAACAATGGTTTGCTGGTGTTTATACAGAGGTTCGAGGGTTTCAACCTTTCAGTTGCCAAACAATTCACCCTCACCTTTGACAGGTGTAGGGATAAAGTCAGTGACATACATCTTGAGTTGAATGAAGAATTCATAAGCTCTGCTATAGGAATGGCAGCTACATGCCAACGATGGTTTAAAAACTCCAAAGTCGACGAGGTGTCGTGGCCATTACTATTCGTATCATGAAAGGTTGTGTCATGTGATAAAGGTATGCCTATTTATACCCTCAAACCTAGATGGCATGATCTTTTGGTAATCGTTAAAAAATGTGTGACCTGTGAAGGTCGGTATGGCTTAGTATTTTTGTATCACCTCCGGTTATTGATGAATTTCATAGGCTATCCTGTGAATATGCCACATTACTTCTTGCATAGTCTCTACAAGATGTCTAAAAGATTCAAGCGTGAGAAGGATGATAGTAGCCTTTTCCATCACAGCTTGATTAAACTCATTATCGTCCACCATTTGAGCCTTAATGGCGATAATTGGCAAGCCTTTCTATCCAGAAATGGCTTTGCTAATCCAGATTCTGCTCAAATCGACAAGGTTGTAGTCAGTGAGACTAGGGTTGAGCCAACCGTGCCATTTCATATCCTTCTACCCCCTGTCAAACCCTCAGTTTGCCCCGATTTGGACCTACCTAATGCCTTGGTTAACCCGTGCGCTAAGGATGATATTAAGGTCGTCAAAAGACCTGGGAGGAAGAAAGATAGCAGTGATACTACTGTCGACAGAAAGGGGAAGAAAAATGCTCGATTGATATAGAGACTTGCCCGGAACAAACCTACACAAAATATCGACCAAAAGCCCATAGTGCTGAGCGAGGACTCAGACTCCGATATCGAGCGTTTCCTAGCTGAAGAGTACCCCCTTTCCCATGGCCTATGCTCTACAAAACCTTATGACTATGTATCTAATTCACCCCTGTGCCTAAAAAACGACCGGAATTACCCGGGAATCAAGTTGCACAATGAAACCCCTGGTGACTTAAACAAACCCTCGCCTGTTATGAAAAAGCCCGAGCAATCATCATGCATCCAATGTAATGTGTGGCTAGAGTGTTATTACACCGACATTCCCTTGTTGCAATCAAAGATCAAATCGTTGGAGGAGCAAGTTACAGTGCTATCAAAAGAAAGAGACAGGCTTTAGGCCAGTGAAAAGAAACAAAAAACCACCGGTTCGATTATCTTCAGGAACGTTGAGGCAGCAACGGCCTTCGTCAATTCCAAATTATCATGACCGAGTTGTTTTCTGATTGTTCAGGTATGAATTTCGATATTAATTTCTCTTTGTGAGTTTGTTTCGATTAATATATCCGATTGGACTTGCTTTCTATAGCTCTGTTCGTTTTGATTTAAAATGATTCTGTTCTTTTTATTTTACCAAATCAATTTCGTTATGAATCATGAGCGGGAAATTTGGTTGCAAAACTCAGACACAACTATCATTTAGTTAATGAGATTTTATTATTCTGAGTTTAGTATAAATGATTAATTTGTTTTTTATTCTATTTGGCTTGTTTTTGAAACAATTTTGTTAGTCTGATTTAGGACAGTCAATTTGGATTGATTTCGATTAGTTTCATTTTCTTCTAATAGGCTCAAAACAACTCTGTAGATTCTGATTTACTAGGAACGACTCTGTTTTGTATGGAATCAATATTTTCGTTTGGATTTTGTTTACATTCGACCTGTGCAAAAGATCTATTGGCTAAAAATCATTTTTGCATAACGATTGTGTCGGCTCCCAACTGTTTCGATTTGTTCCTATTTGATTTGATTTGTAAACAATTGTTGCGTGCTACGATTAGCATGATCGTTGGTATATGTTTGATATAGTTCCATTAATTTGAAATACGATCCTGTTGATTTCGTTGTGATTCGACAATGATTTTGTTAATAGATGAGGCAACATAAACTATTGCATAAATGATTTGATTAACCAGTTACAGTTTGTGTCGATTGGAATTAGTTCATGAAAATGATTTCATTGCTATCGAATTATCTAATGCGATTCTGTTTACCCCGAATTGGTGATAACAAATTGAACAGAGTGCATGCAAGTTTTGATTTAACGAAATCAGTTGACCATGATTTCTTTTGTTTTAATTTGCATACAAGTTTTTGAATGATTCGTTTGGTTTCTAATTAGAAATCAAATATTGGTTTAATAGTTTGAATACAATTCTTTAATATTCAAATTGGTTTTAAAACAATTATGTGTTCAATTTAGACCAGCTACAGAATCGCAAGATTCTGTAGCTAGTCTTAGAAATTAGATTCCTATCAATTTTATCAACAAAATATCCTCTAATCTTGTCTATTTTTGTCCCATTTCAGGTACATACGAATTACAATGATCAATGTGGCATGCTGTGGCAGTTTGAGAGATGTTTTTGTGATACAATTTTATTATAGGGTGTTAGTTTTAGTCAGACTTGGGAGATTATCTCCAGATTTTCTGTAAACTGTTTTGATAATTCCCATAGGGATGTTTTACTCTGTGGGAAGTCTTTAAATAATTGTTATTTTTTGTAATAAGGACCATCATCATCACTATGGAGAGAACCAGACTATGGATTTATGATTCAGACTGAGATGAAAGTTGATGTCTTGTAACATCTTTCACTTTCAATATACCAAACTTTTGTTTCAGGTTTTTGTATATCAGTTTGCAATTAATTATCGACTACTTTAGCTATCATAATTCATTGCATGTTGATATGATTTGATTTATATGTTTTCCATACCTGATATCTCTTATTTAAAAATACAACAATCACTTTAATTCAATTTAATGAATACAGGTTTATCTTTTTCATTAATTGAATCGTTTTGTACAAATTGTTGCATACCGATTTATCTAATTGTGATGGTTTGTAAATCATAAAATTGTTGTTATTTTTATGTCTTGTTTGTCCTGTCATTTATATTTGAAGAGCACAAATTCTTCTTGTTTATGAGAAGCTTGTGGATAATATGGTGCGGTTTTCCTCCCACCGAACAGCTGAATCAACTATTGGATACAGGACAAACCTGAAGCGTTACTTCAGGTCAGTTTGCTATTTGTCATTTAATAGTTAGCTTATTAGTGTTATTTAAGTAGTTTAGATAAATATATTAGTTTAGATTCATAGTTGGAGTTATTATTTTATTTTTTTAGGTTAGATTGTTTTTATTCTATTTCTTTTTCATAAAATTATAAAAATCAAAAAATAATAGTTTCGCTGTCTTAGGACAGATTACAAATGATTTTTACAAGTTTTAATTCAAATCTGTAATTTGTAAATATTGTATATTTGTAATTAAAGCTGATTCTGTTGATGATTAGACA
Source organism: Picea engelmannii (assembly GCA_009831015.1). NCBI lineage: Eukaryota > Viridiplantae > Streptophyta > Pinopsida > Pinales > Pinaceae > Picea > Picea engelmannii. The sequence continues at coordinate 243,168 of ML777675.1, forward strand.
TTTACTTTTATAGAATTATAGTTGTATGATTTAGGTAATAGATTGTATATATGTAGTTTAGATTTGTTTATTAGTTTGTTTTAATCATTGTTTTTATTTAGATTAGTTTATTAGTATAGTTTTCATTTGTTTTCATAGGACTTAGATCGGCTAACAGAGCTGCTAAACCTATCAGGGTGGTTCATCCCAAACGGATTGGGTTATTTAGACAAACCCAGACCGGATCCACTCTTCCAGTTGGCGAGCGTTTAATTTTGCCCATCAACAAATGGCACTAGAAGGAGGGCCTGAAATTCATTAATGGCACGAGGCAGTTGCAAGACTCCTCCACAACCTAATCGCTCACCTATAGTGACAAGAAGTCATTCGAACGATAACATTCCCCCTCAAAAAACAACCACATCAAATGATGATCCACAGATCACAGTCGAACCAGTAACCCCAAATCCTATAGGTGGTGACCTACAAGATATTGTTCAACAATCTCTCATAAGAACACATAGTGCCTTAGCCCGTTTAAGACAACCAAACCATCCTTTGGGCCAACCACTAGATTTCTCTGATATCAGAGAACATCTTGGAGGCACTAACCTCACCTTAGACCCTACATATCCAATCGTCACTCCTTCTGCAGGAGGATCTAGAATACCTCCCTCACCACCTCCATCATCTCCTTCTTCTTCGGGAGAAGACTCCTCTGAAGAAGGCAGTTCCCCTTCGTATCCTTCCACACTGACTACACCAATGGCCAACCAGAACAACCCTGCTAGACCTTGGCTCGACCAGGATGCAATAGTTGTATCTGGGGCATAGCACCCCTTACCCAAACATCCGGAGAAGTGGCTTCCCAAGTTTGACCCTAACTCTAAACAGATCGTTGAACATCACATTAAAATTTTTATGTTAGCCATAAGACTCCGCAATGTCGAGCACGAAGACATAGTATGTAGGTTGTTCCCCTATACTTTCAAGGGAAATGCATCTACATGGTACTTTTCCCAACAACCCCATACCATCGTGTCTTGGGAAAAGTTTGAATCCTGCTTTTTGGAAAATTTTGGAGATGATAAAACCCCAGAAGTTCTAGTTATGGAACTTTCTAGCTTAAAACTGAACCCAAAAGAGAAAATTAAAGACTTTAATCAAATATTCTTAACACTTAAAAACCGAATCCCTATGGATTCCATGCCTATCGAGAATCTTATCATAGCATACTATACTAAATCTTTGCATCAAAGTATAGCTATTTGGGTTAAACGATCCAAGAAATCCATGTTGTTAGAGGCCTTCGAAGAGGCCAGCTAGACTGAAAAAGACATGCTTAGTTTAAAATACACTACTAGCAACGAAACATAAACTAGTTCTTCTTCCAAAAAGAAGATCAAAATCCTCCCTAGACCTACTCAAAGTAAAACACAACTTGAAAGATCTGATTTAGAAAACTTAACTAAAGTCATTCAAAAACTGTCAAATCAAGTCATAGATTTGAAAAGGACGGCTGAAGAAGCTTCTTTGAGTAAAGGAACTTACAAACCCCCGTTCAGGAAGCCTTTTCCCACCAACCGACCTAATCCTCCTACTGAGGGCCTTAATCTAGAAAGTCTGCAATACGCCTTACAAACAATTCTAGAAGCCTAGGATAACTTGATGCCTCCTGATATTCCTAAGGAGGTTGTTGAATAAGAGACAGTTCAAGAAGAAGAACCTGCTCCAGACATTTTTGGACACTTCTCAGATAGCATATTTCAAGCTAACTTTGAGACAGTACATCCCTACAACACTAGGAGTAAGACAACGAACAAACCTTCTTCCGAAAACACTATGACTTTGCCCCCAAAGCAATCTAAACCAGTTGAGACTAAACAGAATCATGTAAACCCCAACTTAGATTATGATTTAGTTGAAGATCTTAAAAATTTAAGGGCTAACATTTATGTTAATGAGTTATTGAAATTTTCGTTTCTTCTACAAAAAATGTTACAGAACATCTTAGAGAATAGCAAAAACGGTAATAAGGTTGTTCAGAACAAAGTTCCTCAGAAGACTTCCACTAAGAATAACCTTGATCCTCAAGATAAAGGAATCCTTCCTATAAATAATGTAAATAATGTAGATAAAGTAGCTTTAGAAACTGCGAGTAAAACTCCACAAGCTACTACCCTTAGTACTCGCAAAAATGTACCTCCATTTTTGTTAACTTTCGAAATCTTTAATAGAAATGTGCACAATTGTATGGTAGATTCAGGAGCGACATCCAATATAATGCCATGGTTTGTATGTCAGAAAATTAATGCTGAGGTTGAACCATGCACATTAAAAATCATCCAACTTGATCGAACTAATGTAAAAGTTATAGGTGAATTAAGGAATGTGCTTATAAGATTATCGTCTAACCCCAAGGTTCATCAAGTAATTGATATTATCGTTGTGGATATTCCAGAAGTGTACGGTATGTTTTTAAGAAAGGACTGGTCGGAGCAGTTACATGGCTATTTCACGACAGATTGGTCTCACTTGTGGCTTCCAGAGAACGGCAAGCCCAACAAGATCAAGGTAAATCGTGAACGCTACCTTAAGTTCATGGTCACAGATTTGAACGATCCCAACGAACCATTTACACCTTCTACCGATTCACCCAAGAGACAAGGGATGGATACCTTTTTCGACAATTTCATGGTCGAGACTTCAGCTATCACCAATCCAGAACAACAATCCAATATTGTAGCATATGTGCAGCCAGCAGCTTCTACTCAATGGTCTCACACACCCAATAAAAATCAAGTTTGGTCTCTGTATTTCAACGGGTCAAAGTCCAAAGAAGGAGTTGGTGCAGGCTACGTTATTATTGATCTGACAGGTAACAAAAACCTGATTGCATGTAGGTTAGAATTTGAATGTACTAATAACACAGCATAATATGAGGCTTTATTGTAGGGTCTCAGAAAAGCTTTAGATATAAACATTCAAAACTTGGTTATCTTTGGCAATTCCGAAATCGTGGTTCGATAGGTAAGAGATTCTATCCACTGTCTGTCTCTGCATCTTAAAATCTACCAATCCGAGGTATGGAATTTAATAAAGAAATTTTCTTCTTACAATATAAATTCTATTCCTAGATTGAATAACTCTGAAACCGATCTATTAGCTAACGTAGCTTCTAAACTCTTTCCCGCAAAAGGCTTGTCCCCAGATGCATTCTCCGTCAAACTGTTGTTCAGGCCATCCGTTCCCGACAACATCACGAACTGGAGAGTCTTCGACGACGATCAACAGATTATTAGCTTCCTGCATATGGAAGAAACTTTTCAAGGTGTGGTGATCGACGAATGCACTCACGATGACAATTTACGCGACTTCACGATAATACCAGATCCGAGAACTCCTGAATATTCATCGTACATGGTAAATTCGATCCCTAAATATGTAGTTAGATTAGAGAAGTTTTATGATCTTCAAGATAAATTCAAAAAATCGGTCAATTGTAAAACCAATAGTTCCTCGTTATTATATGAAAAAGTAAACTTGGGAACTGATGACAATCCACAGTGCATTAATTTAGGGGTTGGGTGTTCTGAACAAGAAAAAGTTGCATTTATTAAATTTTTTAAAGAATTTAAATATGTGTTTGCGTGGACGTATGATGACCTTAAGACTTTCTACCCTAACATCATACAACACGTCATTCCTATGAAACCCCAAACCTTACCCTTTCAACAGAAATTAAGAAAAATGCACCCTAAGCTCGAACCGACCGTAAAAAAAGAACTGAATAAACTCTTTAATTCTAAGATAATTTTCCCAGTTAGGCACACTCAATGGGTTTTTAACCTTGTCCCTGTCCGGATCCACTCTTCCAGTTGACGAGCGTTCAATTTCGCCCGTCAACAGCTATGTGGTGTAATGGTCGTAAATTGCGTATCAAAATGTTGAATGATAAGATGAAAACCTCAGATTGTGAGATAAATGTAGTGTTTAAGGTCACCAACATTTCCTCTAGAAGTGACAAAAATTAGGAAGAAACTGAGAATAGGTACTATGGCCATTTGGAAGATATAATTGAGTGTGATTTTAATTCCTTTAAAATAGTTTTGTTTGAGGTTAAATGGTACAGGCTACGGATTCATGAACATGATATTGAAAGAACTATTATTGAGCATGATAATGGATTTACCATGGTTAATACAAGGGCATTTGAACCGGGTACAGAGCCTTATGTTTTTCCAAGTTAATGTGAGCAAGTATTTTACTCAGAGGTACCTAGTAAAGTAGGTTGGTCATATGTTGTTAGATATGATCCAAGAGGAAGACCAGTAAAGTATAATAATGTAGCCGAGGATGAAGATAATAATGAGGAAGAAGATCATGATTATGCATATCAGGAGTAGGTGGCTCATGTAGTCGATGTGTCAGACGAAGAAGTTGAAGAAGTTGATCATCCAAATGTAGGAGACGACGATCTCATTGATGATATCGATAACTATATTAGCGAAAATGATGTCGATGATGATGTTCATAGGAATGAGCCTTTCACCAATATTGATTCCGAACCAGATCCCGATATAGATGTTGATCTGGATGAAAAAGAAGATGATTGATATTTAATTGTTTAAAAGAAGAGGTATGTGTTTATATCTTTTATATGATCTTTATATGTTTTTATTTTGTATAATATAATATATGATACATGTTATTTAGAATTTCAAATTAGG
>ML777675.1:247926-302708 GCA_009831015.1 Picea engelmannii
GGGGGGGGGGTAATTAGATCTTCCACCTTCACATGGTTTCCCCTGTTTAGTAGAGAATGAACTATTCTCGAAACCAAGAGGAGCTCTGCATGACTACACCTAATCATACCAACGATGTAGGTATGTTCATCATCAATTCAAACTGTGAATGGGGCCAACGTTGAATGGGGCCAACATTGAAATTTTTTCAAACTGTTTCTGAATGCATTGAAATTTGACATGGATAGACTATTTGCATGCCTTAATGATATGGAATGGTTTCTGGACTCAAATTTGATTCACACACCCACTTTATTCCATCATCAATTCATCATGTAAACCATAAAACTTAATTTAGTGGATTCATCGATTTGTCAGATTTTAGTGTTCTCGCTGAATGGATGCGTTGTTGTTGACATGGAATGGGAAAAAACATGTACCTTATTAATTTTCTTCCTTCACTTGATGTGGGCCTAGTCATTCCCAGCCTTGAATTGAAAGCTACCCCTAGTCTTAGTCATCACCCTTCATGACAGTTGTCACCCAATGATCATTAGATCACAAGGTTGGAGGCATATGGGCGTTTGGATCATGAGGCTTTATAAACCTACAGTAATAAGAGACATTAATTGAACTTTGACTAGATTGAAAGGTGCATGCAATTGAAAATATTAACAACCCAAAACTAAAAGGGATCAATACACAAAATTTCAATGAGAGGTGATATGGTCGTGGTGTGTAGGAATAGGCCTAGCACCTTCCAAATTATCATCCTCCAAATATCTTATACAAATTTTACAAGGAAATTGTACTAGGACTAGACACGGGAAACAACGACCTGTGAATGGGGCCAACGTTGAAATTTTTTCAAACTATTTCTGAATGCATTGAAATTTGACATGGATATACTATTTTCATGCCTTAATGATATGGGAGGGTTTCTGGACTCAAATTTGACTCACACACCCAGTTTCTTCCATCATCAATTCATCATGTAAACCATAAACCCTAAGTTAGTGGAGTCATCGATTTGTTGGGTTTTATTGTTCCTAGTGAATGGATGCATTGTTGTTGACTTGGAATGGGACAAAAAATGTACCTTCTTAATTTTCTTCCTTCACTTGATGTGGGCCTGGTCATTCCTAGCCTTGAATTGAATGTTGCCCCTACTCTTAATTAGTGATCACCCTTCATGACAGGTGTCACCCAACGATCATTAGATCACAAGGTTGAATATATATGGGCATTGGGATCATGGGGTTTTATAACCCTACAATAAAAAGAGACATTAATTGAACTTTGACTAGATTGTAAGGTCTGTGCAATTGAAAATACTAACAACCCAAAACTAAAAGGGATCAATACACAGATTGTCAATGAGAGGTGATATGGCTGTGGTGTGTAGGAATAGGCCAAGAACCTTCAAAATTATCATTCTCCAAATATCTAATACAAATTTTACAAGAAAATTGTACTGGGACTAGACATGGGCAACAACGACCTGTGAATGGGGCCAACGTTGAAATTTTTCAAATTGTTTCTAAATGCATTGAAATTTGACATGGATAGATTATTCACATGCCTTAGAAATATGTGAGGGTTTCTAGACTCAAATTTGACTCACACACCAACTTTCTTCCATGATCAATTCATCATGTAAACCATAAAACCTTAAGTTAGTGGAGTCATTGATTTGTCAGGTTTTAGTGTTCCCAGTGAATGGATGCATTGTTGTTGACATGGAATGGGACAACACATGTGCCTTCTTAATTTTCTTCCTTCACTTGATGTGGGCCTAGTCATTCCTAGCCTTGAATTGAAAGTTGCCCCTAGTCTTAATTAGTGATCACCCTTCATGACAATTGTCACCCAATGATCATTAGATCACAAGGTTGGATAAATATGGGAATTGGGATCATGAGGCTTTATAACCCTATAGTAACAAGAGACATTAATTGAACTTTGACTAGATTGAAAGGTGAATACAATTGAAAATACTAACAACCCAAAACTAAAAGGGATCAATACACAGACTGTCAATGAGAGGTGATATGGCCGTGGTCTGTAGGAATAGGACCAGTGCCTTCAAAATTATCATTCTCTAAATATCTTATACAAATTTTACAAGGAAATTGTACTAGGACTAGACATGGGCAACAGTGACCTGTGAATGGGGCCAACGTTGAAATCTTTTCAAACTATTTCTGAATGCATTCAAATTCGACATGGATAGACTATTCGAATGACTTAATGATATGGAAGGGTTTTTGGACTCAAATTTGACTCACACACCCACTTTCTTCCATTATCAGTTCATCATTGAGGGTCTATATGGAAATCCTCGTAATACACATCCAACCTCGAGGTTTCGTGCACCAAATGGATTATTAGAGTACTATAATAAAACAAGGTCTCGAACTATCGATGAAATAAAAAGTCTCATATTTGGTTTTTATTTTAATGAACATTCATTATGGTGGTCCTCCATCCTTTTCACGATGGAAAAAACTTCATCGAGACAACCTAGTTCTCAACCCTAAGAGGCATTAACATGATTAGAGATGTTTTTGTCTCTGAGACTTGGGACAATATTATGTGTATGATGGTCTCTTTCCCTAGGAGATAATGATTCCACTTCTTCACTACTTCCACAACAACAAATATTTCTTTATCATATGTGGGGTAGTCCAACATTGCTCCATGAAACAATTTTGAATGGTAACACAACAACCATCCTTGCAGAAGCATTACTCCTAAAACATACTCACTTGCATTTGTTTCTAGTTCAAATGGTCATCGTAAATGGTCATCAAGCACATGAAATTTGTAGGTGCATTACATAAACACAAATGAACCATTAGCCATTCATACAAACCTTGTTGCCTTGTCTTGAATGTTATTTTCCACATATTTTTCTTTGATATTTAATCCAAGTCTTGTCTCACTCAACCCAAGTGATATGGTTGTGAATGACCATGAGTCTCTAGGCCAATATTTTAAAATAGTTGTGTAGATATCAAATTCAATTGTGAATCAAGATCAAACAAGTAATCCACTTTAGCTTGTCTCATGTGGATATAGTCATGAAATAATTTGGTCATATCTTTTTTCTTTTTGGGACTGTCATTGATTAATACTACCTCCTTTTGAATGGTAGTGCAACTAATTAATGCTACCTCCTTTTGAATGGTAGTGCAACTAATTAATGCTACCTCCTTTTGAATGGTAGTGCAACTACTTCTTCTTTTAGCTTTTAGAAGTGCTTGGGGCATTTATCGAGGTGTAATTTCTAGCAGTCTTGGTGTGTCACTTTCTCTCAAAAGACTTGTAATACATGGTGGGAGGTGTTTTTTATTGTGTTATTGCTACAATATTCTTCGCAGCCCACTTCTTATTATTCCCATAAATGACACCTTGAACCACCACAAATGACCTCTCGAAGTCATCCTTTGCCAACTAGGTATATAGGTAACACTAACATTCTTGAGCACTAGGTATGGGTCTCGGGGCCTTGACATGGTCAAGGGAGGAAACATGAACTCTAGGCCTTAAAGGAAGATTTCAACGAGCCAAGGCCAATAAGGATGCCTCGTGTAACGACACAAGGCCTTCTGAGGGTATTCCAACCTATGGTTGGGGATGTCGGTGCCACTAGGTGTTTTTGAGTAGTAGGTATGTGTCTAAAGTTCTTGGAAATGATATAGGGAAGAATTCCATGCCTTAGGTTCTAAGGAAGGATTTGAGTCATCTAGATCCATGAACAATGCCTCAAAGTACCACACATAAACTCCAGAGGGGTATCCTTGGCCTCTAAGAAATGATATTAGTGCTCTCACAAGGTTTTGAGCATTAGTTATGGGTCTGAAGGGCTTGATATGGTTGAGGGGGGAACCCAAGGCTTAGTCAAAGTACAAATCTTATAGGCATCCATGGCCAAACATGACACCTCAAACTAGCACACCCAATCTCTCAAGGTTTTAGGCAACTTCTAGGGCTCAAATTTTATGAATGACACCTCAAACCACCATAGATGACCTCTCGATGGTATCTTTGGTATTCAAGTGGGAGTATGGGCATCAATAGGATATTTTGAGCATTGGGTATGGGTCTTGGGTCCTTCGACAAGATAGAGAGAGGAAACCCAAGTGTTAGGTCCTAAAGGAAGTTTCTAGGTATGTAGGGCCTACAATGACATGTTGAACCATAATATTAAATATAATATATATATATATATATATATATATATATATATATATATATATTATATATTATATAAATTATAAATTATATAATATATATTGTATATATTATATAATTTATAAATTCTATCATATATATTGTATATATTATATAATTTATAAATTCTATAATATATATTGTATATATTATATAATTTATAAATTATATAATATATAAATTCTATTATATATAAATAAAATAAAATAAAAAACCAAAAAATATACAAATAACAAAACAAAGCTTTGAAAAAAAAAAAAACATTTGAACTAACTCTCGCGCTCATTAGCTGGATCAAAACATGGTCACACGTAGAGTAGAGAGGAGGAGGGCACACATAGAGGAGGAGGGCACACACACACACAGAGGAGAAGGAGGGCACACTTAGAGAAGGAGGGCACACGTAGAGGAGGATGGCACACACAGAGGAGGAGGGAACCCACACAGAGGAGGAGGATGACACACACAGAGAAGGAGGGCACATGCAAAGGAGAAGGAGGGAACACAGAGAGGATAAGGAGGGCACGCACATAGAGGTGAAGGAGGGCACACGCAGAAGAGAAGGGTGAGGGCGAGGATGGTGAGTAACTCTGAACACTTCATGAATTTACATTGTTAATGCGAGAATAGTCTTTTTGTTTTTATAAGTTTGCATTAGTTCCATTTTGTGTTGGAAGGAGAGGGAAATTTCCTAGATGTGAGTAAATATCCCCCACAAATGTGTTGGTGTGCCCAAATGTGATTAAATCGCCCCCACAAATGACAATACGATTTATGTAGCCAAAAAATTTCCAACGGGGAGGAAAAAATGCCCCAATCTTGATCCTTCTTTGCTAGTCTTCCACTAGGTGCAGGGTGATTCCAAGACTAAATTGAGGAAGAGAGAATCCAGGATTAGGATTTGAACTCATTCCAGGATAGGCCAGTTTGAAGTTACTTGATCTCTCTCCATGGAAGCCAATCCGTTGTTTGGTTGTCCAACAAATCATTGGCCCTATACGCAACTATATGCAACTATATGGTTGAAACTAGAGTCCATGAAATATATCTTCATCATCATCGTTGTTAAGATCAAACACTTAGTTTGCAGTGCTAGGTTGGGGTTGCATATCATATAGTTTAGGATTCAAACATAAATAAACAATGCACTACAACACTTATTCCTCTAGGCAACTATCACCATGAAATAACAAGGAAAACACTCCAATACAACCATGGAAACAAAATTATAACAAATCCATGCCTTCAACCAACCCCAACTCTAAAAATCAAGTACGGGCCTTTGGGATGATTTTAACACATCAAAACCAATGTTGCAATCCAAGATACATTCTAAACCATGATTGAAACAATGAATTTCAATTGCCTTTTAAGAAACCAAGAACACTCGAAACCACTATGTAGCATATAATTAAATGTCAAAGTGAGTAGAAATGCATGTGCAATGATGTTGCCACATTTGGTCTAGAACATGACTTCATCTTAATGATAAACATAAATAATGTGCAAACCCAAATCTGGGAATATTGTACCCTTGAAATAAGTAAATCATGCATATAAAATGTCAGATGCTCAATGGATGGAAGGAAACCTTATAACCCAACTGAACTATGTGATTCACTAGTTGAAGTGAATCACTTATTTATAGTTGTTCCATTAGTGATCAAGCATAAGAGGATGTCCTACAATTGAGTGGTTGATTTCTTAAGTTGAGCACTACTGAGAATCTTGTTGACTATCCTAGACACTTCTAGACATCGGGTACATTGAATTGACAGTGTTAATATACCATAGACCCAATATTTATGTAAATGCGTTCATATTTCCTCTAAGGAAAATTATGTACAAATTGTTAAACCTCATTAAAAACTTGTGTTCTCCAATAGGAGTTGAGTGTGATAATCACATCTAGGAGACACATTATTCCAAGTCAACATGTCATTTTAGCACCTACAAAAATTCAGTGGCAATATTGTAGAATTTTTTTTGATGTGTAAACAAAGGTGGTAAATGGGAGTGACCTAGGAAACTTCTTGTGGAGTATTTTTGGAGATTGATGGACACAACGAGATTTGACATTGTTGCAAGATAAATCTTCCGACAACTATAGTGTGAATGAAACTACAATAAAATGAGCCTTCCTAATGGTTTTCCTACAATGGATGGAAGGAAACCTTATAACCCAATTGAACTGTGTGATTCACTATTTGAAGTGAATCACTTATTTATAGTTGTTCCATTAGTGATCAAGCATAAGAGGATGTCTTACAATTGAGTGGTTGATTGCTTTAGTTGAGAACTACTGAAACTACAATAAAATTAGCCTTGCCATTGTTGCAAGCTAAATATTCCTATAACTATAGTGTGAATGAAACTACAATAAAATGAGCCTTCCTAATGGTTCAAGAAAGAAATAAAAAAAAATTGTGGATTTAATGGAGTTTCCAATTGATGAACATATTAACAAAGATTCTAAATTACTTTCAAAACATATTCAAGAAGTCCAATCATAAATTAATCTCACAAAAGAGTTAGACACCAATCCATTTTTCAATGTTTCGGACAATTATACATATTGTATAGAGTCAAATGAAGAAATTGATTATGCTCAGTAAGAAACTTCACGATAAATTACCAAAGAAGAAAAGAGAATAAATTGAAAGGGCCACACACTAAGTTTACCAAATTTAGACACTACCGGGATAAATGAAAAATAACTATCCCTAAGGCATGTTTCCGATGAGGAGGCTATAGGTCAAAGGTTCAAATATGGTCAAGTCCCTCAAGTTTACAAATCACTATTGTGGCCTACAGTTGAATTAATCTCTATTTGGATATTTTTGGGAAGAGGGGGCCTACAGTTAAAACATTTTAACTTGCTTGCATTTGTTTCTAGTTCAAATGGTCATCGTAAATTGGGTATGGCTAAGATTAGAGAATTTCCAATATTTCTCTTCAGTTCTTCAAATGCCCATAGTTGTGGCTTGCCCCAATGAAAACTCTTCTCTTTGGTGGTCATGGCATGTAATGGTGCAACTATTTCTTAAACGTTTTCTATGAAAATTCTCAAGTTTTGTATGAACATCCTCAAGTATTGCATTGTTCCCATGAAACTTTTGATCTTTGTCAAGATTGTAGGAATAATCGACTGGTCGATCTTTGAAATCTTGTTTGGATCCACCCTTAGCGCTCCTCCATTGATTATGTGTCTAAGATAAATCAAGGATACTTTTTGACACTACATTTTTTCAAATTCGTGATCAATTGATCTATTTTTAGTGTCTCTAGTCCTTTTTCCACATGTTGTATGTGCTCTTAATAATTATTGTTTAGCATTAGTATGTCATCTAGATATACTTTTAAAATGAGTAAATAAATGGTTGTAGCACATCATTCATCAAGCACATGAAATTTGTAGGTGCATTACATAAACCCAAATGAATCACTAACCATTCATACAAACCTTGTTGCCTTATCTTGAATGTTGTTTTCCACATATTTTGCTTTGATCCTTAATCCAAGTCTTGTCTCACCCAACCCAAGTGATATGGTTGTGAATGACCATGAGTCTCTAGGCCAATATTTTAAAGTAGTTGTGGGTCTGGGGGCTTGACATGGTCAAGGGAGGAAACATGAACTTTAGGCCTTAAAGGAAGCTTTCAACAAGCCAGGGCCAATAAGGATGCCTCATATAACCACACAAGGCCTTCTAAGGGTATTCCAACCTATGGTTGGGGATGTCGGTGCCACTAGGTGTTTTTGAGTAGTAGGTATGTGTCTCAAAGTCTTGGAAATGATATATGGAATAAGGCTATGCCTTAGGTTCTAAGGAAATCTTTGAGTCATCTAGATCCATGAACAATGTCTCAAAGTACCACACATAAACTCCAGAGGGGTATCCTTGGCCTCTAAGAAATGATGTTAGTGCTCTGACAAGGTTTTGAGCATTAGTTATGGGTATGAAAGCCTTGATATGGTTGAGGGGGGAACCCAAGGATTAGTGGAAATACATATATTCTAGGCATCCATGGCCAAACATGAAACCTCAAACTAGCACACCCAATATCTCAAGGTTTTATGCAACTTCTAGGGCTCAAATTTCATGAATGACACCTCAAACCACCATAGATGACCTCTCGAGGGTATCTTTGGAATTCAAGTGGGATTATGGGAATCAATAGGATATTTTGAGCACTGGGTATGGGTCTTGGGTCCTTGGACAAGATCGAGAGAGGAAACCCCCTCCTTCCATCCCATTGTCTCCTCTCAGGTTCAATGCCTTCACAGTCTTCCATATAGAAGACCACAACCCTTTCCTTTATAGTTTGTACAACTTCATCAAAACTATTACACCCTATGGATTAAACAACAACTTGATCAACTTGTAATATCTGTCACAACCAACCCCAACATTATTGCCAACTCGAACCTTTCATCCATTCCCCACCAGCCACTCAAGGTGTTTCCAAATATGTGAAATTCCAAGATCATGGATTTCCAAACTATAGATCCCCACTCGAACTCTTTGATAGGTATCAAATCCATTTCTCCACTGAGCATCCGGGGATATGCAAATATATGCAACTTTATGCAACTTATATGCAACTATATGCAAAATTTATGCAACAATGTAACTTATAAAAATTATGCAACTTTTTGCAACATCCAACTTTATGCAACATGCAACTTTATGCAACAATGCAACTTATGCAAGTATGCAACATGCAATTTTATGCAACAATGCAACTTATGCAACTATGCAACTATATGCAACTATATGCAACTTATGCAACTATGCAACTATATGAAACTTATGCAACTATATGCAAATATGGAACTATATGCAACTATGCAACTACATGGAACTATAGGCAACTTTATGAAAAAATACAACTCATGCAACTATATGCAACTATATGCAACTTTATGAAACTATGCAACTATATGCAACTTATGCAACTATATGCAACTATATGCAACAATGCAACTATATTCAACTAAATTGCAACTATATGAAACTATATTGCAGCAATTTCGTATGCAACTATATGAAAATATGCAACTATATGCAACAATGCAACTTATCATGTTTTATAGTGACTATATGCAACTATATGCAACTATGCAACTATGAAACTATATGCAACTTATGCAACTATATGAAACTATGCAACTATATGCAACTATGCAACTTATCCAACTATATGCAACTATATGCAACTTTATGAAACAATGCAACTGATGCAACTATATGCAACTATGTTGCAACAATTTCGTTTGCAACTATATGCAAATATGAAACTATATGCAACTAACTGCAACTATGCAACTATATGCAACAATGCAACTTATCATGTTTTTTAGTGACAATATGCAACTATATACAACTTTATGCAACACTGAAACTTATGCAACTATATGCAACTTATGAAAATATATGCAACAATGCAACCTATGCAACTATATTGCAACTATATGCAACTATGTTGGTACCAAAAACATATACTGGCATGATAACTTATCTTGTTTTTTTAACGAGTGTAGGTACCACCAAATAGGTATCTATCGGATCTATCTTCCTTGAGTGATGATCAAGATATACTAAGAGAGGCTGAAAGTGAGACATGTTGTACTAGATCTACCGGTTCTAGATCAACTAGGTGTTTTTGAGTAGTAGATATGTGTCTCAAGGTCTTAGAAATGATATAGTGAAGAAGGCCATGCCTTAGGTTCTAAATAAAGCTTTGATTCATCTAGAGCCATGAACAATGCCTCAAAGTACCACACATAAACTCTAGAGGGGTATCCTTGGCCTCTAAGAAATGATGTTAGTGCTCTCACAAGGTTTTGAGCATTAGCTGTGGGTCTTAAGGCCTTGATATGGTTAAGGGGGGAACCCAAGGCTTAGTCGAAGTACAAAGCTTATAGGCATCCATGGCCAAACATGACACCTCAAACTAGCACACCCAATCTCTCAAGGTTTTATGCAACTTCTAGGGCTCATATTTCATGAATGACACCTCAAACCACCATAGATGACCTCTCGAGGGTATATTTGGAATTCAAGTGGGAGTATGGGCATCAATAGGATATTTTGAGCACTGAGTGTGGGTCTTGGGTCCTTGGAAAATATCAAGAGAGGAAACCCCCTCCTTCCATCCCATTGTCTCCTCTCAGGTTCAATGCCTTCACAGTCTTCCATATAGAAGACCACAACCCTTTCTTTTATAGTTTGTACAACTTCATAAAAAACATTACACCCTATGGATACAATGGATTAAACAACAACTTGATCATCTTGTAATATCTGTCACAACCAACCCCAACATTATTGCTAACTTGAACCTTTCCTCCATTCCCCACCAGCCACTAAAGGCGCTTTCCAAATATGTGAAATTCTAGGATCATGGATTTCCAAACTATCGATCTCGACTCGAACTCTTTGATGGGTCTCAAATCATGGATATGCAAATATATGTAACTTTATGCAACTTATATGCAACTATATGCAACTTTATGCAACAATGCAACTTATGCAACTATATTGCAACTATATGCAACTATATTGAAACAATTTTGTATGCAACTATGCAACTATATGAAACTATGGAACATGAAACTTATGAAACTTATGCAACTTTATGGAACTCATGCAACTTTATGAAACTTTATGAAACATGCAAATTTATGCAACTTATGCAACTATATGCAACTTATGCAACTATATGCAACAATGCAACTTATGCAACTATATGCAACTGTGTTGGTACCAAAAATGTATATTGGTATGATAAATTATCTTCTTGTTTTAACAAGTGTAGGTACCACCAAATAGGTATCTGTCAGATCTATATTCCTCGAGTGATGATCAAGATATACTACGAGAGGTTGAAAGTGAGACATGTTGTACTAGATCTACCAGTTTTAGATCAACTAGGTTGGAAAAGGTAAGGAAAATATTTCGTATACGCATGCAATTTTTTATTGCCAATGGAGGGTCGTGTAATTATGATGTTGAGAGCATAGGTGACATTGAGTTTCCCTTGAGGTATAAACATCTAGTGCAATGATGGGCACCTAAGGAGCTACCTGAAGTGGACATAGATTTCTTCATTGGTGGGAGGATGTATCGCATTGCTCCTTCATCCTTACATGGATTGGGGTTATTTTCCATGGATGGCATAAAGGTCAGCTATGGCACTATAACTAAATTGATGGAGTATGTCAGACCATTATACAAATACAATCATTGGTTGATGTTGGTCTGATATACGCAAAGTATACAGAGATACATAATTGCCGTAAATTATATACAACTAGTAGATAATAATCAAAATAAAGGGGAAAATATGTATATTTATGGAAGGCCAAAAGCTACTGGAAAAATTGCGGGCTTTATAAATAGTACATGACTAGTGGAAACAACTAAGAAACCAAATTGCATATTTGAGAGATGCGAAGGAAATCATATATTTGTATGTGCAACAAAAACAATAGTTCCAGGTGAAGAGTTGTTGATCGATTACAACTTAAATCGAATAGATGGAGGGGGTGTGACTATGGGGGTAAATATCTTACATACCATTCAACTCAACCTTTGATCAACCATTGTTACAATTTATCACTGCAATATTTCAATTTTTTACTGCATAATTTTTTTACAATTACTTTCATAACTCTTGCTGATTAATTTATTGTGTCGACATCTATCGAGGGTGATCGTGAGATATCACATGCTACATATATCCATGGTGACCGTGGAAATGCACCCACTGTGCCTCAGTAGGTAAATGTTAAATACAGTAAAAACTTATGACTACAACAACTAAATTTCAGAAATTTCATTATTTTTTTCTGATATTACTGCAACATTTCATTTTCTTAATGTTACAGGTGAATTTCATAACTTTTATTGATTGATTTATTGTGTCAACATCTGTCCAGGGTGACCGTGGAAAAAAATCACCCGCTTCATCTGTCCATGGTGACCGTGGAAAGGCACCTGATGTGCCTCACCAGGTAAATGTTAAATACAGTAACAACTTATGACTACAACAACTAAATTTCTGAAATTTCATTATTATTTTTTTCTGAAATTACTCCAATATTTCATTTTTTAAATGTTACAGGTGAATTTCATAACTTTTTTTGATTGATTTATTGTGTCAACTTCTTTCCAGGGTGATTATGTCTGAAAATCACCCGCTACATCTGTCCAGGGTGACCGTGGAAAGGCACCCGCTGTGCCTCACCAGGTAAATGTTAAATACAGTAACAACGTATGACTACAACAACTAAATTTCTGAAATTTTGTTATTGTTTTTCTGATATTACTGCAATATTTCATTTTTTTTATGTTACACGTGAATTTCATAACTTTTGTTGATTGATTTATTATGTCAACATCTGTCCAGGGTGACCGTGTCCAAAAATCACCCGCTACATCTGTCCAGGGTGACCGTGGAAAGGCACCCGCTGTGCCTCACCAGGTAAATGTTAAATATAGTAACAACTTATGACTACAACAACTAAATTTCTAAATGTTAAACTTCATCTCATTAATTTTATTCATCAATGTATTGTGGCATGGTCAACGTGGGAAGTCTCCCACTGAGGATATTGATGAGGATGAAATATTTTATTCGACTGATCCAATGACAACTGTAACAAAGGCCTTGAAGAAGGCTTGTTGGTACTTGACCAAGTTTTGAAGTTACTTGGTCATATTTGACTGTTTTTGGGACTTTGAAAGCATGTTGAAGATGGAGCACCAGGCGAAGTAGAGATCAAGGGATATCGACCCTCTTTCAGTTACCTTTTTGGGTTTTGGGAATATGTAATGGGAAAGGGATGTCGGCCCGTCGGTTTACCCATGCTTAGGCCCATTTTGTATGTATAAATAGACATATAGGCATCTAGTAGAAAAATAGGGATTGTATTGTATATATGTGATATAGGTTAAGTTCCAAGAAGGGATTTGTGTGATTGAGAGCTTTGTGCATTCTATATAGAATTGTAGAGCTTAGTGAAAGTCCCTAGGTGAAGACATAGAAGGATTTGTGCTGAAAGGAAAGGAAGACGGATCTAGCGGGCTGCGCAGATCTTTTTTCCTATGTGAAGTAAGGGTTTTTATGAATTT
Source organism: Picea engelmannii (assembly GCA_009831015.1). Taxonomy (NCBI): domain Eukaryota; kingdom Viridiplantae; phylum Streptophyta; class Pinopsida; order Pinales; family Pinaceae; genus Picea; species Picea engelmannii. The sequence goes on from ML777675.1 coordinate 261,281, forward strand.
GTTATTGTAACCGTTTGGTCGATGATAATATAGAAGAAGAGTTGGTGGACGTAGCCCCAAGGTGGGGGTGAACCACATAAATCTATGTGTTATGCTTTGTGCCTTGACTTGTTGTGCTTATCTCTGCTTTTGCTAAGTGCTTTGATATATTTAGATGGATATATTTATGCTTTGTGATTATTAGATAGGTATGCATAGTAGATCTGATATGTATGAAGATACTTAGTGTTGAACTACTGGATCTGACCTGTTTACTGATGCTAAGTGCTATGTTACCTTAGATATAAGTGACTACTACGATGCTCTGTGCTATCTGCGAAGTATAATAAGGACTGAATATTGATGAATAATCGATGCTAAGTGCTCTATAAGTGATATAATCACATATCTGTGTCCCAGATAATGTTGAAGACATTTGAGTCCTACAACCACCCCTGCCTCTACCTCATGTGAGACTTCATCTGCTTCACAAGTGTTGCGTTCTTATTGGTGCACTCTTGTAGCGTTGAACCCTGGGTCTGCCCCTATGCCAACAAATGGTTCCGTTGTTGGGACCTGAAACTATCATTGCTGGGAACTGAGGAAGAAGAAGCTTTGTGCAAAGATTTTTCCTGAAACTGTGGAAGCTCTGTGCGTGGATTTGTGGCCTAGTGCGCAGTAATCCACTTGATCTGAAAATCTCTGTGCTAAAGAAAGGAAGGACAGATCTGAAGAAAAGAAATGATATTTGAAGGCTTTGTTCTCTAAGAAGGGTAAAAGTGGAATTTTCTGAAGAAGAGAGGTCAGATATGAAGAAAAGAAGTAAGATCTATAAACTCTATGCTCTAATAAAGGTAAGAATAGTTAAAAGGTCTTAGATCTGGAAGCTTTGTTCTCTATAGAAGTAAAATAAGTGGAAATTTGTGTTTCTAGAGTATGGATCAAGGTATGTTTGATAGATTTTGTCTTGGCTTGAAAACTAGGGCTCTGATAGATGAAAGAAAGATTGATATGAATAGATCTAATAAGAATAGTGATAGATATGTTATACCTATGCATAGAAAGAATGTCTGGACTAACAAATGGATGCAGGATCCTAGAAATAATTTTTTGCAGACTACCTACCATGATCCTAGTGCATAGTATAGAAGAAGTTGGGGATCATTTAAAAGGAAGAGAGGATTAACCCTATGTTACAGTTGTAGAAGATTGGGACATCTAGCTAAGGAATGCCCTGGTGGAAGACCTAGTTGTCTTTGTTGCAAAGCTTTGGACCATGAAGTATTGGATTTCCCTAGAATAATTGCTAAGCTCGAAAGAATGAATTTGAATGAAGAAAACACTAAGGAAGATCCAAAAATAGTAGAACCCTAGAAAGAATCAGAGAAGGTATTGCTGCAGATTAAAGACACCTTGAATGATCACCGACATGTTAGGCTACCATATATCTTTAAATAAAAATAATGCATTGAAGCAAGAATAGGAGACTTCGACATTGACTCTGTCCTTGATGAAGAAACACCAGTGAACATTATGCCAGAAAGAACTTGGGAAGCCATAGGGAAGCCTGATATGACCCTTTCATTAGGAGGAATAGGACTATTTAGAGGAAAACTGGTGAACCTATGTGGAAGGCTCACTCAGATATCTATGAATGTCAATGGAAATTCGACAGAAGAAGATTTTGAGATTATCAAGTTTATTGAGGATAGCGCCCCATTTACTATGTTACTTGGAAAACCTTGGATTGAGAGAGATCAAGCCAGAAAGAAGGAAGAAGAAAAGGTATTACAACAACAGAGACAAGAGATAAAATATTTCATGACCAGAAGCATCGCGCAGTTGATTGAAGAGAAGGAGAACAAATCGAAGCTATTTGACACTAGAAGCCCAAATATCAAAATTGCAAGAACATTAGAGGACTCACAAGACATTGAAGTATATGTCTCAGATATAGAAGAAGTACTACCCCTAAGTCTTAGGAAATAATCTTAGTAGTATGAAGTGACTATGTCCAAGGAAAATAAGAATCATAATAGGAAAAGAACCACCGAGACGAAGCTCACGAGGAAGAAGGCTAGAAATCTGAGTAAGAAGAAGGCTAAGAATGAAAGATTATAGCAGGTTCCAGAGGGTACCTCGCAGAGGGAGAACTTGCAGAATTTGAACTTTGCCGAGATATCAGAACAATGAAATAGGCGACTTCGTCATGGAAAAGAAATATAGCTGTTAGAGGACGATATATCCATTCGACTGTCACTCCGAACATATTGAAAAGCATTGATGGCCCATAAGTAGACCTTTGGACCATGCCATAATGGATAGAACACAAATTGATGAGGCTCATAACCATTGAAAATCAAACCATTGCCAAGATCGCCTATTTATCTCGTTGCACCATGACCGAAGAACTCTTTTTCCAACTGAGAATTTGAAGCCCATAGACTAGAAAGTGTATACAATGATCATCGTGCCCTCATTGTTCATTCCTGAGCAATGTCTAAGATCATTCTGACCCCGATAATTTATCCCGAGCACGTATGTTTGAAGAGCTTAGCGTAGTTGAAGAATCTGTGAAGGAAGTAGTCAATGATATCAGGACTGATAAAATCATGTCGGAAAGAAGGATGTTTACAGGTGTGAAAGCATCATAAACAGAAGGATTCCAAGATTCCCCATCGACTGCTCATGGATCAGGAAATTCCAGAATTGCGACAAAGACAAGAACGAAGCACATACATGACATTGTGAATGCCAATATGATTTCAAGCATTCTACTTGCCTACCTACCCCCTCTAAGCAGTGCCATCAACCGAGACAGCGTGCCCAAAGATTTTTACTATGATTTGGTCACAGCATACCTCCCAGAAGGGATACGCGTAGTTCAAGCCGACCAGGATAATCTCACAGCGTTGAAGTTCAATGAATTCAACCTTGGCGAAAGGAAGGCTTACAACATGCTCGCCCCGCAAAAGTATCTTACCAGGACTAAAGGCAAAAATTTGAAGATTATTCGACATCCATGGACCCAGAACCTCGCGCGGTCCACACTATTAAATGTGATGAATATCCCGCACTTCGGATGACATCAGGAGGTGAATGCATGTGTAAAGTTACTATTGTCATGCTATCATGGAGGTTACTTATGGTTGAACCACCGCATCACTGTGGATCTGACCTTGATCAATTGGATCATGGGGCTAAGCATGCAGGGCCCTAACCCATAGGATTTTTACCCTAGAAAGACCTCAGATCGAGAATTAGCGCAGAGAATCAAAGAGACTTATGGTGATGTCGAGAAGGGCATGCGAGGTTACAAGGTAACCTCTATCCAGAATGGCACAGTGTGCCTTGCATGTCAGTCATGGATGATTATAGGGGCTAAATTTCACTCATGGGCTAATTTTCTATGGTTTTTCCAAAAACGAGATTCGTTATTTTAAAAATGATTCGCCCAAATTCTATAGGATAAAATTATTTTACCTTAAAAAATGCCAAAATGTTATAAAAACTATATAAAATCCTTAGAAATTTGAATATTTTTACAAAAATATCACCAAACATTTATAGTTGGCATACGAAGGATTAGTAAGATTCACCAAGGTTTCTACATTTTAAAATGAATTTCCATCCTTAAAATCATCCCTGCTGTCATTTGATCGCAGGAAAGATAGTTCATAAGAACCGGCCCACCCAAGTGACTGGATTCGTAGTTGACCTCGCAGGAAAGTGTGCGGAGGGGCTACATATGAATTGGGCGCAGTACCTTGTGAACCAATTGGATCTTGATTGCAGAGAAGCGCAATATCAAGAGCATGAGTTCCACTTTAGTTGGATTCTCATCCTAATCGCATTCATTGCATGGGAAATGCTAGAAGGTACTACCTTCCCCGACATCGAGCCCTTTGAACCTATGGCGGCGAAGTTTTGTATGCTATGGTACTCTAATGATATGAACAAGAAGTGGTAGTCCAATGTAGTCTTCCATACTTACTACAACTAGTTGAAACAAGCCATCCATTCCGAGCCCCGGATGACCCCGAATGCCCTCCACAGGTTTTGGCCCTTAATGAAGTTCAGCATGAACCACCACTTCATTTATATAACAACATGTGTTGATGATCACAAGCAGCAGTTGCAGTCATATTACAATCTAACATAGGAAGACTTAGAGGAAGTCACTAAGGAATGGTTGACGAACCTCCTTATTCCAGCCAACCCTGTGGAGTTTTTTTATGTAGATAGCCCGAAAGCTGCGTAGGATACACCCAGACCAAGAAAGATGAAGAATCTTGAAGAGGTTCATGATGTAGACAACACATCTGTGAGGAGTGCATCCATTTCACCAAACGAAGGGGGTGATGGCGAAGAGATTGAAGGTGTATAAATTGAACAACAGAAAGGCAAAGTACCACCACCTAGGGATGAAGAAGACTCATCGAAGAAAAGGAAGGTCTCGCCTCTGAAATCTTCCTCCCAGAAGAAACCTAGAACCTCTGTAACCAAGATGCAGACTACCCTCACATTGGATGATTTTAATTTCATCATCACATCTGTAAATGATGCTTCACAGGAAGTATTAGAGAAGCAGGAGGAAAATCAAGAGAAGATGTATATTCGCATCGAGATTGAACTCCAAGGAGTGCATCAGGCACTCCAGTCTAGCCATGTAGTCTCCACGACGCCTCTGACAGAAGGAACAATAGAACCAGGATATGAGCCAACCCAATTTCACCAGATCTCCAATAAAGTTGAAGCTCGCCTTCGATGAGATCAGGAAGAGACAATGCAAGCCATCCATTCTTTGACACAGGTACAGGGATTACTTTTCGACCAGTGCAGTGTTATTGAATGAGAAAAACTTTCTCTTCAAGGACAATGGGACAACGAGAAAAAATATCTACAGCAGAGCAAGGATCAGTTGATCACAGAGCAACTAGAAGTAAAGGAACTGGTCAGTAGAGAACTTCTCTCTGTGATAGTCATAGAAGTGAAAGTTGAAGAATGAATTCTGCAGCAGGTGGCATAGCTCGAAGAAGTGATCCAACAACTTCAGCAACACATCGCAGACCTGGAACTTCATACTGTGCCCGAGACCCCTCAAGAAATCAGAGACCTAAGAGAGGCAACTTCTCATAGTGCATTTGGTAGAATGAAATCTCTTACCTTGGAGTACAAGAAGTTGATCTCTAGGAGCACTCAGACATATGAAAGCCTCACAGAGAATACATAGTTACAAGCATTGGAGTCCCAGCTTTAAGAAGTGAAGCAACATGCAGATACGTTACAGGTGCAACTAAAGTCCTTGTCCCCAGTCGAGAGAATGAAGAGGTTTCTAGAGAAACGCATGGCCCAACAACAGATCCACATGATCCAGACCAAAGTGATGGAAGTCTCTCAAGCACTTCAACCAGTGAAAGAGAAGGCATGCCAACTGTTCACTGAAGTTGAAATCCAAGGATTAGAACTTGAACAAGTTGTGAGTGAAACAGAATAGCACCTAGAAGGACTAGTCAATGATGCACTCATCCATGAGTTCACTGAGAAAGAAATAGTAGCATTGCAGTAGGTAGAAGCAAAGCGATCCAAGATTGATGCATTCAAGGTGGAATTTCTCAGACCAGAGTGACTCAGAATGAGTCACAGGTGAGTGTTGGGGGCATGTTGGCCCTTGACCAAGTTTTGAAGTTACTTGGTCATATTTGACCATTTTTGGGACTTCAACAGCCTGTCGAAGATGGAGCACCAGACGAAGCAGAAATCAAGGGATCTCGACCCACTTTCAGGTCCCTTTTTGGGTTTTGGGAATATTTAATGGGAAAGGGATGTCGGTCAATGGGTTTACCCATGCTTGGGCCCATTTGGTATGTATAAATAGACATATAGGAACCTAGTAGAAAAAGAGGGATTGTATTATGTCTATGTGATATAGGCTAAGTGCCAAGAAGGGATTTGTGTGATTGAGAGCTTTTTTCATTCTGTATAGACTTGCAGAGCTTAGTGCAAGTCCCTGGGTGAATACATAGAAGGATTTGTGCTGAAAGGCAAAGAAGAAGGATCTAGCGGGCTGTACAGATCTTCTATCCTGTGCGAAGTAAGGGTTCCTACAACTTTGTGCTTGTAACTGATTGGCCGACGATAATACAGAAGAAGAGTTGGTGGATGTAGCCCTAGGGTGGGGGTGAACCACGTTAATCTATGTGTTATTCTTTGTGCCTTGACTTGTTGTGCTTATCGCTTCTTTTGCTAAGTGCTTTGATATATTTAGATGGATATATTTATTCTTTGCGCTTATTAGATAGGTATGCATAGTAGATCTGATATGTATGAAGATACTTAGTGTTGAACTACTAGATCTGACCTATTTATTGTTGCTAAGTGCTAAGTTACCTTAGATCTAAGTGACTACTGCGATGCTCTGTGCTATCTGCGAAGTATAATAAGGATTGAATATTGATGAATAATCGATGTTAAGTGCTCTATAAGAGATATAATCACAGATTTGTGTCCTAGCTAAGGTTGCAGACATTTGAGTCCTACAACCACCCCTACCTCTACCTCGGGTGAGAATTCATCTTCTTCGCAGGTGTTTCCGAAAGGGCCGATAGTTAGGGTTTTGTTGGTGCACTCTTGTAGAGTTGAACCCCGGGTCTGCCCTTGTGCCAACAAGGATAACATAGAATATCTAGGTTTTCTTAGCAAAATACCCCTGACATAGGAGGACAAGGAAAGAATTGTAGAGATACAAAATACAATAACTAATTTTGGGGTAAGTGGCATCTTCACATATTTTTATCAGATATGACAATTTCATATCTATTTTTTTTTTTTATATTTTGTATATGATCTGATAAAGTAAAGTTTTTCGTTTGTAGGATTTTTTAAATCCCATGCGTGGGGAACCTGTCGATCCTGCAACTGCTATAGGTAGCAGTGATGGTCTAATGCAAAACAAATGTCAACATAGCAAATTGAAAGTGAGGACTTTTTAGCCTCCTGAGGTTCCCCTCGAATCCATTAATGAGAGAAATGATTTTGACCGGCATGACACGCCAGAGCATGATGAGCCGGAGCTTGGGACTCCACATGACTTCAGAGAGAAACGTACTGTAGATGGACATGATATTATTCTTCATGGAGAAAAATGAATTAAAAGCATCGGATCACTAGATGTCACCTTTCTAGTGGATGACACATGTGTTCCAATCAAGATTCAGAAGATTGCAGGTAATTTTTAATTAATTGATTCATTTTTTTTCATGAAATTGAAATCGACATTTGTTGAGATTATTATAAATTAATGGATAACACATTTCTGTAGGAAACAATGTTTTCCATAGAAACTTAAATGACAAATCATTGGATATGTTTGGCCCCAACATTCACACATGGTGGAATGGCCAAGATAGAAAAAAGAAAGATGATTTAGACCACATGGTAAACTTGTTCGACAACACTTTCAACAAGAAAGTGGTTACAAAGTTAGCCGACGAGAATTTAAAATATACCAGGGCCCAGTATAGGGAGAAATTGCAATTATACCTCAAGTACGAGCACCCTCTCATGGTTCCCGAGAAAGAATGGAAGGCGCTAATAGAGGATGCAAAGGAGAACTTGTTTAGAAAACAAGGAATACATCCACGAGCTGGTCAAGAATGGTACAACACATGTCATATTATCAGTGAAATATGATCATTTATGTTTTTCTTTCCTGTTTTAAGTAACAATTCCGATATCTATTGTTTTTCAAAAATCCCATATGTAGGCTACTAGACACCTCCAAAGCAACCAAGGCCAAAGTGGAAAAACATGGGCAGCATAAAATAGGCCAAGGTGGATATAGAAAATTAAAATCCCGAATAGTAAGATTTAAATGATTAACTGTGGTTAATATTTATTTAACAGTAGCGAACAAATATATTTTTTTGTTATTGGTATTTTTAATGGCGTTATGCAGTGCAGTTAAATATGTTCAACACTGCTACCACCGAGGAGGACCTAAAGCTTGGTTACAAGCATGGTTTTAAAAGTGTGATTGAATATAGAAAAATCTTGGGCTAGACTCCTATCTCCCTAGCCACACAGGTAAATCAAATGAATAAGGAAACCGCAGTAGCATGCTTGTAAAGTCTATTCATATTTTATTATATCACCCTTAACTAAGTATTTATGTTTGTTTTCAAGCAACAATGCTACCGTAGTAGTGAATCTAGCGGTATTCAGCAGACACCATGACATACAAGGGTGCACATGTCCAGTGATAGTGTAGAGCAGAGTACCCATTCCGATATGTATTCTTCATAATTAGAAATATTTATTGTGATTGTAGATATTTATTTCCTGACTTATACTTATATATTATCTTCTCAAAATTGAATAGCATGTAGCCTAGGAGGGTGAACTGCAAGAGGATCAACCAAGTGGAAAATAAATTAACACACCAGCTATCACAACTACACAGACAGGTAAAGAGCAATAGTGTAATGTTAATCAAAATAATGAATTAGTTATTTCAATTATATTTCAACATATCGATATGATCATTTTCGTTGTTGTAGTTCATGACCCTGAACAGATGCCTCGACGCCCTTCTCAGGGATGTACCAGAAGTATGGTACATGAGAGCACACAAACAATAGAAGGATAGGGCACACAAAATACAATGTCCTTGGATGATTATGATACCCCAATTGTCAATTTTATGAATGTAAAAAAACATAAATCAAAGAAAAATTAGAGGTATAAATTCATGACTTGTATTTGGATGTTTATCGATGTTTATATGTTCATATGCTTCAATGTTTATATGTTCATATGTTTTGATGACTATCCTAGTTATGCATGAATGTCTATATGTTTTCTATATAAAGAAAATCATTTGTTGGGTATGGGGAATTGAGAGCGATGTGAGGGGGGGGAGAAGCCATATGAGATCCCACCTTCATGTGGTTGGCTTTGTTCAATAGAGAATAACCTATTCTCGAAACAAAGAGAAGCTCATTAAGGTATGAAAACACTTAATTTTTTTCTAGATTATTTTACACAACTAAATGCATGTTTATTTGCTTATATATTATTTACTCATATAAAGAATTTGTCTTTTACGATTCAAGCAGGTCTTGGTGATGGAAATGCATCTCGTGGAAATCTCTTATCAAGTTGTATGGGATAATGGATCTGTCGAAAGGAAAATGAAAAGGTAAGGGTTTTGACGTGTTTTTTAAAGTAGGCTTTATACTAGTAAAAGTTCACAATCCTCATGAAAGGATACAATTGCATTTTTGGTAGACAAGCATCAATTTTTTTAACAAATTATGAATCATAGACTATGGGAAAAACCTTTTTTTGTATTCTTCCATTGACCAATACAACTATACCAAATTTTTAGTATAAAATCTTAACCACACACACACACACACACACATATGAACCCTAAGTAAACAAATGATAGAATATAAAGGGAGAATATGCATTGATAGGAGTGAATGAAGATAATAATGTGAATAATTGAGTGGAGAGTGCACTCTAGCCTTGAATTGAGTGATACTTGAATCCAACATGTCTCACTGTAATGTATGTTGTGATAGTTGTGTCTTCTCACCATAATGTATATTTCTATGTCCATCATGGGATTCCTAGAGCACCACCTATCATTCATGATCCAACACATAGTATTCAAGAATCCCATCCATTGCTAATGTGTGCGAGTACCATATGATTAACTAATAATTTGTATCCTTAATTATGAGCTATCAATCTTTACTATCACCATATTCTTCTAGTGCATGTATATTTATATTTGAAGTTTTGAATATTAGTGAAGAATTCAACTACATCTTCCATGTAAAATATATCTACATTCAACACTTTATGAGCTATCCCAATTACATTGTTACAATTGTGGATTTTCGAGAGGTGATTAGGTCCAACATTTTATTTACCTAGTTTAACCACCACTTCAAATTCAAACTCCTAAAATAGTAGCAAACATCGATAGAATTAACCTTCCAACATTGTATTGTTAACCAAATACTTGACCACTAAATTAGAAATGGAAAACTTGAAGGACTGGTCCAGAAGATAATACTTGAAATTTTGTAGCATATATGCCATCACCAAGCCTTTGCCTTTCATGGTTGTGTAATTAAAAAAACAATTCTAGAAAATTACCTGAGGTGGTGTAGCATGTGTTCCCCTAGCTATGACAACATGTTCCCAATGCAATGTTAGTGGAATCCACATGGACATGGAAAGATTCCAATACGATAAAATGCATTTTGGGTTCTTGGAACAATTCAAATTATTTTGATAATAATAACTTTGATCTGTTCTACCAAGAAGGTCTAAGGTTCGAGCCCATATAGCCCTATACATTCCACTAAGTTACACTACTCTTATATATATAAATATCCCCTCATAGTCCCTATGACTTGGACTTTCAAAGTCTTTCGGATCATATCAATATCTTGTCCTTATCAATATCGGTGGATGGGAACATGGGTCAACACAAACCTTATGTCTAGTAGGTTCCTAATCCTACTATATCTTCTCGTGAGTCCAAAGTTCATAATGTCGAAATTCCCACAATCATTCAAGGATATATACCAAAGTGATATCCAATGTTTATACCCTCTATTCAAACATGATATGCTAAGTTATGTGTTCCATAAACTCTGTGGCATTAGTTGTGCCATTAAACACTACTGGATCTTTAATCTCTACATGAATCCACTTAATGGAATTTGGTAGTGTGCATATTTGTGTCAATTAATTCTCATACTCCCTAGGCGTATGAGAATGCAAAAATGCAACTTATGCAACTATATGCAACTATGTTGCAACTATATGCAACTTATGCAACTATATGAAACTATGCAACTATATGAAAATATGCAACTTATACAACTATATGCAACTATATTGCAACAATTTCGTATGCAACTATATGAAAATATGCAACTATATGCAACTATGCAACTATATGCAACAATGCAACTTGACATGTTTTTTAGTGACAATATGCAACTATATGAAACTTTATGCAACAATGAAACTTATGCAACTATATGCAAATTTATGCAACAATGCAACTTATGCAACTATATTGCAACTATATGCAACTATATGCAAATTTATGCAACAATGCAACTTATGCAACTATATGAAACTGTGTTGGTACCACAAACGTATATTGGCACGATAATAAATCATTTCATCAACAACCTACAACTCCCCCTCGTCTAGTTGTATACTACAATTACCTTTCCCAATATGCTAGTTGGATACTACAATTCACCTTCCCACTATGCTATGGGAAATGCATGACAATGTTGCACCTAAGTATAATAATATAAGAACTCTTTCTCCAACCACTAAGACGGATTTTCGTAATCCTTTTGACAATATAACTCTTCATTTTCAAAAATGTACATTACTAAGACGGACTTTCATAAACCATTTGACATTTATGAGTAGATTATTTGTGGTCACCCTTCACAAGGTGTTTTTATCATCAATTTATTTGTCAAATTTAATATGTAGATATTGATATATATATGCCAAGTTCCATGTAGTCTTTTTATTGTCTAATTTATTTTTTATTGTCATGTTATTTGTCAAATTTAATGTGTAGATATTGCATATATTCCAAGTTCCATGTGGTGTTTTTATTGTCTAATTTATTTTTCAAATTTAATGTGTAGGTGATTGTACAGTACATCGAGTGTACACTCTTTACCTAGCTCAAATTTCAACTATAAATAAAGAATTTTGGTTTACTTGTAGTTTTTTTTATAAAGAAGTATAACTATTTTAGAGAATCCCCATATACAAAGTCTTTATCCATATCCTCATTGTGGAAAATAAATTAGAAAAGATCCCTCACTTCATTCATTTCCATAATCCTAACCTTGTTGCTATCCCTAGTCCAAATCCTAGTTCCTATTAAACAATGCATGAGGCTAATCCCAATAATCTAGACTCATCCCACATATTAGTGCAAGTATTATAAGGCTCTGAAGGATACTATTTCAAAATTCTTATTCTTATAATAATAATTCACATCCAAATCCTTGTACATAGATGAAAAATCCCTTGATGATCCTAGGGTACACCAATCTTTGGACACTTCTCCCCAACAAAAAATAGTCCCTATTCCAAACTCTATTGAAAAAGATCAAAGACCATGGAATGAAATTTATTCCCCTCTCTAAGTCTCCTTTTTACTCATAATTGTTAGATCAAAGACCAACTTGCCACTATAATCCTTGAGAATTGTAACCAAAATAATCGCATTTTCCATCACTCCTCACCCCTCTCCTTATCATTGGGGATTTGTACAATAGGACATAAATCGTCTTCTCATTAATAAACATTGTGGAGTCACCCTTGTCATACGGATTTTTCAAGAGAATGTTGAATGTTATGTATCTCCCCTTGATTACTCTAATTTACTCTTGAACATATCATATGAACAACAATGAAATTCTTTATAAGATGTCCATTGAAATACCTATCAACTCTTTAAAGATAACAAAACCTATGAACCCATCTTTATTGCAATACCCTTTACATGTAATGATGTGACCAAGACATCCTACATAAATATATTTCTCTCTTAGTTGTATCTCACATCCAACCATTTGATATGGTTTCACTTTCTCTCTTCCACACATTCCAAATGATACCTTCTCATCCTTCTACCCAATAAAAAACAATGAAATTCTTTATAATATGCTCATTGCAATACTTATCAACTCTATAAAGATGACAAAAACTATGAACTCACCTCTTGCAATACCTCTTCCTTATAATGTTAATACCCAACAAAACATAATACATAAATACCTTTCTCTCTCACTTTTACATCACATCAATCCATATCATCTCATATGGTTGCACTATCCCTCTTCCAAACTCTCTAAATAATACATTCTCATCCTTCTACCTGGATTCACTCTCACTTTGCTATTCTCATTCTAAATCCCAAACCTCCCCAATGATTCTTAACTCAATATTTTTTTTTCTACCGCACACCAATTAACAAAATACATATATGATCTATTATACCTAGTTCCATAATTGCTTTCCCTTGTCCTCTCGCTGGCTACAACAATGATAATTACAAGACTTTTACTAGATAATGTTTGCACAATGTAGGATTTGAAAGAACTAGCACCCAACCACGACACTTTTGTATACAATAGTTCCTTCAGAAATTGTTCCTCACTAGCTATAATATTTATGTCACTATTAGCTAAATTTTCCAACAATTTAGAACTGCATATATAGAGTTAGATTTATGACTATTTTTTCTTAAACACCACCACATCCTTATCATTCTATTGTTATGTCTATTCAACCAGATATTGTCCACATCGGCACTACACACCTCAAATGGCTTCTCTAGTTAGAACTACATACCTATCTAGGTAGATGTACAACCATTCTTTCTTAAACAACAACAACACCACAATGTTAGCATTCTATTGCTAAGTCTACTCAGCCAAATATTGTCCACATAGACACTACACCTTAGATGGTTTGTCTAGTTAGAATTACATACCTATATAGGTACATGTACAACCATTCTTTCTTAAACAACAACACCAAAGCCTTAGCATTCTACTGCTATGTCTACTCAACTAGATATTGTCCACAACGACACTACACCTCATGTGGCTTCTCTAGTTCTCCATCCTTCAATGTAACTCAAACATGGATATATACATTCTATTCATATGTATACTTCACCAACATGGATGCACACCACAACCAATGCTTATTTGTACCATAGAACACATTCCATATTCATTGTGCAAATTAACCGTTGGAATTTTCTTATTTACACTCTAGGAGCAACACATCAAATAATGGACATGACATATTCAATGGATACTGATCACCTTGGCCCTACAACAAGTTCTTCACATCAACACACAAATAAGTATCGGTCCTAGATCACCACAAGCTTAGACTAGAACATCCTTACTATATTCAAATCCTGTGCATTCTATTTTTCCACCAAGTCCATCATGTCCTTGAAAAAGCACAGTTTCAAGAGATTGCAAAAAAGCACACTCAGCCTTGTAGGATCATATCATTAGTTCATGCCATACCACCCTTTAATCTTTCCACCAAGTCTATCACCTAGAGTAGTGTGATCACCCTTCGTTTCAAAACATTGTGATCACACTAACTTGATTTGATGTGAACTACCCTTCAAGTTAAACATTTCCATTTCTCTTGATTTATATGGTATCATGTACCTTCATTTGAATAGGGTGAGTTACCTTTACTTGAATAGGTGTAAGTGTCTTTGTTTAAACAAGTGCTCCATTGTTTTGATCTACCATTCTTTCAAAGCGTTACAAATTTTTTCGTGGGAACAACTTTTATTTCTTTCATTTATATGAGTGTGAGTAACCTTCATTTTTTTGGTAAGGGAATGACTCCCAACATCCAGATTCTCAATATGGTATACCATATTACAATGTAATATGGTATACCATATCTCATGTAGTTTTTTTTTTTTTTAAACTTAAAGGAAGCGTGGAAATATCGATGATAGTTCGTCGCAAGGAAATTTTTTTTTTGAACAATCGTGGCAATATCGATGAAATTTCCTGGCACTTTTCCATGGTTTTGCGTCGCACACATAGAATCTACGTCGTAATTTTTGTCTCTGCCATCAATTTTCATCACTATTTCCATGCTTTTGCATCGCAACTTTCCACAATTTTTTTACCTTGGCACAGTTTTTCGTCGCTATTGCAACGAAGTTTCGTCACTATTGCCATGATTTATAAGGTAAAACTATCTTGATGGTGATGAAACATGGAGGGATAATTTCGACGTTGTTTCCAAGAACACCTGGTTCGTGGATATAGTAACAAAAAATAGTCTTTTCTTTCATGGAAATTGCGACGGATAAGTGTGGCAATAACAACGAAAAACCGTGGAAAATTTGGTCATATGTAGTAGTGCCAGACGACACCCACATGAATTTTGGCGCTTCATCTCCTAGGGTTAGGTTTTTGGATGTCTAGGGTTTTTGGCATTCCTGTTTATTGTAAAAATTCCTTCATATCCTCATTGTAATGATATTCTTGTGAATGATCCCAGCTGTCACATCTCTTCTAAGAGATAAGCCACCACCATTCCAGCAAGCTTGTTTTCGCTACATTTTACAGTTTCATCTTATTTCCTTCTTGAATAGAAAACCAGTTTTATTGTATCTCTGTTAATTTGTGTTAAGCACCTATTAATAATCTGTAGTCATTTAATTCTACTCATAAGATCCATATCAGTGGTATCAGAGTGGTCTTCTCCTTGTCGTCTTAATGCATGTCCCCAATGAGGTCGGAGTACAAAGAGTTGGGTCTCGAGCTTGTTTCTCTTGAGGACAAAAGCTCTTGAACACCCAAGTGACGTATCATGGTAGGAGAACATAAATATGATGGGACATGAGATCCTTTCAAACTGTTGATTGAGGAAGCCCTCATGCAACAAAGGAACGATATGATGGATAATTTCACAAAAATCCTTCGACGGCTAACAACAGGTGACCCATCTAGGCGCCACCCCCTTCAAGGTACAAATAAACTTCGATATTCTTATATTTGAAGATCAGATATATGCATATGTTGTAGACAAGTGGCTCAATCTACTAGAAGGGTATTTTTCTGTCCATAACTTTTCGAATAGAGAAAATATTACTTTGTGCTCCTCAAAGTCGTTCCCCATCATTGTCAAAGATTGGTGGGAAACTTTCTGTGAGCAAAAGGAAACAGAGGAACCATCATTATTTACAGTCACGTCCACCTGGGAATCCTTTAGGGATGATATTAAGGAACAATACTACCCTATCAGAAGTTATGACGACTTGTATACCAAATGGACCACACTGTGGCAAGAAAGAGACCAAGCAGTGTCAGATTTCACAAATATCTTCCATACCTTGCGCACCAAGCTAGGTATCAAAGATTCAGAGTGACATCTAGTGCTCAAGTATCACAACACTCTGCATAGATACATCCAGACCGAAATAGAATTTCTAGACATCTTATTCTTGGGCGCAACCTACCGATATGTCGTCAAAATCGAGAAGAAGCTCAAACAAAAGACGTGGTAATTTGGGCCTAGGAACCCCTCACAACAAAATCTGGGAAAGGGCAGCCCCAACCCACTAAACAAAGAACAGAGAAAATATGGACATTATCAGGACAACCAGTCCAAGCTTAAAGAAAAGAAGGAGATCAGAAAGACAAAGAAAGATATCGAGAAGTGATGAGACTTCCATAAGATCCCTTGGCATAACATTGCTGACTTCCACTCAAAGAAGTGGTTGGTGGTTGAAGTGAAAGCCTCTGAATCATATGAGGGTTCTGACTCTGAGCCAAAAATAGAAAGGGGAAGATGGATCATTGATGCAGAACCTAGTGCCACTGTTGCTACCACCAAGCTCCAACCCGGTGAACCTGATGAGCCTGAAGAAGGAGAATGTCTCTTCCATTCACAGATGTGGGTAAAAGGCACCCCGTTGCACTCCATCATTGATAGTGGTAGCCAGAAGAACCTCATCTCAGCAAAGTTCATCAAGTGGTTGACCCTGCCAAAAACGTCGCACCCACAACCCTACACCATTGGATGGCTCCACTAAGGAAGTGATCTTTGCATCAGCCAACAGTGTCAATTTTCGTACAACATCAAACCCTTCAAAGACTATTGTGTGATGTTTCTCCTCTCGAAGTTTGTGATGTTATTTTGGGCCAACCTTATTTATGGAAATTTCATGTTGTATATGAGTCTAGGCCTTGTAGTGTTATTATTAATTTGAATAGGAAATTGTATAGGATACCCGAGGCAGTCCCACCTAGTGTTATTTCCTTGATCTCTGCTAAGCAATGCAGGAAGATCATCTCTCAAACGAGGAAGTTTTTATTCTTCACGATTATCTCTCAGAATAAGAAAAAGATTACAGCCACATCCAGGGTCTCTACGACTAACCTCTCCACACAATAGAATAAAGTAGATAAGTTCATGGAATAATACTCAGATATGTTCTCCTCACCTACCAGGGTACCTTTGGACTGCCAGGTCAAGTACCCCATCGATCTGACCCTCGGCGCATCGCTGCTCAACGGGCCAGTCTATCTCCACTCTCTGTTAGAGAATGAGGAGATCAAGGGAAAGATTCAATAACTTCTCCACAAGGGGAACATTCATCCCAGATCATCACCTTGCGAGAGCCCAATTGTGATGGTACAAAAGAAATATGGCATTGATTACCGAGATCTGAATAAAATCATAGTCAGAAACCGGTACCTAATTCCCTAAATCGATGACCTCCTTGATCAACTCACGGGAGCCAAATACTTTAGTAAGATTGATCTGAAGTCTGTCTACCACCGGGTCTTGATAGAACAAACAAATGTATGGAAAACCACCTTCAAGTCAAAGGAAGGCATTTTTGAATGGTTGGTCATGCCCTTTGGTTTGACAAATGCTCCAATCACTTTCATGAGGATGATGGACGATATCTTGTGACCATTCACCAATACGTTTGTAGTGGTGTATCTAGATGACATTCTCATTTACAAAAAGACTTGGGCCAAACACTTGCATCACATTCAACAGGTTTTGCACACCCTGCGACAGCACAAGCTATATGCCAACTTGGAAAAATTCTCCTTCGGCATGGACAAGGTCCATTACCTGGGCTACATAGTTGATCACCATGGTGTACATGTGGATATAGCCAATATCCAAGTCATCTGTGACTGGATAGCCCCAACCACACTCACTGAGATTCGAATCTTCTTGGGCCTTGCCAATTTCTACCACAGGTTCCTTTTTGGATTCTCCCATATTGCATGGGCCCTCAACCAAATAACCAGGGGTGGTGGTAAGGTGAAATTTGCATGGGGTCGGTCCCAACAACAAGAATTCGATGATTTGAAGTAGTGCTTGTGCTCAGCCCCAGTACTTTCACTACCAGACCTGCAACAACGCTTTAAGATCGAGACAGATGCTTCAGAATATGTAGTGGGTTTCATTCTTACTCAATAGGACCACCCCATGGACTATCATAGTGAGACACTATCAAGTGTTGTCCATAGGTACCCTACTTATGACAAAGAAATGTACTCCATTGTGCAATCATACCACCATTGGAGATATTATATTCTTGGGAAGGAGATAGTCATCCACACTAATCATAAGCCACTGCATTTCATGCAGACACAAGGAAAATTGCAGAATGATCACCATCAAAAGTTGGACACCTCAGACGTAGAAGAACAACTGAAACCAAAAGAGCTCAAACCTGAATGAATACAATATGAATCCAATGATCATATTTTGGACACATATATCAAGGGCACTCGACAACAAAGGATCCAGCTTTATCGAGTCATCAAAGCAAGGCAACTCTTGCACAAAGGCAAGTGGCTCACCCGGGGCCAAATTCAGTAGAAATTTCCTCATCCAATGGGGAAAATCAATGCAATGGATACCATTACTTCCTAAGGATGGAGGATTGATCCAGGTGGATATTGGTGGCCACCCACCTTTTCCAACTGGCTCAAAACAATTTTCTTTCAATTTTGGCAATTTATTATTTTTAGCAGTTTTAATTTTCGGGCCCATTTTGTGGGCCTAAATGAAGGTTTTTAGGGATATATATTCTCAATCATATTTGAAGGAATGATTGAGCCCCCAAAATGAATCTCCTCGATGATACCTTTCCAATGGTCTATCATACGCCTAAAACGGAGATCATATGCAAAAGTTACGACCCCGGGAAGTTGATGTACTAACTTACCCAGATGGGGCCCATGTGACTTTTGGCGCTTCGTCTCTTAGGGTTAGGTTTTTGGATGTATAGGGTTTTTTGCATTCCTGTTTATTGTAAAAAGTCCTTCAGAGCCTGATTGTAATGATTTTCTTTAGAATGAGTGCAGTCATCACATCTCTTCTCAGAGATAAGCTGCCACCATTCCAACAAGCTTGTTTCCAATGCATTTTACAGTTTCAGCTTATTTCCTTATTGAATAGAAAATTAGTTTTATTGTATCTCTATTAATTCATGTTAATCACCTGTTAATAGTATGTATTCATTTCTTTCTGCTCATAAAATCTATATCACCGTATTCTAATCATATGGCACAAGCGAAATTGGTTCGTAACCCTTTCTTGCGTGTGGTTGAGGACTCTGTAGTAGCAGTTGAAGTACTTGGTGGAGTGGTAAGAAATGGGGTTGCATTGGGGAGTTGAATACGATTGTGTAACTTGGGAAAAGTAGGACATATGTTAGTGGGGTTTCCTTCTCTTTCACATGGTGTGCAAGGAGGTTCATCTTAGGGAGGGAGCAGAGTTATGGGCTTGTTCTTCCTTCGTCTTCTCCCAGTGGTAGTGGTGTTGACTCGATTTGGGGGTGAGGGTGGTGTGGAAGGAGCCTATACTGGGATATGCATCAGTAATCCCTGTGTCTGGGGAGGGACATATGGTGTAGGAACCATAGTGGGGGGATGGAGATACCATACATGGATGGCGAGAACCATGTTGGAAAGGGTGAGAGTAGAAACTACCTAGAATGCTTGGACTCCGGGTGGGGGGTAGAAAAAAGGGGTTTGGGTAATGTATTGTGGGACTATCTCCCAAATTGGGATTTTCCCTTGAAGGGGGGGGGATCCAGGACAAGTGGTTCGATGGGTTTTTGAGGGAATCCCCGAGGTAGTATTTCCCGAAATGGTGGAACTTTGATGTGGGAAGGGTTCTCAGTGACAGGATTATTGCCTCTGGTATCTATTCTATTAGATGAAACTACACACATTTGTGATGAAAAATAACAGTTTAGGAGAGGTGGTGCTCCATGATAAGTCCCTAACAAGGATGGGTCCTTGAATATTCCAGGACCAATTTCGATGACTGAAAAAACATCCAAGATAGTGCGGACAAGGGGAAGGATGTTATCAATGTTGGAAGAATGATTAGGCTCGTAATATGTAAGTTAGTCAATGGTGACGATTTTCCTGTTATGGGGGAAAATCATTGTACGAAACACAAACGGGGATATTTCCTTCATAACATACATGTAGCTATGTCCGAACAAGATATTGTAATTGAGTGGGGCATCGATAACTTCAATGTCAATCATGATGGTATTTCCCCCAAGTTCTATAGGGGCATTTTGGAAGAGCCTTTCAGGGAATGATGTTCGAACATCATAAGCTCTAAGGATGATGGTAGATGGTACTAGCTGAGGTGAGTCAATTTTCTGCCAGATGACTTTGGACATGATGCACATGGATGCACCTTCATCAATGATGCATCGATGAACAATGATGTTCCAAATCTTAACTGGTATCTGAAAAGATACCAATGCAGTGAGGTGTGGTTCTTTGTTATTCAAATCAAAAGTGATGAGTCAAGTATCAGCTGGGGCAACTGCCCCCAAGGAGGAAATCAAGGATATTCATTTTGTTGGAAAAGTTTGGAGGACCTCCAACATAGACATGGCTGTAGGAGAAATTTCTAAGTCATCGACCAGACTGTAGTTATGTGCTTCCCTAAAATGAGGGTTATGTACATTTCATCGTAGAGGTACGCGGGGTATACGGCGATTGGGTTCAATGTTAGGGTGTGGGACCATCAATGTTTTTCCAGCAGTATCGGGTGTTGTTCCTGAGGTGGTTGGGGTAGAGTCGGGAGGGATTCCATATTAGCAGCCGCGTGTTTGTATAAGAATCTCTTCTTCAATGGTATGGAGGATATTGCGATCGGCCAGACTTCCAGGTTGATTGGGACCTGGGTTTTGATAGTTCCCCAGTCGTGGTGGGTCAGAGTTTATATCTTGTTGGGTATTCATCACACCTTGGTCTGGAATAAGTTTTTTCAAAATTGCTAGAGTTGGTGGTTTCAAATACTGTTGTGGAGCATGCTAAGGGGTAGGTAGTGTCGAAGGGCATTGAGTGTTCATGGATTCTTTCATCCATTTGAAATCGAGAATTTGGGGGCAGCGGTGAGTATAATGTCCATACTCACCACATAGAGAACAAGGGAAGTTAGTTCGGAGATTATTGTTCTTCCCTTGTCATGGTTTATTATTATTGGTGCCCCCTTGGGGGTTTTGGTTGCCTTGATTCTGGTTTCCCCTAGTGTGACAATTTTGTTGGGGGTTATTTCCTCTTGGTCCCGGGTTGTTATTCTTTCAAATTTTCCCTGTATTATTGGAATTATTCAGCTGATGGGACAACTTTTCCATATTCAATTGTTCAAAAGAATGATCCTGTTGAATGGGAGAGGGGTGAACAAAATTAACACCGTCATGTGGTTGTCCTTGTAGAGGAGAAAATTGTTGGGGAGGACCAAGGAATGGAAAATATGGATTTCTTTGTGGATATGATCCATATGGAGTATAGGAAGTTGAAGTACTTCCACTACTGGTGGGGTTATATGAGAGGGTTGGGGGCGATTTCGTACTTGGTTGAGAGTCTGGGTGCATCATGGGTACCGGTGGGGGTTCTCCAAATGGCGGAGAGAGAGCCACAAGATATATTTTTTGGTGAGTGGGAGGAGGGTAATAAGATTTCCCTCCATATGGTTGCATATATTGGTTTGCACCATAAGTGGGTGATGGGTGGTCGTAAGGGTTGAGATGTGTCATAGAACCAATCAACCCATCCACAATGTGGGAAACCCTAGGTTTGTCCTAGCCAAATGGTAGGGGTATGGGTGCGTCTGGTAACAATGTGTAAAAGTAACATGATTGGGCATATATGAGGTTGAATTCATGGGCCTTGTTGATGGCTTCCTCTTCTGATTGAGGAAAATTGGTTGCTACATCCTTGGAAATTACGGGGACAAGTGATTTAAGAAACCAATCGAGACATTGTTCTTTAGTGGTTTATTCTTTACACAAAATACATCGTCGAATACATTCATGGATGTGGTTGGTGATATGGATAGCATTAGTTTTTTTGAACTCGGAGAGAAGTTCTAGACCAGTTGGCGAACTATTAATTGGAAAAAGGACAAAAATTCCATGGCCAATGATTCAAAGGTCACATGGGACCCTGATTTTTTGTCCACATACCATTTGGTTGATGAACTGGTGAGGGTTCGTTGAAATAACCTCAAGCGGATGGAATCATCCATGATGTTGTTTGAAGAGCACCATAAGTGGAATTTCATAACATGGTTGGCAGGGTCTTCCCCTGGTTTTCCTTCAAACTTCGAAATGTCTAAAGGAAATTTGGTAGGCATATTGGGCCAAGTGGCATCATGTAAAATGGGGTCATTCATGATCTTGGTTAAATCAGGAATGTTGAGGGATTCCATGTATGGAAAAGGGGGATTTGGCAGAGGTTAGTTCTAGCCATTGTGTGAGTAGGTAGTGGACCTGTCCCTTGAGAGGGATTTAGTGGGTGCGTATCATTTGGATTTAGGAGTGGAACGAACTAATTAACGGATTGAATATAAGAAAACATAGAGATATGAATAATAACACAATTATCCAGTGAACATTATCTTCTATTAAATAATAAAATAGGTTGAAACTGTAAAACTGTAGAACTGGAACACTTGCTCGAATCGTGGTAGCTATCTCTGAGAAGAGATGTGGTTTCTACGTACATTCATCTAAGAGGAATGGATTACAATGAGGCTCCATAGGCCTTTTTTATATTACTCATGAATTCCAAAACCCTAGACATCCAAAAACCTAACCATAAAAGGTGAAATGCAAAAATTCATGTGGTCCCTATGAGTAAGTTGGTGTAATTTGGTACCCCAACTTCCTAGGGCCATAAACTTTGCATACGAACTCTGTTTTAGGTGCTTGATAGCCCATTTGAAAGGTCTTTCATAGAAATACAAATTTCTTCATCAAACTCTAACTCTGTCTATAGTTTGACTATGGTGAGCCAAAAAAACAATGTTTAGGGACCCAAAATGGTCCCGAAAGTACAAAAATATGTGCTGACATGAAAATATACAAAATAAGCCAGTTGGATTAGGCGAGAGGCCACCCGTATCCACCTAGAGGATGTTTGGGGCTTTAGACAGGCCCAAAAGTGTAGAACCCACAATTACAAAGTAGTACAGGAGAACGCGATGAAACAAAATGGACATAAGGAGCCAATTGGAATAGGTGGGTGGCCACCAATATCCACCTGGATCAATCCTCTCCCCTTAGGAAGAAATGGTCTCCATTTCATTAAGTTCCCCCATCAGGTGAGGAAACTTCTTTTGGATTTGGCCCCGAGTGAGCCACTTGACTTGGTGTAGAAGTTTCCCTGCCTTGAAAACCTGATAAAGATGGACCCGTTGTTAGCGAGTGCCCTTGACTTGTGTGTCCACTATATGGTCAGAGGATGCTTGTTCCATGCAGTCAAGGTTGAGCTCAATGGGTTTTAGTTGTTCGATGATCTCGGAGGTGTCCAATAACGGTGAAAAATATGGCCGAAGGAGGTCCAAATTGAATATTGGATGCATACCAAGGAAGAGTGGAGTGTTGACCTCAAAATAATTTCTACCCACAGCCTTGGTGATAGTGTAAGGCCCATAATGAAGTGGGAAAATCTTTCAATGGGGATCGATGAGATGCTCCTTTTGCAAAATTAACCAGACTTTGTCTCCAACCTGAAACCTGTGTGGTACCTTGTGTTTATCATGGCATTGCTTGTACTTAGCATTGGATTTTTGCAAAATTTACTGGACCTGTTGGCGGGTGTGTTGAATCTTCTCAATGAATATGGTGTCTTTTTTGATCGTAGACCGATCAGAGGAAGATTTTGTCTGTGCGGTGGAAAGAGGAAGTGAAACATCAATGGGTCCCAAGGGTTGGAATCCCAGACCCACCTAAAATAGGCTATGGCCGATGGAACTATGGAGAGCCATGTTGTAATTTGTTGGACATATGTGAGACTCTCGTCCCATGTACCTAGATGCTTACAATTGTACATGCATAGGATGTGCACAATCATATGATTGACGACCTCTGTTTGGAAATTGGTTTGGGGGTGGAAAGCAGTGGATTTTGTGATCTTGGTGTCCAACAGAGACCATAGACTCAACCAAAAGGTGTTGAGGAACCTATTTTCTCGGTCAAAGATGATGGTATGTGGTATCCCAAAGTGGACCCACACTTGTTCAAAGAAGATCATGGTTGTATCTACCATTGTGGCATTCTTCTTATAGGCTATGAGGATGGCCTTCTTTGAAAACCGATCAACGACCAAAAACACGTAGTCATTTCCTTGCTTGGTGGACGACAAACTAGATATGTAATGCATTGAGATGGATTCTCAAGGATTCACGGGAATAGGAAGAGTGGTGTATAAGCCTTTCTTCTTGATGGCTATCTTGGAAATGGCATGGGAAGTGAAAGATATGATATACTTGTTGACGTCATGCCGAAGTTTTGGCCAATAAAAATGTTTCTAAAGAACGACCACAATTTTCTTTATGCCAAAATGTCCTGCCACCTGATTGTAGTGGGATTCCCAAATCATCTTTGCACACTCGCTTGAAGGAACATAGAGATGGCCCAGGTGGCATAAGGGTTTGTCTTGAATGTGAAAATCAGTGAAAGTTGCACCTATACCGAAGATCTTATAGGTGGTGGCAAAGTTTGGATCTTGCTGATAAAGTTGGGGCCACTTAGATGCTTCATGTACACAGGAATGGAGCACAGTGGTGAGTGTAGCCACAGGAGGCCGACTAAGACAGTCAATGACACGATTGGAGATACATGTCTTATAATTGATGTTGAGATGGAACTGCTGCAGGTAGGTGGATCACTTCTAATGGAAATTGTTTTGCAATTTCCCTTGTGTCTATATGAACTACAGAGGCTTGTCATCAGTGTGTATGATCATCTCTTTCCCCAAAATGTAATGTTTCCATTAACGATAAGATTGTAAAATGGAATACATTTTCTTTTCATAGGTGGGGTATATCCAAAAATTATCAGAGAGTGTCTCACTATGGTATGCCACCGAATGCCCATGCTAAGTGAGAAATGCGCCCACGGAATAGCCAGATGCATCAGTCTCAATCTTGAATGGTTGTTGCAAATTGAGCAAGGAGAGTACTGGAGTTGAGCATAAGTGATGCTTCAAATCATCGAATGATCATTGTTTCTCCTTCCCCCACACGAACTTGTCCCAACAACCACCCTTGGTCACCTAGATGAGGGCCCATGCAATATGGGAGAATCCCAACATGAACTGTTAGTAGAAGCTGGCTAGTCCCAAGAATCTCCAAAGCTCGGTCAGTGTGGTCGGGGCTGGCCGGTCACGAATGACTTGGATATTAGCTAGATAAACATGTACCTTGTGCTCATAAAAAATGTAGCCCAGGTATTGGACCTTGTTCATGCCAAAAGATCATTTTTTCAAGTTGGCATAAATCTTGTGCTATCGCAAAGTGCTCAAAACCTGTTGAATATGCCACATGTGCTCCTCCCATGTTATACTAAATATGAGGATGTCATCAAAATATACTAAAACAAAGGAGTTGGTGAAGGGTTTGAAGACATCATCCATCAACCTCATGAAAGTGGTTGGTGCATTTGTTAAGCCAAAGGTCATGACTATCCATTCGTAGAGACCTTCTTTAGACTTGAAGGTTGTATTCCATACATCAGTTGGTTCGATGGGAACCTGGTGGTATCCAGGATTTGGGTCAATATTTCTCAAGAACTTTTCCCCCTGGAGTTGGTCAATAATTTCATCAATCCTGGGAATGGGGTAGTAGTTCTTGAATTTGATTTTGTTTAAGGCTTTGTAATCAATACAGAGTCACCAAGTCTCACCCTTCTTCTACACTAGTACAATAAGGTTTCCGCAAGGGGAGGATATGGGTCTGATGTGCCCCTTTTGAAGAAGCTCTTGTATCTGTCGCATGATTTCATCATTCTCCATTAGCAAGCACTGATAGACTAGTCCATTAGGTAGAGGTGCATCGAGGGTTATATCAATTAGATGCTTGACTTGGTAGTGTGTCGGTACCCCTGTAGGTAAGGAGAAGATGTCTATGTATTCTTCCATAACCCCGTCCACTTTCTTCTGTTGCATAGAGGATGCATTGTGTAGAGGCCATGGATGTGGAAACGACCTTCTTCTTACTGTGATAATGGATCACAAATAAGACAAACTTCTTGGTATGTGAAATGACCTTACTGCATTTCTTAGCATATATTAAATAAATAATAGTAGGAGACACTACCTCTCGGATCCTATACAATTTTCTACCCAAAGCAATAATAACACTTCGAGGTCTAGACTCATACACAGCATGATCCTTCCACAAATATGGTTGTCCTAAAATAACATCATAAAATTCAAGGGGAGAAATATCACACAATACCTCATCTTTGAAAGGCTTGATGTCGTAGGGAAGACGACACTATTGGATGGTACGAAGATATCTTCCTCGGTGAAGCCAACCGATGGTGTAGTTGCATGTGTGGTGTCATTGGCAGGTCCATCCTCTTGATGACCTCTGCTAAAATCAGGTTCTTCTTAATACTGTTTTCGACAATGAAATGAATTGGAGCCCCCTTGACCCACATCTGCGAATGAAAGAGGCGTAACCCTTCCTCTGGTTCTTTCGGTTCTCTTGGCTGGAATTTGGTGGTACTGACAGTGGAACTAGGTTCAACATCAATAATTTGCTTCCCTCCTTCAAGATTTGACTCAGAATCAGAATCGACCTCTCACTCAGAAGCCTTCATCTCGGCCACGAGGGATTTCTTGGAGCAACATTCTTCAGTGTTGTGCCAAGGACTTTTATGGTACTCACACCATTTTCCTATGTCCTTATTCGTCTTCGAATTTCCCTTCTTGTGTTGTCTCTTGGAATGGTTGTCCCAAGGGTGACCATATTGAATTGGTCCCTTGCTGTGTGGTTTGGGGTTTCCTTTTCCCTGCTTACTGTGAGGGGTTTGGAGATCCAAACTCTCACCATTTTTGCTTAAATTTATGCTCGATCTTGACAATGTATCTATAAGTTGTTCCCAATGAAGCGATGTTCAGGAAATCCATTTCTGTTTGAATGTATATATGAAAACAACTGTGGTATTTGAGCACCAAATGATGCTCAGAGTATTTGATACCCAATTTGGTGTCTAGGGTATGGAAAATATTGGTGAAATATGGTATTGTCTGGTCCTTTTCTTGATGAAGGGTGGTCCATCTGGTGTACTAGTCCTCGTAGCTTCCAACATGGTAGTACTATTCCTTAATAGCATCCCGGAAGGAATCCCATGTAGGTTCCACCACAAACATTGTAGATTCCTCCACGACCCTTTTCTCAGAGTAAGTATCCCAGTAGTCTTTAATATGGGGAACGACCTTGAGGAGTGAAAAAGTGATATTTTCCCTATCAGAAAAATTGTGGAACAAAAAATATCCTTCGAGCAGATTCGACTATTTATCTAAAACATCCACATATATCAGTCCTTCAAATAATGGAATATGAAAATTTACTTGTACTTTGAAGGGGGTTTCATGGCCACTTGATGAAGATTCTTCTCCTGTGGGCAGTCATCAAAGGATTTGCGTGAAGTTTTCAATAATTTCATTCCTTTTTCAGGCGAGGGCTTCCTCGAGAAACATTTTAATAGGATCTCCTTCTCCATCATATTTATTTTCATCCCCCATGGGTTGTTGTCAGGCTCGGTGAAACTAATATTGTAATGTCTCTATTGGTTTGAGTCTGAACTTATTGTACCCAGATCTTGTCGTGGACATGCACGAATAAAAATAAATCAATAGCAAACCACTTTGATACCACTGATCCAGATTTAGGAGTGGAATGAACTGATTAATAGAAAAAATACAATAAACAAAGAGATATGAAGAATAACACAATTATCTAGTGAACAATATCTTCTATTAAATAATGAAATAAGTTGAAACTATAAAACTGTAGAACTGAAACACTTGCTCGAATGGTGGTAGCTATCTATGAGAAGAGATGTGGCTTATACGTGCATCTATCTGAGAAGAATGGATTACAATGAGGCTCCATAGGCCTTTTTGATATTACTCATGAATTCAAAAACCCTAGACATCCAAAAACCTAACCCTCGAAGGTGAAACGCCAAAAGTAATGTGGGCCCTATGGGTAAGTTGGTGTAATTTGGTACCTCAACTTCCTAGGGCTGTAAATTTTGCATACGAACTCTATTTTTGGCATGTGATATCCCGTTGGAAAGGTATTTCAAAGAACCTCACATTCCACCATCAAACTCTGAATTTGTCTATAGTTTGACTATGGTGAGCCAAAAAAACAACGTTTAGGGCCCTAAAACGGCCCTGGAAGTACAACAAGATGTGTTGACATGAAAACATACAAAATAAGCCAGTTGGATTAGGAGAGAGTCCACCTGTAAACACATAGAGGATGTGTGAGGCTTTAGACAACCCCATAAGTGTAGAACCCACAATTACAAAGCAGTGAAGAAGAATGCGTTGAACAAAAAATGGACACAAGGAGCCAATTGGAATAGGTGGGTGGCCACCAATATCCACCTGGATCAGTGTACCTCTTCCTTGAGAAGAAGTTTGAATCCTACCTGCTTGTGAAGGAGAACCAATAGATGGATTCCCTCAAGTATTTTACCCAAGCAAAGTGGAACCAAGTAAAGTCGATCCCAAGACAGTAGCAGTCATGGTGTTGTGAGATGGTTGAGATGATGAGCTGGAAATACTAGGGACTCCTCCTAGAATACAAGGAAGATTCTACAAGTGTCTAGAACGATGGGGATTTTTTGGTTACCCTATGGTTCCAACTAGAAAAGTGAGTGTGTGAAAATGGTGACAAGAGAAATAAATGAACAAATGATTTTTATATTTTTGACCTTAACAAAATATTATAACTCACAATTTCATGTAATCAAATGAACATCATACATAAATAAATTGTAAAATAAACAAGTATGTGGATAGGTTTATTTTTTCTACATGGGGGAAACAATAAAATAAATAAAATCTCATCTCCTAAAAGACTTTTTGTCCTTCCTTTCGATTTAGCACTATTCCTTCCAATAGCACTCAACAATGGGGTCTAAAACCACTGAAAGAGGAACTAGTGAAGGTTGAAGTAATCATTTATAATGAGGGTTAGAGGTGCATATCCCAAAAGAGATAGCGATATTTCCCAATAGCCACAAAAAATATGACCAAGGTGCAACTGCATTACACAACTTCCACCTGTGTAGATATCCTAAGTTTTACCACTAAGTACCTCATTCAAAGTGAAATATTTAGATTTTTGGCCTAAAAAATGGGTCACAGGCTGAATGCCCTCACAAGAGTTGGGTGACTCAAGTTGGGATGCGACGAACAACCAGACCTCGACCTTCGATCCTTCACGGGTATCTCTCTACCTTATGGTATAAGGATACTTGACTTGGAGGATTTGAAGGATCCCTAGTCTCAACTTCTATTGTTTCAAAATGTTAGAACCTGATAATGGGGGGTTATTTGGATGCCTACCCTGGAAGTCCTACCTAGACTAAAAATTTCCTTAGGCACCTCCTATGGAGGAAAATTTAGTGTGTTCTTAGAAAAAAAAATAGATGGAGTGGGATGAGATATTGGGGTTTAGTGTGGATAATTTCCAAAGAAGTAGTCATATATTTCTAAATTCCTTTGAAGTACTTTTGTGGGTAATTAAAAAAAAAGATTACCTCGACCTCCACTATTCTAATAGAAATTGTGTGTGTGAGGAGTGGCTTTGTGTGCAAGAAAGTGAAAAGTATCCAATTGTTTTTAAGAATTTAAGTGTAATATTGCAACATGTGGACTTCTTGTGGTCCTTACAAATATTCTCACCTATCTTACTATGTTTCTTTGGTATAAACTTGTGGAATATTTAAAGCCCTAAAGAACTAGCAATGTGGATATATGGGTCCTTACTTGATCCTTTAAACTCCCTAGAATGTTGTTTATACTAAGAAATCTTTTGAAAACT
Organism: Picea engelmannii; assembly: GCA_009831015.1. NCBI lineage: Eukaryota > Viridiplantae > Streptophyta > Pinopsida > Pinales > Pinaceae > Picea > Picea engelmannii. Next base: position 291,245 of record ML777675.1, read on the forward strand.
ATCCTGGGATTGTAGACATATGGGCATGTATGGGACCGTTACTTGATCTTTTAAACTTTCCTAGAGTGTTGTCTAGAATAAGAAATCCTTTTAGAAACTATCCTAAGATTTCAAACATGTGGGCATGTATGGGACCTTACAAAGCTTTAATATGATTTCCAAAACTAAGAAGTATCGTAGGGGGGTTTTATCCTCTCCTAATGATTTTTAAGGGAGATGAAATTTCCTTTCAACCACCTTTTTGGATTCCCAAGATTAGACTAAGGTGCGGGGGAAGGGCATACTTGAGGGTTAGAATTGATCTCTAGTCCCAAATTATTTGATTGTGTTTGAAAAAACAATAATTTCAACTCAAAAATTTAAATTGCAAATGGGCCATCGATGTGGCAACAAAGAAAAGAGATGAATTGTGATTCTGTTTACCCCTATGTGCTTATGTTAGCTAGCCTTCCTTGTGAGAAAGGACTCTAAGTGAAGTGTGATTTCTTTACAAAGTGCAGGAAATTAAAATCTAAAGGCAATGGGCCCTTAAACCACTCATAAAAACCCTTACAATTTGCAAAAACTAAACTTATGTGCGGGTTGTAGTTCTGGCAGTCGCGCAAAGAGTGAAGAATGTGCACAATGTGTGTATTTGTGAAGGGTGATATGCGCACAGAGCGCAAAGTGCACGTCTATGTGCCTTGAAATCCATGCACTTCCTGTCATGCATCGGGAAAGAAATTTCCAAGTGAAATTTTCTTTCTTTGGATCTGAATTATGACTTTGGAAGACTAGATTAGGTCGTTTTTGGTACCTGCATATCCAAACAATTAGAAAGAAGTGCTCTCAAGGCTTAAATAGTGAGGAATTTGATATCAATCCCCAGTATGGTTTCCAATCTATTGTGGTTATTTTTCTACATGGGTGAACAAAAACACAACACTTACTTTCCTAGTTAAGTAAGCTAAACAAGACAAAGGTTTGTGAGTTTATTAGATAACCAAATACACATGAAACAAGGAAATAAAATGAAAATGAAAAATAAACAAATTTTAGAGAAGCTTGCAAGAACTAGAACCATGAAAAGAAAAAGATTGCCATCATATAGCTACCAATCGATCAATATATTGATAGGATAACACCGTAGAGAAAGACAAGGACTTATGAATCCCCTCTTCCTTCTTGAGAGGGATCTTGAGTTCCGTAATAGAGAGCTTTTCTCTTCATGTAATGGAAAGTGACAATGGTGAATAAATACAATGCCGATCCTCTCAAGTGGTGAGTGGAATGGCCCTTGCTATAGTGCTTGAATGATTCAAAGAGAAAAAAGGATTCTCCAAGAAGAATTCTTGCATCATAAGAATACCTTGAATTTCTTATTTTTCTAGCACACCCATGGCACGTATTTATAGTTTCCATTCATGGCAAGATAGAACTGGTTCATATTGTGAACAAGGGGCCTTTTAGGGCACTTCCTAGCCCTTGACCAACCTCCAAGCTAGATTTCGCTCAGATTTGAGTGTCAAATCGTGTTGGAGGTTGCACTGGAAGTGGTTGAGGGACCTAAAAGACTCATAAATGCACAGTTCATGAGAAGTGTGTGGCTTTTCTTGTAGATGGTCATGCATCTTGTGCATAGTGCGTGATTAGGGATGTGTTGGTATGCCCATTTTGCGCACAGTGTGCGTGCTTCCTTTGTTAAATTTGCACACTTTAATTTTTGAACCAAGTGTATAGTTTTGTTCCTTTTGATGGATTTTTATGTTGTAGGTGTACTAATTGTTGCTGGCATTGATATATTTATTCAACCATTTTCATAATGTTGCGAATAATTTTTCAGTGATAACACCTGCTTCAAGCAAGGGTATTACCGAGTTTCCATGGTATCAACCTCCTTGGCAAAAACATAGTAGAAGTGAAATAATTTAGAACGTTGTATGAGTTTAAATAGTCAAACAAAAATGTGAGTTACATATACAAATGGAAGATAAGTTACCATGGATGTACATAGAACGTTTTTGTATCCCCTCTCATCACCTTTGAACTCCATATGAATGCTGAGGGTTTTTGGATAACTGATGGGTACCCCTCGCAACAACGAACATTTCCCATCATTAGTTAAAATACCCAAATATAAGTTTTAACAAGGATTCAATTCAGGGTGGAAATACATAATATAATTAAAAGAATCATTATTATACTCTGTGCAAATATTGCACCTATGTAAATATTTTCAACAGAAGTCCTAACTATGTTCAGGACAAGTAAAATGATTTGAAATGTCTTAATCATAGAATGGAAACGAGAGATGTAAAAAAATAAAAATATAAACCCTATATTAAATCATGTTAAGGTAAAATTAGGGTGACAGAGTTCACAAAATTATGGGTTTGGTCGATATGCCTCAAAAGATTAGGTACAAACTCTTCGGGTCACAGGCTAACCAAAATCGAGACATATCAAGACCCGAAATATATAGATATTAAAATAACGACATTAACACTACATATATAAACATGATTAACAAAGGTGCGACAAGGTAAAACATATAGAGGCATATAAATCATAGCCAATAGAATAACATTTAAAAATGACTGTAAACTAGCATTTTAAATTTCTCATAAATTGTTACAAGGATAAAAAGATGGAAGCATAAGTTTACAAGTTACACCGAATGTCGGAATGAGTTAAGGAGATTCAATAAAAAACTTACCATTTAGGGATGCCACCCTTGGAGTTGTTAAAGACCAACCAGTTGCAAGACAAAAAATCTATGAATGCCATGGCTCTTGCAATCAATTTCACGATGAACGAAAATGGGATTCTGGACAAACAAACTTTCAACATTGTCCAGTAAGACATCAAACCTCTCAAAAAAAATGTCAGGATGAACGAAGAGATAAGAAAACGAAACTAGAAAGTGAAAAATGAGCCAAGTTTGAAAGAGGTCGGGATGGTTAAGGATCTAATAAGAAAACCATAACACCTATAAGCATAATAACACTACATGTATGCTTCCTTATCACAACATCCAATAAAATCTCCTCGAGATGGTAAACTCTATATTTGGAACATGTAGGATCGATGCATGGTAAATGATATGTATGACATACTATTTAATGGAGAAAAGTTGGTAAGAATTTAAACTAAGAAACAATACCATAACACAAGTTAATCCCTCATAAAACTTCATAGTAAATCCCCTTAAGTATGAGCCATCCTTTTGTATGCCAAGTGTTAAGCATTGGATGATATACAATGAAACCCGTTTTATATACTTTGGATGATATACAATGAAACCCATTTTATATACATTGGATGATATAAAATGAAACCCACTTTATCTATGACCTTACCTTAACATGAAAATACAATACAAAACTTTGTACGTCGAATACTTTAACTCATACATGGTATGAAACGAGTAAAGGGTCATTATAACTATGTTAAAAGTGTCAAATGGAGAAGGTGTATCCGTGGGGGGGCTATAACCAGCAAACAAACCTTGTGATACCCTTATACATGACGTTTGTTCATGTCCTCATTAGTAATGACTATAGATATAACAAGTAGAATATGAAAATTAGTAAAAACAAACGTATATGGGTTATCAAGTACCTAGTATTAGTGGAATAAGACATAGGTTAGCTTATAAAAACAATGTATAGTGAAGAACTATATTGTTAAGTATCAAGTTGTTCAATTATTTATAGTATAAGATATTATAATAAGTTATGAGAAGTTGTAAAGAACTTTCTATGTAATCATGTAGTCTCTATGGTTTTCTCGTTCATAATAAAATGATGAAATATTAGTGAGACTATCGTATGATAAAGGAAAACAAGGAAAAAATATAAATGTAGGAATAAAATAAATTAATATACTTATATGAGAAAATTATGACGACGAGAGATCATTATATTTAAGAACATGTGTTTCCTCTTAAGAGGTCACAAGTTCAAATCCAAAGGGGGGTAGGGTATGTATACCTTCGTATACTTTACCAGACAAATCGATGGGCGGAGGGGGCTCCCTTGTCCCATAAACAAGGGGGTCTCATACACCAATTTGGTGTGGCTTAGCCGTGACCTTAAAAATAGATTATATATATATATATATATATATATATATATATATTGAAATGAATTCAAGGTGTGTGACACCAATATTTTGTCACACATAAGAATTTCCTTCCAATCCTTTGATTGGTTGTCTTTTCAACATATCCTAAGAGAACTCAATGTAAAAGAAGATGAAATATCGAAATAATATCTGTAGCTACAACGAGGGGCCTTCGTGTACTATGAGTACTTTGAAGGCACTGAAACAAAATAAATGGAATTTCGGCTGTAAAAATTCAAAGGAAAGGATGAAAATGATGCAAAGAAAACTCAGAAAGTACATAATGTTTTGTTCAAATATAGAACATAATGGCAGATATAGTTACATGACCTTTTTATTTTTGTAACTATCAGGATGGAAGTGTTTTTAACGCAATTTTGTAAGACTCGAACATGTATATTCTATGAATATACGAAGCTTTTTTCTATGGAAAAAAATAAAAACCTCACAAAAGTGAGGTTGAAGAGAAATAACATCAATGTCCATCAAGAATTTTATCTTGATGCCTTGTAGTTAAAAGAATTGTTCACCAATGACCAATGTTTAACAATTCTTATTCTAAAATACCAATAGATTTTGTTTCAAAGTTTTAACTTTATCTAAGTCTAAAGTGTTTTAACTTACCATTTATTGCTTGTGATATATTTTTAACTCTGAGATGGGTTATAAATTGAAAACAACAACCATATATAAGTATAAAATGTTTTAGCTTACAATTTATTGCTTGTGATATATTTTTAACTCTGAGATGGGTTAAAATTGAAAACAACAAATCCAATAATGTTTTAAGGTGATAACTAATGTTCATCAATGAGTTCTATAATGAAGATTTTTACCTACATCAATGAACAAAGTATGATCCATTTATCCCCATTTCCATTGTAACACTAATTTCATTTCATTTAATATATATGTTGAACATGTTGTCATTGATGTTATGCTAAGGAATTTGCAAGAAAGGGGGAGAATCTCTCTCTCTCTCTCTCTCTCTCTCTCTCTCTCTCTCTCTCTCATATATATATATATAAAAGGATACACGTGAAAAAGTAAAAAGTGAATTATATTAGTGTATTTAAAAATGCACACAAAGCAGTGAAAGAAATATTTTTATTCCCATGGTTCCAAGTCCATGATTTTGGAAATATTTTACAAGCCCTTGGTTTCAAGTCCCTCGATTTGTAAGTAAAAGTGCATATAAAAAGTCAAAGAAATATTTTACGATTGGCTTTACCATTGGTGGTTTCAAGCTCATGGTTTTGGAGGCCCATGGTATTTTCCCATGGTATTTTCAAAGGTAAAATAAAAAGAATTAATTATTTAATTAATAAATGTAATATTTGAAAAAGGAGAGGTGAAATGAGAGGAAATGTAATATTTGAAGAGGAGAATATGATATAAGTAAAGATTCAATATCATTCCAAAAGGAGAGAGTGAATATATATATATATATATATATATATATATATATTGTGAACATATCAAGTGAAAAACAAATAGCAAACATATATGGTGAAGACAAAAATAGCAAACAGATATAGTGAATACAGGAATAAAGAACATATTTGGTTCAAGGAAGAATGATCCCGGAGGATATAAAAGGGAAAAAAATCAAAGTCCTCAAATCTCAGTAAAAATGGCACCAAGTCTAAGATCTCTTCGAGAGATTTCTGTCGTAGTAAATGGTTCGTCAAATGGAGTCTTAATGAAGATGTTATGGGTGGTCAAAGTTTTTTGTCAACCAAGTCAAAGGCAATAGGGTGACTTAGCATCCATACCACTGACATCGACACCTGACCATGTAGTGATGACGTTAGCATGATGTCATGTTGATGTTAGCATGACATGTGGCAACACAACAGGCTTCCATGTGGCAGGATAATTTGGCAGTTTGGGTGGCCTCTTGGGCCAATTAATGGGTGACACATGGTGCCCCCAAGTGATGCCACATGGCACCACCTAGGAACACCACATGGCATTATGATAGAGCGAAGTGTGGTAGTTCTTACTAGACAACTAATTGGATGGATCTGGTGAGTGGTAGGGCACCATGTGGCCCAATCACGGGGTGCCACATGGAAACCCCGAAATTCCCAAGGAGGGATCGATCTGGATAAACCAATACATACATGTGTGTGTGTGTGTGTGTCTGTGTACATAAACAACCACCAGGATGATTGACGATGAATCCAACAACCAGACCAGTTGACGGCCTGCATTTCAGTGGCCCCATATCTGATGATCCTACAAAATCCAGTGAACATGCCACAAATCCAGTAGCCACATCACATCCTCTAGATTTCCATGCAGGGTTTGCATCAGTCTTGTTGGGTATTCTATTGTATGCCAATAGTTAAATATATTGTTAATACACACACACACACAAACACACACACATATATATATATATTACCATATATAACCCACAGTTATAATAATGGAATAAATGGGGGAGGCTTGTGGGTTTGACCTCGGGACCTTCCCCCTAACAATAGACTTTGTTACCAACGAACCCGTGGATAGGACTTGGTAAGTCTGCCCTAAAAATTGTTTTAAACCCAAAATTTTACCATGTTCAATGGACCGCGCCCAGAGGTCATACGACGACACAAATTTCAATGCAGTGTATTGTATTTATTACAGACTGGTGGCATGCAAACCAAGGTGAAGAGCACAACATGGCCTCGAGGTGACAGTGTCGGATTGGGATGATTTGACAGTCGTTTTTTCACTACTTCCCACCACAAGTACATCGGTGATGTCCATTTTTTCATTTGGGAAACATATCAGAAGGCCATTTTTCAGAATTGAGATATAATGATGTATTTATGCAAATTTTAATTTGTTGAGATAATATAAATCCTCTCCACTTCGAAGCGGACCCAAAGACATAGTCCATTCTTAGGAAAAACTTCATTATCATGTCTTGTGTTATTTCTCTTCTTCTCATATTTTCTTCATATGTATGTCCTCTTTAATGATGTTGCACATTATCTTTCAATTACATTATTTAATGTAATTCTTTTAATAATTCATCGATTAAAAGATCACGAATCATGTTGGTATTAGAGCAGTTTTCTTTGACTTGAATCATGAGTGTGAATTCTTACTAGGGCCAAGCTCAAAGCAGGTCAAGGAAAAATTAATACTTTCAACCCAGAGATTGGATGTGCAACTCTAAACATGATTAAAAAGCATATATCATATTAAAACATTCTTATAACTTTGGATGATGTAGATTGTGTCTCTCAAATAGATGTAGTTTGTCAATAATGGATGTCCTTGGTTTCAATAGATTCATTTTGGTTACCACTCATCACAAAAATGTATTCGAAAGAAGAATCACAGAGGTATCAATTTATAATCTAATGGGGTTGAACACGGACTGTCCAAGAACTAAGTTAGTATTAGAAGGTCATTTGTTGAAAGAGCTACCACCTTGTCTTGATCATCTTATGAGATTGAAGGAATTGTGTTTATGAGATTCCATGGATTTTAAATATTTGTCCAGTTTCTTTCAACACTTAAATGAGTTCATAGACTTGACCATAATGGACTGTGGGATACAATCCTTATTACAGGGTCTAGAGAAGAAGAACAATCTCAAACTTTTAAGAGTATAAAAGTATTCATTGGGTGAACTATCATTTAGAAATATTGCAAAAGAAAGAACGATGTAGTTACATGAGTTGGGGAAATCCTTTCCTCAAGGTGTTTACCCCCAACTTCAACATATCTAGATCAACTCTTGTAGATACCTAGTAAAGGTTGAATCATTGCCAATAACACTGATAACTATGTACTTGAGCTATTGTAAGAGATTGAGGAAAATAAAGGGGATCTTCTATATGGCCAGACTTGAATTACTATACATTAGTGCCTTTGAAGAAGTAGAGGAGCTGCCAAAAAATTGTGAGTTGAGATCTTTGAAGGAGTTGAAGGATTCTAGATGTTACAAGCTCAAGTGCTTGGATCATCTTGGTACAAATCTTTGAACACTATATCTTCATGAATGGCGTGAGATATTAGAGCTACCAGGTGTAGAACGTATGATGTCATTGGAGAATCTTGATGTGTCTTAGTGTCCCAAAATTCATTTGGGTACGAAAGTACTCGTGTAGTTGAGAAAACAATTGAAAGAAAACCTCCTCATATGATATGGTTGTTTTAATGACTGTCATTAAAATTAATTGGAATTGGGAAATTCCTCCTTCAAGTATTGAAATGAGAGGGAGGGTCTACGGTTTTAGGGTTGTTTTCCCCATTTTGTGATATTGATAGATTGAAGTTCTTTGTTTGTGGGTGACATTGTTATCATCTAGTCACCATGCTAGGGAAATGACCTTCAACCTCTCCTTATTTTATTATGAAAGAAAATACAAAGAAAGAAATATAAAAGGAAATTGATGGGCTTGGAAAAAGTGCATTGTGTACGAAGGTACCACAAACCCTCTACAAAGGCACCTGTTATAACCCTATAATTCATAGGATCATCTGTTGACTGGAAATTTTTCACTCTGGGTGTATAGGTTTGCAAATAATATTTCATCTCTGCAAATTATTTTCAAGGGCAGCAGTGCACAAAATCCACATAATGCACTTATCCTAAGTTTTGGAGCAAATATAACTTTGCGCTCACAGAGTAAAGAAAACGCATAAATGAACGATTGAGAGGCTGGCGCATAGATCTACGGTTGAGATTGAATTCCAGACCCCCCGACCATTCTACCTTTAACGATGGGGGGGGGGCTCTGGAATGGTGATTAAAAGGTGNTCCGAAATGGTGATTAAAAGGTGTGTGTAGATCTACGGTCGTCATGGAAGTGCACAGATGGACAGTCTATAGGCGATTCCAGACCCCCTCGACCTTTCTGCCTTTAACGGTGGGGGGGGTCCGGAATGAGGCGGTTTTTGTTCGGCGGGCCCTGTCCCATGTGTCATCCATCCATTGCATCAGACCTCCTCCGCTCCATACCACTTATTGCTTACCACCCTTCCAACTAACTACCATACCGCTACTGCCTTGTGACGTCAGCCTCCATTATCCCACCATCTTACCCCTTGTAACACCCTGTTTCCCCCCAACTTGTAAATATAACTAGACTAGCCAAGAACTATGGCAAACTCATAAATGTGAATATGTGATGTAAATGGACCTTGAGGAAGAGGTCAATGAATGTGAATAACATTCTGAATTTATTGTAGGACTGTTGATGAGGGGATGTGTAGAAAAAGAGACCACGATGGTGGTGGAAGGCACCTGAAAAGGTGGCATTAACTTCCACCGAGAATTAAATACCGTATTTGGACTCCACTGGCCCGGAGAACCAAAAGCGGCTCACTGGCCCTGAAATTCAATGCCTCGAAGGCTGGTAGGCAGATGGATTGATGAGGGATGGGATGGTGAACCGCCCATCCATAGAGCCATCAAGCCTGATCAGTGCGAGGGAAATCACGCCACACGCAACCTCGCGAGAAGATAAGGCATATGGCAGAGGCGATTGAAAGGGGGCAGACGCAAGGGGAAATATGGCAATTTTTACGCAGAGTGAGTGATAGCAGAGAGGGAGGATTGCAACCTTTGCTCCTGGTCACTGGCAGACAGAGAGTAGCAGTCTTAGAGCATCGTGGTCTCAGCTCGGGGGTGGCTATTGGTAAATCCGTTGGGAGTCGCTGAGCCTATGGTTGGGTGGAAATGAGCACCCCTCTCAGCAGTTGCACCCATTTCCGAAGTTATTTCTGATAAGTGTTTTGTTCATATTGCATCTTGAAATTCATATGCTGACACATATGCTCATAGAACTGTGTAATTATGAATGATTTTTGTGTAAGAATGTCTATGTAGTGTTTGATAAGAATGAATAGATATACGCTCACAATAGAGGAAACCATGCATGATGTGCGGGGATAAAGCAATTTCATTTATGCCTAAACTGAGCTAAGTTAGTTTCCCAGCCTGTTCTCGGGAAGTTGCTTTCCCTTATCCATCTTCAGGGATGCCTAGTACAGATCTCTTCACAGAGATTTCCCTCGCAGAAAGGCTTACCAAGAACCCGGAAAAAGGACTTGAATGTGCAAGTCTTAGCAACCCTGTACGAAGAGGAATGACCCTCTTAAAAATCCTGAAGTAGCAGCGTAAGGATAAGTGTTGATCAACGGATGAGATCTTGTCGGGGAACCTGAGGTCATTCACGATTGTTAAATCATAGGAATGAACGAGGGCATTAATTGCCTTAACCCTTTTTCCTCTATCTACGTGAATAGCGAGGAAATCTGAATCGTAGACTCCCAGGCTCCATGAGAACATCTGGACCATCAATTTTTCCACGTCCAAAGAGTAGTAGGAAAGGGCACGGCATCGAGACCAATCTGAACCGTCAGATCTTAGCTAGGAAACACGAGAGTCGTTGGATCTATAGGGATATAGACGAGGGTTAAGCCTCATGAATAGGGGAAAAGAGGATCAGAGTCGTCCATCCGAGGAGGACCGGTGGGAGATATCCAAGGATCTCATGAGCTCGGAGGTTCATGGGATAGGAGTCCAAAAGTTGGATGCTCCAAGTCGCGAGTGGCGAAGCCACGAGAGGATCTGAGCCTTCCATAGTTGAGGATGCGTGTCAGGAGATCCCGGAAGTCGGGGATTGGGGAATCGGAGTATCCGAGCACAAAGAAATCTTGTCATATGGAATCACGATCCACGATTTACTGACAAGACCAGAACCGTCCATTAGGTGGAACACATGTCAACAGATCCCGGAGAATCGGAGTTTTCGAAGGTGTGAAACCCTTGCAGTTGGGAATCGTGATACGCGAAATCCCGACATGGATCTGGACCGTCCCTTGGCAGAGGACACATGGCGAAGATCAAGCGCCATCGGCGTTTGGTTCATCCGGATATCAGAAATCCCGTGGATGTGGTATTTACCCCTTATGAAAACGTGAAACACGAAACCCCGACGTAGAGGTTTAACTATGGTCCCGGGGTAGTGGTCACGAGGACCACAGGCTTAGCCTGGAGGGCTAATGCGCTAGGGGCACATCGGGAATCGAAAGATCATGGATCCAAAGGGCATGTGCGTTTAGACGTCAAGAAGTCTGAAACCCCGATGGATGGAAGAGATTGATTTGGAGGATCTCCGAGTCTGTAAGGACTGTTAGATGTGGAAACAAGATGTTAAATTAAACCAGGACATGGTCATACTTTAGGATAAGCGGTGAGCAGATCTGGATGGCCAGAGTCCACCCGCCCAGATCTACGAATGAGGTTCCATTCCGAAGCCCCCTTGTTGTTCTGCCTTTAGCGGTAGGGGGGCGGGTCCGGAATTGGATGCGCAACTCTCTAATGGCTGAGATTAAATCCTCA
>ML777675.1:302794-315861 GCA_009831015.1 Picea engelmannii
GTGAAGTGGGGCCCCTCCCTGTTGTGATGTCCACCGTGTCGCGTTTCCCTCTCGCCACCTGTATCACACCTAAATGTGCAACGGGGTTTGTCCCCATTGGCGGTTCTCTACCCTGGTTGAGGTTTATTCCTATTGGCCATTCGCTGACCCCATGGGAATTCATCCCTATGAGACGCACGTTAGCCCTGGCGGGCTTTGGTGGTTGCAGAGTCTAATGTTTGGACGTTGCCGAGGCGCGAAATCCAAATAGACACTACGTTCAAATTGGACCATGGTCGCGACCCGTGATCGCATGAGAATGGAGAAGAAGAAGGAAAGAGCCAGTTTGCGTTGGGTCTTCAGGGTTATTTAAGGGATCAAGTCCGATGGAGGACCGGAAAAATTTGAAATAGGTAGTGGGTATGTTACAAAGTGGTATCAGAGCATGGTTACAACACTCGGCCTGATTGGGCTCATGCACGAGTCGCGCATAAACCTCGTTCGAAGCACTCCTACGAGGAGTAATCCCCTGACTTAACTATCTTGTCCAGGATTAAAAACTTGGAATATGAAAGCCCGACTGTGTATGCATGTGAAAGAGTTATGAAATTATGTACAAATTATAAAATGAATTTAACTCTTGACTAATAACTAGCGTTTGTCTTTTCACTCAAGCGGACGATCAACCACGGGAACCTATAGACGTAGAGTATGGTGACTCACCAAGAGGTGGGAGAAGGCTCCCACAACAGAGACAAAGAGTCTAATGAAAGAAGAGCAATAGGAACCCCTCCAGACCTAGCCGAGACTGTGAGGAGTCTCATGGTTGAGTTGCAAAGCTGCAAGGCCGATAATGAAAGGATGATGAAAGAACAAGAAAAGCAAACCAAAATTAATGTAGTTCTACTGCAGAGCTTATCCGAACTGTAGTGAGAGATGCAACATGAACCTGAGATGCAGAATCGTGGTCGTGTCAGTGGCCACACTGAGAGAAGTACATCCAGAAAGTTCCACCCCAGAGGTAAAGGACCAGTGCTAGACGATTCCACTGAGAAGGAAGCTGGTGATTCAGAAGGCTCTTCCAGCAGCAGGACCAGTTCCTACTCTCAAAAGAAACAGAAGAAGCAAAAGACTTCTAAGAGTCATAAATTTGAGGAATTCAAAAAGGCCAAACCTCCCTCCTTCGACGACGAGATAAAGAAGGGAGAGGAAGCCGAGGCTTGGCTACTTGGACTGAAAAAATATTTCAGAGTCCATGATTTCTTAGAGAACTTGAAGGCCCGAGTGGCCACTTTCAATCTGAATGGAAAGGCTTCCATCTAGTGGGAAGACCTTAAGAATATGAAAGGGGTCTGCGAGGAAGACCTGTCTTGGAAACGGTTCGGGAAGTACTTTCGGAAGAAGTATTTGTCGAAAAGGTGTTTCGATGAGAAGGCTGAAAAGTTCTATGAACTCAAACTGTGACAGCTTACTATGGAGGAGTATGTCAACAAATTCCTTGACTTACTGAGATATGTGCCCTACATCAAGGCAGAGAAGGCGAAGCCACAACGCTTCGCTAGTGGGCTACCCAAGGAATATCGGAACCGAATTTAATTTGACGAGCCAAAGACCTTAGAGGACACTATAAGAAAGGAAACATATTGTCATGAACAATATGGACATCGGGCAGAGTCTCGTGGAGACTGGAAACAGAAGAGTGGCTCGAAATTTCAGAAGAAAGGGAGCAAATCCTCGGGATTGAAAAACTACAAGAAGAACCACAGAATGAATTTTCCAACCCGAAGTGTACTCCAGCAGAACTTTCCCTCAGCAGACGGAAATAAAACTTTTGGACCTATACCAGTAAAGACCGATAACCCAAAGAGAAAATCTTTGGAATGCTAGGATTGCGGAGGAGAGCATCTCCGGAGAGACTATCCACTCCGACAACAGAACAGTTGAAAAATTTATAACATGCAGGAAGCTACCATGGTCAATGATGTGGCAAGGAGTGTGCCACAGATCTATGCAGCCTTGGATAATAACCAAGCTGACCACCAAGCTTCAGTGGTGGAAATAGAAGGTATGATCTTCAACCATCTGGTGTCTGTTTTGATTGACCCTGGTTCAAATTTGAGTTATATATCCCCTAAAGTTGTTGAAAAGTGTAAGCTACAGCCACGAAAACAAACTAAGCCATGATTAGTACAGTTAGCCACTGGCACCAAAAGAAAGGTGGTAGAGGCCATACCAGCCTGCCAGTTAATGTTGGGTAAATTCTCCACCCAAGCAACCCTTAATGTATTACCCCTGGGGTCATACAACCTATTGATTGGTATGGATTGGCTGGCCACCCATAAAGTCAAATTAGACTGTTACCATAAAACCTTAGAGTGTGTGAACGAAGAAGAAAAAAGGATAACCATTCAAGGGATCCGAAAACCGGTCTCGGTGAGACAAATATCAACATTGCAAATGAGGAAGTATTGCCGAAAGGGATGTCCCCTATATGTAGTACAGGTGTTGAAAACAACCGAAGGTGTATACCCAAGCCTTGATGATCACCCTATCCTGAGAGAATACCGAGATGTGTTTCCAGAGGAGATACTGGGTCTACCTCTGAGAAGAGACATTGACTTCTCAATAGAACTTGCACCAGGAGCGGTGCCGGTGTCTAGAACACCCTACTGGATGAGCACACCTGAGTTAGTAGAACTCAAGTTACAATTGAAAGAAATGATGGATAAGGGTTATATTCGACCCAGCGTGTCCCCATGGGGAGCACCGGTCCTGTTTGTGAAAAAGAAAGATGGCACCCTTAGACTGTGTATAGACTATAGAAAACTTAATAAAGTAACCATAAAGAACAAATACCCCTTGCCCAGGATCGATGATCTATTCGATCAATTGGGAGGTGCGTCTATTTTCTCAAAAATTGACTTGAGGTCATGATACCATCAAGTCCGAATCAAGGGTGAAGACATCCATAAGACCGCTTTCCGAACACGATATGGTCATTATGAGTTTATGGTAGTACCATTTGGGTTAACCAATGCCCCTGCTACTTTCTTGTGCTTAATGAACAATGTACTCAGTAAATTTCTAGATAAATTTGTACTAGTTTTTATTGATGATATCTTAATCTACTCTAAGAGTAGAGAAGAACATAAAGAGCATCTTAGAATTGTGCTGCAAGTGCTGAGAGAGCATCATCTCTATTCTAAATTCAGCAAGTGTGACTTCTTTCAGAAGAAAATACACTACTTGGGACATGTTCTGTCCAAGGAAGGGTAGCAGTAGATCCTGACAAGGTCAGGTCTATAATGGAATGGCCTACCCCAAAGGATGTCTCTGACATCAGATCCTTTATGGGATTGGTGGGATATTATAGAATATTCATAAAAGATTTCTCCAAGATTGGTTGTCTAATCACTGCCCTCCAGAAGAAGGGAACAACATTTATGTGGACACAACAATGTGAAGAAAGATTTCAAACCTTGAAACATCTACTAACCCATGCACCTGTGTTGAAAATCGTTGACCCAGAAACTGACTTCCTTGTGTGCACGGATGCCTGTAAAGAAGGGCTCGGAGGAGTCCTTATGTAGGAAGGAAAGGTGATCTGCTATGAATCCCAAAAATTGAATGAACATGAGGTCAACTATGTGACTCATGATCTAGAATTGGCTGCCATAGTGGATGCCTTAAAAATGTGGAGGCATTACCTCCTGGGAAGGAAATTTGTGCTTATGACAGATCACTGTGGATTACGGTATTTCTTTGATCAACCCAAGCTCAATGCTAGACAAGATAGATGGATGGCCCTCCTTAGCGAATTTGATTTTGAAATCAAACACATCAAAGGGAAGGAGAATAGGGTGGCTGATGCCCTTAGCAGAAGACAGAGAACAATTCACCTAGCAGCAGTGAGTACCTGCGAGACAGATGTCAAGAACAGAGTCAAGGAGGCACAAGAAACAAATCCCTTCGTCTGAAATGTGACCCTGTACCTACAGCAAGAACCCGCTGGAGTAAAATATGAAGGCTATTAGATGACCGAAGGAAGCCTGCTCAGTTACAGAGATACACTGTACATCCCCAATTGTGACGACTTGAAGAGATTCATCATGGATGAATTACACAAAAGACCCTACACTGGTCACCCAGGATACCAGAAAATGATTACTGCCACCCGAAAATAGTTTTATTGGCCTGGATTGAAGAAGGACATAGCCAAATATTTGGCCCAATGCATAGAATGCCAATAGTTCAAAGCGGAACATCGACACCCAGCAGGACTATTACACCCTTTACTCATCCCAGAATGGAAATGGGAAACCATCTCCATGGATTTTATCACTGGATTACCAAGTTCAACCAAATAGAATAATGCCATTATGGTGGTGGTGGATAAACTGAGCAAGTCCGCTCACTTCATCCCCATCAAATCAACTTGCAAGGCAATAGATATAGCACAGGTATTCATGAAAGAGGTGTTCCGACTGCACGACATGTCGAGAGAGATAATATCTGGCAGAGACACAAAGTTCACTTCCAACTTTTGGAAATCATTGATGGCGGGTTTGGAGACCAAGTTGTTGTTTAGCACCGCCTATCACCCCCAAACCGTTGGACAGACAGAAAGAGTGAATCAGATATTAGAGGATATGTTAAGGATGCATGTAATGCATCAACCCAGGAAATGGGAAGACTACCTTCCATTGGTAGAATTTGCCTACAACAACGGCTATCAAGCGTCCTTAAAAATGAGCCCATTCGAGGTCCTCTATGGTAGACAATGTAATACCCCAGTCAGCTGGAGAAATCCTATAAATAGGATTTCTTTTGGACCAGACATGTTGAAAGAAATGGAACAACAAGTGACTCAAATAAAACAAAATCTGAGGGTCGCTCAGAACCGACAGAAAAGTTATGCTGATCAAAAGAGAACTCCAAGAGAGTTCCAAATAGGAGATCATGTATATCTCATAATTAAGCCTAGAAGGAGTTCCCTAAAAATAGGATCTTGTGCCAAATTGGCACCCCAGTATTGTGGAACCTTTGAGGTTCTAGATAGAGTGGGACCTGTAGCCTATCAGCTAGCACTTCCTCCCACAGTAAAAGCACATAATGTTTTCCATGTTTCATTATTAAAAAAATATGTACGTGATGCTAATCATATAATTGACTGGTCTGTGATCCAGGTGGAACCGGAGGGACAATTTCTACCAGAACCCCAATGCATACTGGACAGAAAGGAAACCCCGCTCCGGAACAGAACCATTGCACAGGTCAAGGTGCAGTGGAAACATTTTGGCCCAGATGAGGCTACATGGGAAATGGAGGATGCCATGAGACAGGCATATCCGATTTTGTTTACTTCTGTACATGCAATTCATGTTAATAGATAAGAACATCGAGGACGATGTTCCTTTTTAAGAGGGAGGGAATTGTAACACCCTGTTTCCCCCCAACTTGTAAATATAACTGGACTGGCCAAGAACTATGGAAAACTCATAAATGTGAATATGTGATGTAAATGGACCTTGAGGAAGAGGTCAATGAATGTGAATAACATTCTAAATTTATTGCAAGACTGTTGATGAGGGGATTTGCAGAAAAAGAGACCATGATGGCGGTGGAAGGCACCTGAAAAGGTGGCATTAACTTCCACCGAGAATTAAATACCGTATTTGGACTCCACTGGCCCAGAGAACCAAAAGCGGCTTGCTGGCCCTGAAATTCAATGCCTCGCAGGCTGGTAGGCGGATGGCTTGATGAGGGATGGGATGGTGAACTGCCCATCCATAGAGTCGTCAGGCCTGATCAGTGCGAGGGAAATCGTGCCACACGCAACCTTGCGAGAGGATAAGGCGTATGACACAGGCGATTGAAAGGGGGCAGACGTGAGGGGAACTCTGACAATTTTTATGCAGAGTGAGTGATAGCAGAGAGGGAGGATTGCAACCTTCGCTCCTGGTCACTGGAAAACAAAGAGATGTAGTCTCAGAGCATTGTGGTCTCAGTTCGGGGGTGGCTAGTGGTAAATCCGTTGGGATTCGCTGAGCCTACGGTTGGGTGGAAACGAGCACCCCTCTCAGTTGTTGCACCCATTTTTGAAGTTATTTCTGATAAGTGTTTTGTTCATATTGCATCTTGAAATTCATATGCTGACACATATGCTCATAGAACTTTGTAGTTATGAATGATTTCTGTGTAAGAATGTCTATGCAGTGTTTGATAAGAATGAATAGATATACGCTCACAACATAGGAAACCATGCATGATGTGCGCGGATAAGGCAATTTCATTTATGCCTAGACTGAGCTAAGTTAGGTTCCCATCCCGTTCTCAGGAAGTTGATTTCCCTTATCTATCTTCAGGGATGCCCGGTACAGATCTCTTCACAGAGATTTCCCTCATAGAAAGGCTTACCAAGAACCCGGAAAAAGGACTTGAATGTGCAAGTCTTAGCAACCCTATACGAAGAGGAATGACCCTCTTAAAAATCCTAAAGTAGCAGCGTAAGGATAAGTGTTGATAAACGGATGAGATCCTGTCGGGGAACCTGTGGTCATTCACGATTGTTAAATCGTAGGAATGAATGAGGGCGTTAATCTCCTTAACCCTTTTTCCTTTATCTACGTGAATAACAAGGAAATCCAAATCATAGACTCCCAGGCTCCATGAGAACATTTGGACCGTCGGTTTTTCCACATCCAAAGAGTAGTAGGAAAGGGCGCGGCATTGGGACCGATCTGAACCGTCAGATCTTAGCTAGGAAACCCGACAGTCGTTGGATCTATAGGAAGATAGATGAGGGTTAAGCCTCATGAATAGGGGCAAAGAGGATCAGAGTCGTCCATCCGAGGAGGACAGGTGGCAGAGATCCAAGGATCTCATGAGCTCGGAGGTTCATGAGATAGGAGTCCAAAAGTTGGATGCTCCAAGTCGCGAGTGGCGAAGCCACGAGAGGATTTGAGTCATCCATCGTTGAGGACGCATGTCAGGAGATCCCAGAAGTCAGGGATTGGGGAATCGAAGTATCCGAGAACAAAAAAATCTTGTCATACGGAATTGCGATCCACGATTTACCGACAAGATCAGAACCGTCCATTAGGTGGAACATGTGTCAACAGATCCCAGAGAATCGGAGTTTTCGAAGGTGTGAAACCCTTGCAGTTGGGAATCGCGATACGCGAAATCCTGACAAGGATCTGGACTGTCCGTTGGTAGAGGACACGTGGCAGAGATCAAGCGCCATCAGCGTTTGGTTCATCGGGATATCGGGAATCCCGTGGATGTGGTATTTACCCCTTATGAAAACGTGAAATGCGAAACCCCGACGTAGAGGTTTGACTACGGTCGCGGGGTAGTGGTCACGAGGACCACAGGCTTAGCCTGGAGGGCTAATGCGCTAGTGGCACATCGAGAATCGGAAGATCACGGATTCAAAGGGCATGTGCGTTTAGACGTCAAGAAGTCTCAAACCCCCGATGGACGGAAGAGATTGATTCAGAGGATATACGAGTCTGTAAATACCGTTAGATGTGGAAACAAGATGTTAACTTAAACCAGGACATGGTCATACTTTAGGATAAGCGGTGAGCAGATCTGGACGGCCAGAGTCCACCTGCCCAGATCTACGACTAAGGTTCCATTCTGGAGCCCCCTTGTTGTTCTGCATTTAGCGGTAGGGGGGGGGTCCGGAATTGGACGCGCAACTCTCTAATGGTTGAGATTAAATCCTCATGATCAACGACGCTCAGGTGGATTCCGGATCCCCCTTGCCATTCTGTATTTAGTTGGGGGGGGGGGGAGGTGTCCGGAATAGTGTGGCATGTGAAGTGGGGCCCCTCCCTATTGTGACGTCCATCGTGTCGTGTTTCCCTCTCGCCACCTGTATCACACCTAAACGCGCGATGGGGCTTGTCCCCATTGGTGGTTCTCTACCTCGGTTGAGATTTATTCCTATTGGCCATTCGTTGACCTCGTGGGAATTCATCCCTATGAGACACACATTAACCCTAGCAGGCTTCAGTGGTTTCAGAGTCTAATGTTTGGACATTTCTGAGGCGCGAAATCCAAATAGGCACTACGTTCAAATTGGACCATGGTCGCGACTCGCGATCGCATGAGAATGGAGAAGAAGAAGGAAAGAGCCAGTTTGTGTTGGGTCTCCAGGGTTATTTAAGGGCTCGAATCCGATGGAGGACCGGAAAAATTTGAAATAGGTAGTGGGTATGTTACACCCCTCCACGAATAAATGAACCTAGGATTGAAGGAAAAATCAAATAATTTAATTAGATTAATTGATAATGTTAGTAAATAGTAAATAGGTTAATAAAGATAGGGTAGTTAGACAAAAGCTAGGTTAAAATTTTGTTGGAAATTAATTAATCAATTAAAAATTAATTTAGTTAATTATTAAATAATTAATTAATAGTTAAATTAATTATTTAAGTTAGTAATAATGTTAGTGTTCCATTAAATTAAATATTAAAATATAATATAAAACAAAACATATAAAAAAAACAAAAATTAAAACTAAAAAAATTAAAACATATATAAAAAACTTTAAAACCAAAAAACAAACGTAAGTCAAAACAAAATAAAAAAAAATATACAAAAACCAAATTAAACCCTATCCTAAGTTCTATCTCACCCAAATACCCCCGCACATTCATTACCTCACGTCCCATCCAAATTCACGACACATTAATCCACACTTTCCGGACCCCCCCCTCACCATCCGATGTTTAACGAGAGGGGGGGGGGGGTCCGGAATAATGGATTTTCAATACCACCCCCCATCCACGTGTCACCTTCCTATTCCAGCAGACCCCCCCCTCCCCCAAAAGAGCTTACCACCTCAGGGGGGTTCCGGAATACCGCTTTCCCAAAATTAAAACCACTTTTCCCATTTTTCAGAATTTTTTTTCCTATTCATCATGTGTTCGTCCGAGGAAGTTTATGGGCAAACAAAAACAAATTTTTAAAAATCGAGAGAGGTTTTTCTCCATAACGGAATCAAGAACAAAAAACTCTCTCAGTTTTTTCACAGGTGCCACGACCAGGGAGAATCAAAGCTGTCTTTCATCCTCTTTTTTTGGATTTTCGGTTTTTCTGTTACAATCCCGATCTTGCAGGAGTTGTTACGGCTAGCTGGAGGTGAATTTGGCGAAACTGAAGGAGTTTTTTGTCTAGAACATGCCCATATACAATAATCTCCTTCAGTTTTTTCCCAGGTGTCACCATTGAAGAGAACCACACGTCTGTTCAGACCCCTTTTTCGTAGAAAACCGGTTTGTCTTTCATGGTAGACAGTTCCAAATTTTGTGGGAGTGGTGGTTATTTTTCGCCGAGGCGGTTAAAACCGACTCTCGAAACTGATGGGGAGGTCTATCCTATTTATTCATAGGATTTTAATGTAAAAGGGTTCGACCTTTCTCCCTTTTTTGGCTGGACTGTGGGCCTTGCTACTCCAGGAGGTTTTTTGTCTATAATATTTGAATGACTGAACAGTAATAGAGAAAATGATTTACAAGATTCTTGTGTAGCAGCGTTGGTGGCGTTCCTCTTCTATGTTAATTGTTTTCTTCCAGTTATCATGCCATTTGTTTTCCATTTCCTATTATCAAATGATAGTAATAGAGAAGAATTTATTGGTGAATACTCTGCATCCGATCCTTTGGTAATCTTTATGTTTTCCTCTAAAACTCAGTTTATGAATTCTTAACTACTCATTTGCTCAGTTTTCCTCCCCCATTTCTTCCTCAATTGACATCATTCAAGCTTAAGATGATCCAACAATTGTTACTATCTTTCCCTGTGGAGGCATTTACCTCTAGATCTGATTTGATGATTATCTTACAAGTAGACCCCATAGCCCAATGGTGATCTGAGAAACTTGTCAACCACATCCTCATCTAAATATTTCAAAAACCCCAACCCCATACTTTCATAGCTAGCCTAATATTCTCTTCCAACAAAGTTATATCAAACAGAGAGATCCCTCTCTGAGTCCTGGAGGGCTAGATCCCTGACTCGAAGCAGTTTTGATGTTGCCTCTATGACTACCTTTTCAGCCTTAGGCAAATTACAGAGTGCTAATAGAATGGCGACTCCACTGGGGACGCTTTCCCCAGTAGTACACTTCAAAGCTCCATATCTGATCACTGATGGTGGACAGTGACCAGACACAAGAAGGCTGAGGTCATTCACCTGGCGACTCCAATCAGCTCCAGACAGTGCCAAACTCAAAGAATCCACTGGAGGAAGAACCTGAAGCATGGCCAAGCAGCCTAAAAAGACCAGGTACTCAAGCTCAAATTGCATTCAAGACATCTTTGGTTTCATCTACAATTACTTTCTCTCTTATCATGATCCTGGTCTAGAGTATAGTGTTGAAATTTAGGATGATCATTTTCAACCTGAAGAGCCTCAAGAGATTAAACCCCAAATTGTAGATTATTTACATGCTCATACACCTGTGCACATCCCAGATGCACCTGTAGAAACCATGGTGAGACATAAGCCTTCTGCTTTATCTCCTACTCTTGCTAAACCTCTGGATGGTTGTAAGCCCCTTGCTTCATCTCTTGTGCTTGCAAAATTCCCAGATTGATACAAGCCTCTAGATTTTCCTCCTTTTCTCCATGACCTCCCTGTCAATTACATAAATAATTTTCCCAGGTTTGATGGAGAGAATGCCAATATTACTGTTGAAAAGAATATCCAAAGTCTTGAGGATTTTCTTGACCTCTTTGAGGTAGAAGATGATGATGTCTGCATCAGAATTTTTGTCCTGTCTTTGCAAGGTAAAGTTAAAAATTGGTTTAGAAATCTGCCAGCTGCAAACGTCAGAAATTTTCATCAGTTCATGCAAGTGTTCTTAGATAGGTGGGTGATCATGGGAAATGTTTTCCTCATCCTAGAAGAATACGACCACTTGAATAGAAAACTCGGGGAAACAATACAATAGTTTTCAGCGAGGTTCAATGAGGTGTATCATTCAATACCTATGCATGTAAGGCCACCTCCTAGTTTAGCCAAATTGCATTTCCCAGATGCCTTCGATCCTGAGATGCCATTCCAATTAAGATAAAGGAACACTGCAAGCCTTGAAGAAATGCAAAACATTGCAGTTGATGTGGAGACCAACTTTCTGATCAAAAGGTCAAAGTTAAAGGACAAAGAAAGGGAGCAACTGAAGTCATCAGAAGCTAAATTGGAGATTTTTGCCAATGCCATGGAAGAGATGATGCAGAGGATCAATAGGAAAGATGAGCTTGCTGCCCAAAGACACCATGTTCCAATGATTTCAGAGAAAGAACAGGTCATTGTTCCCAAACATTTTGTTGTTCATCCTTGGTACCATGGTTTGGATAATTATTCTTTTATGTATTCAATTCACAACACAGTCAAAGATGAAGCTCCATCTCAACTTGCAGAGGAACAACCAGCTGATATGATGTGCATGTTTGACGACATTCCTTACTTGGATTGTCCACCCAAGTGTGATCAGTATGATGATGAGCATGAGGTTGAAATAGAGGTGGACTGTTCAAAGAAATCAGTAGCATGTCATTGGCAGGAAGAAGATTATTTACAGTTCAGATACGACAATCAGCCCTTGCACAACAGTCATGACAACGATGAGGAAGAGACAGAAAATTTCAGAGTAAGGGAAAAATCTTTGCCCTTATGTTTCTCTTCTTCTCAATTTTTGAGAAGAAATTGTAAACAAGTTGGCATTGGTAAAGAGGGAGGATGTTCTGATAAACTAGGTGAAGATGCTAGTGCTGATGTCGAGGTTGTTCTAAATCCAAAGTTGCGGCCCTTTACCTACTTTGATTTTCAAATTTCAGATGAAATATTAAAGCCTGAGGCGAATTATGAGTTAATCCAAAATAACTTTGTACCATTATGCTTTAATTCAATTCAGTTTTTGAAAAGGAATCTTGAGTATATGCTAAAGGATAAATGCACAGAAAATCAAGAAGTTGCAGTGGAACCAATGCAACAATCAGTTCAATTTCTACAGGATCCAATATCTGATGTGTTGGATGACTGGTGTTGTCAAAGTCTTCCTCCATCATCTAATTATGGGATAAAACATTGTTATGATATTGACATGATCAGGCAGTCAACTTCGTTGCCTTTTTCAACAGAAGTCACATTACAAATCCCATCAGAGCAGTTGCAGCCGTGTCAGGAAATGCATGAGGATGAAGATAACATAGATACAATGCCAGAGCTACCATCCAAAAATCAAGGAACATGTCATTTATACCTTGATCCTGTAGCTACCTATATGGAGAATTTTTTCACTGTAGAGCCTCAATATTTCTCTGGCAGTACCATTGTTCTTCAAGATCATCGAGGTCTCTATGGTAAATATCAATCACGTTTTCAGCAGTGGCCTTTTCACTTTGCAGTTTTGAGTCTATGGACAAAAGGTCAAGCTGCGCTTTTCACTATGCTAACAAGCAGTCAAACAGTCCTCTGGTCTCAACAGCTACTTGATTGGCTTCATTGGCATTTTTGTATTATTTGATTTAACAAAATTATGAGTAGCATAGGGTAGGTAGGAGAATGTGAATAATCTCAGCATTCTGAGCATCTCTTTTTCAACAGTTTTCGTTTGATTTGGTTTCAGTTGCAAGATCAGAATAGGTACATGTTGTAGAATAAGATTTTGGGATCATCCCAATGGATAAAGCACCGGTCTGCATGTTCAGAGGTCCGTGGTTCTTGACACCTCCCAAAATAGATGCCATCCCCAGGTGGAGCCACTATTATAACCCTATAATTCATAGGATCATCTGTTGACTGGAAATTTTTCACTCTGGGTGTATAGGTTTGCAAATAATATTTCATCTCTGCAAATTATTTTCAAGGGCAGCAGTGCACAAAATCCACATAATGCACTTATCCTAAGTTTTGGAGCAAATATAACTTTGCGCTCACAGAGTAAAGAAAACGCATAAATGAACGATTGAGAGGCTGGCGCATAGATCTACGGTTGAGATTGAATTCCAGACCCCCCGACCATTCTACCTTTAACGATGGGGGGGGGGCTCTGGAATGGTGATTAAAAGGTG
>ML777675.1:315911-332618 GCA_009831015.1 Picea engelmannii
GAATGGTGATTAAAAGGTGTGCACAGATCTACGGTCGTTATGGAAGCACGCAAATGGATGGTCTATAGGCGATTCTGGACCCCCTCGACCTTTCTACCTTTAACGGTGGGGGTGGGTCCGGAATGAGGCAATTTTTTATCAGCCGTCCCTGTCCCATGTGTCATCCATCCATTGCATCAGACCTCCTCCGCTCCAAACCACTTACTGCTTACCACCCTTCCAACTAACTACCATACCGCTCCTGCCTCGTGACGTTAGCCTCCATTATCCCGCCATCTTACCCCTCCACGAATAAATGAACCTAGGATTGAAGGAAAAATCAAATAATTTAATTAGATTAATTGATAATGTTAGTAATTAGTAAATAGGTTAATAAAGATAGGGTAGTTAGACAAAAGCTAGGTTAAAATTTTGTTGGAAATTAATTAATCAATTAAAAATTAATTTAGTTAATTATTAAATAATTAATTAATAGTTAAATTAATTATTTAAGTTAGTAATAAGGTTAGTGTTCCATTAAATTAAATATTAAAATATAATATAAAACAAAACATATAAAAAAACAAAAATAAAAACTAAAACAATTAAAACATAACAAAACATATATAAAAAACTTTAAAACCAAAAAACAAACGTAAGTCCAAAAAAAATTAAAAAAAAATATACAAAAACCAAATTAAACCCTATCCTAAGTTCTATCCCACCCAAATACCCCCTCACATTCATTACCTCACGTCCCATCCAAATTCACGACACATTAATCCACGGATATAAAACTTTCCGGACCCCCCCTCACCATCCGATGTTTAACGAGAGGGGGGGGTCCGGAATAATGGTTTTTCAATACCACCCCCCATCCACATGTCGCCTTCCTATTCCAGCGGACCCTACCCCCAAAAAAACCTCTTACCACCTCAGGGGGGGTCCGAAATACGGCTTTCCCAAAATTAAAACCACTTTTCCCATTTTTCACAATTTTTTTGCCTATTTAGCATGTGTTCGTCCGAGGCAGTTTCTAGGCAAACAAAAACGAATTTTTAAAAACCGAGACATTTTTTTCTCTATAACGGGATGAAAAAGAAAAATCTCTCTCATTTTTTTCACAGGTTCCACGAGCAGGGAGAATCGAAGCTGTATTTCATCCTCTTTTTTCCTATTTTCGGTTTTTTTGTTACAGTCCCAATCTTGCAGGAGCCGTTACGGCTAGATGGAGGCAAATTTGGAAAACCCGAAGGAGGTTTTTGTCCATCACACAACCATATACAATAACCTCATTCAGTTTTTTCCCAGGTGTCACCGTTGAAGAGAACCACATGTCTGTTAGGACCCCTTTTTCGCAGAAAACCGGTCCGTCTTTCATGGCAGACAGTTCCAAATTTTGTTCGAGTGGTGGCTATTTTTGGCCGAGGTGGTTAAAAATGACTCTCGCAACTGATGGGGAGGTATGTACTATTTATTCAGACGATTTTAATGTAAAAGGGTTCAACCTTTCTCCCTTTTTTGGCTGGACTGTGGGCCTTGCTACTCCAAGAGGTTTTTTGTCTATAATATTTGAATGACTGAACAGTAATAAAGAAAATGATTTACAGGATTCTTGTGTAGCAGCATTGGTGGTGTCCCTCTTCTGTGTTAAGTGTTTTCTTCCAGTTATCATGCCATTTGTTTTCAATTTCCTATTATCAAATGATAGTAGTAGAGCATAATTTATTGGTGAATACTCTGCATCTGATCCTTTGGTAATCTTTATGTTTTCTTCTAAAACTCAGTTTATGAATTCTTAACTGCTCATTTGCTCAGTTTTCCTCCCCTATTTCTTCCTCAATCAACATCATTCAAGCTTAAGATGATCCAACAGTTGTTACTATATTTCCCTGTGGAGGCATTTACCTCTAGATCTTATTTGATCATTATCTTACAAGCAGACCCCATAGCCCAATGGTGATCTGAGAAACTTGTCAACCGCATCCTCATCTAAATATTTCAAAAACCCCAACCCCATACTTTCATAGCTAGCCTAATATTCTCTTCCAACAAAGTTATATCAGACAGAGAGATCCCTCTCTGAGTCTCGGAGGGCTAGATCCCTGACTCAAAGTGGTTTTGATGTTGCTTCTGTGACTGCCTTTTCAGCCTTAGGCAAATTACAGAGTGCTAACAACACCCATGAATGAGACACTACAAACCCTTGTATTTCATGAGCCCTATTCCCATTGAGCCTCAACCCCAACCACTTCATCCACTTTAAATGGATTAGAGAGGGATATCTTGGAATCTCTTCTAGACCTAGGGTAAGCTCTACGTAATAGGACACCTCATCAACCCTCCCATATTCAAGCCTGATAAGTCGCATAATGTATTTGAGTAGTTAATTGTTTGATATAGTGATATTTGATGTGCATGCTTAGATGGATTATTTATTGATTGGATTCACTTATCATGATGTTATGACTTGATATCCTTGGATGGCATGCTCATTTTTCTTTGCAAGACCTAGTTGGTGGCATAGATGATTTTAGGGGCTAAATTTCACAAATGGGCTAATTTTTCATGATTTTTCCCAAAAAAGGATTCGTCAATTTCCATTTTTTATAAAAATGATTCACCCAAATTCCATAGAATGAAATTATTTTACCTTAAAAATCACCAAAACTTTATAGAAACTATATAAAATCCTTAGAAATTTGAATATTTTTATAAAACTATCGCCAAACATTTTATATTTTGCATATTAAGGACTAGTAAGATTAGTCTAGGTTTTTAAATTTTAATATAAATTTCCATCCTTAAATTCATCGCTGGCTGGTGGATAGTTTTGGGAGAACAAGCCTAGCTTGGGCTTCCATGGGGATACAAGCCCACAGGCTGGATACCAAGCGACCGCATGCCGAATGAGAAAGATCAGACTTGGAAGGCCTTAATGATGACTTTGACGACATAGCCTATCCCCTACGTGCCAAATGTTTTTCCTAGGAGGGGAAAAATGTCACTTCTATAGACATGACATTACCTAAGGGGGTTAGGGCTTGGTGGTGAGGTGTCACTCATTTACACTTGGAAGTTTTGAGAAGAAGAGGGTCTTCACCATGATGAGATTATCTATATGCTTGAAATGTGGGCTTTGAAGGCCTAGATATTCTTCTCCAACACCAACAACTTCATCAAAGTGGAAAAACATCCCCTAAAGGGGTGACGTCCTTCTAAAATTTGGGTTGTCTTATGTGAAAAAATGAATTTTAAATGAATTAATTTGTGAAAGGGGGAAAGATTAGTCTTTTTGACCCATAATATTGTGTTTTACTCAATTTTTGATAAGTCACCTTGGTGACATTTGTATAAATATATATCATAAGATCACATTTTAAAGATAACTCTCCCTGATTGTGAGAGGAATTAGTCTAAAATTTTCTCTACACTTGGATTTTCTTTATCTCTTGTGCACTTTTTTATGGTTACATTGATGAATGGTTGATGGATAATTCTAACGATAGCCTTGTATGATATTTTCTAGCTCTTACGGTGGATTATCTTGGAATTTATCTTGATCTTGGTATGGTATTTTACTATTATGCTATAGTTTTTTAGGCCGAGTATTGTTATGCTAGGATATAGGTGGGAAGTATAAGGGCATACACCCCCACCATAGTCTTCATCAGTTTATTTCTTGATCTCATCAATTATAAAAGGTTTTTCTTAGAGAAGTATAAGGGCATACACCCTCTTAGCTTAAACCCTATATAGAGAAACCTGCCTTGGGAAGTAAAAGGGATTACACCAACAACGAGGTAGCTTCTCTAGATCTTGTTTATTTGACTATATTAACCCAATATTAAGGGAACTAGTGATACTTTTTTTCATTGGAGATGTAAATTCATTTCCTTGGGAAATGTAATTTTTGACCTTTTGAAAGTTTTCTTTCTTAAAGTTAATTTTCCTCATTGAGAGGAGTCTTCCCCTATTAGGGCATCCCCTCTCTCCCAATACTTTAATTTATGTTATAAAATTTAACCTACATCCATTAGGGCTGCATAACCCTAGCCACTAACACTCTCATAACTCCTAAACTAACCCTGTACTAGCTCTCTAATTTCCCTCACTTACTCTACTAACTAGGGCACATCTTTTGAGCTAGTTCTTGGAAATTTTGTGTGGTTGATTTTTTTTCTGCATTCCATTGAATTATACAGCCATAAGGATGCAATTATGCAGAAAATATGTATTTACAACAACCATCTTCTCTTTCTTCTTAAGTGCCACTTTTTAGTCTATATTCATTGCTAATCTTGATGTTGATTTACTTAACTAGTTTAGATCTTTGTATGTTGATTTTGATGATATAAAATGGAATATACTGTTGCAAATTAAGGACATAAATATTAGCTTGTTGATATAACTAAAAAATATCATTGCAAAGTGTCTTTTCTTGTGTCTCGGGCAAGTACAAATATCCAGAGAAGTACTATACTTGTGTGGCAACAATTAGTTGACTTATAAGGCATCTTTTCCCACCTTTCATCCCACTTAGACTTTACCTCTAGGGGATTCACTTCCTCTTATCTCCATCTTAATCTCCATCCCCATAGGGTCACCGAGTTTGCCTCCCTAGAGTGACCTAGTCACCCTTAAAGTGTGGGACCTACATCGAGGTGAAATTTTGCGTAGGATTCCCAATTTGTAGCACTTGCTTTGTGGTTGGGTCGGTCTTTTCCCAACCTACAAATTTCACTATAAAATTTTGGCATCGCTGCCAGGGAATATTTTGAATCTACTTTGTACCCTAAAGAAACTTTGGTAAGTTATCCCAAATCCTTTCCCTTAGCTTACTTGGTGAGTCCACCCGAGGAACGTTCCCGTTCCACCTTTCTTGATGAATTCATTATGAAAATCATCTAGCGACAACACCTTCCCAGAATCCTTCTTTCCCCAAATATTTTCCCCTTGGGAGGTTCAATCCTTCTAAGGTTTACCAAATAAGGCCTCCCCTCAAGTCTCCCATTACTAAAACCCTTTTTCATAATATCCTTCCTATTGTTCCAATGGCTCTCCCTTGGGAAAGGGACCTCTACAAACCCCTTAACATGGCCAATTTCCAAGTCTACCTTAAACAAATTCCAACATAAGTCAACAAGCGGTTGCGAAAGTTCCTAGGAAACAATGTGATAACTATCGAAGACCACATTTATGTCATGAGCCAGGATATTGACAATGTAGGTATTGATCATGAAGATGTGTCCATAAGACTATTTGCTTCATCATTGACTGAAGAAGCCCTTGATTGGTTCAAAGGAATCCCTAATAATCATATCACGACCTATGATTCCTTTTCCACTCTATTCAAGAGAATATGATCGAGAAAATAAAATGGTGGGACACTTGGGAGTCAATTCAATCAAATAAAGTAAAAGGAGAATTAAACGGTGAGGGAATTCATTTCTAGATTTGACAAGTTGTACAATCAAATTCCAACAGATTACCATCCTACAACATCATCAGTTCATATCCTTTACATGAATTACAGAGGCTAAAGAGTTCTTAAAGATAAAAATCCCACGTCATTACAGAGGCTAAAGAGTTCAGTATCAACATTGAATAAAATATACTTGATTAAAAAACAAAACCTTTTCATTACCCTTGTAAAAAGGAAAAATCAAGGATGAAGGTTTCCAACAACACTTTTCTTGATCTGAGTGCTCTCTTGACTCAGAAGATAAAAAAAATGAATACTCAGTTTTTCCAGGTGAAGAATTATCTTATGAACCATATGACTACAATGGAAAGAAATCAATCTTCTCCCAGACCTTTGTTTGTCAGAAAGCAGAGAGATGCCACTGGTTGGAAACCAAGACCGCAACAAGAGCAAAAGGCCCCATATACTTTGAAACCTATTCGGGAAGTTGACATAGAATCTTGGTGTCTCCCATGCCAACAACCCCACAGGGAAGATAAGTGACTTTGACAAGATGAATATTATCCTGATGATATGAACTTCGTGATTTGCAATCTCAATGATCAATAGGTTACTCAAGAAAATATCAATGAAGCCAAAATAATAGGAGAAATAGATGGGAGACTCTGGGTCTTAAGTAAATTGACATAACACAAGAAGAAGGAATTCAGGAGGAGGGAAATCCTAACCTACAGAAGAAAACATTCTTTAGCCCCTCCATCATAGAGAAATACTCCTCTTCCATCAGTAGAAAAGGTGGCTCCACCACCTCCATCGCTGGTATGTGAGTTGATTCCTAAGACAACTCCTACAGATGACATTTAGTTGAATATAGATGTTGCAAACATGTTTGGAAAATTGAATATGGCAGTCCAAGTTCTAGAGATGTGTAATATCCCTTTTGTAAATAAGGAAATTCTGAAAATATTATAGGTGCCAACCGAGAAGGAGGATCTTCCTATCATGTTAAACACTATGTATCTCGATTGGCCAAGGGAGAAGAAACCTCCTCTCTATCATTCATTAGGCATGAATGACCTTCGTTTGAACAACTACATTCTTGATTCAGGGGCCTCAACAAATTTCATATCATTGAAGGTAATGAAACAAATTGGTTTGAAGACAACCCGACCTTATGGAAATGTATGTAGTATTCATTCCAGAAAGGTCAAAGTCCTTGGGATATGTGAGGACATTGAGGTTTTCTTGATTGACTTTTCACATATCAACATTCTCATGGGAATAGTATTCATCGACGTCCTAGATGCATGGGGGATTCTTTTATATATGAGCTAGTATATTTCTCTTGGGGGTTTCCTTAGCATGGATCTCACCCATGCACACATTCCTATGGGGGATGGCACTTTTCAGATACTATAAAATTGACAGAAAGATGATAGACATGTGATGGATCCTGATGGTCCTGATTATGCCACAGAATGTGATTATGATGTACTCCCATAGAACATTGAGTATGATCCATCTGAGTTACCTTATATGCAGTAGGGCTCCATAGACATGCTTCTTCCATGAACAAATCAATACAAAGACAAACTTTCAAAATACCATGGGAAGAAGCCAGAGTCTATCCAAATTTTGAAGAAGGAAGATGAGAAAAATGAAGAAATCATCCACATAGATCCTCCACATGATAAGAGTACACCTTGCATCGATTTCAGTGAAGAAATTCTTTTTCTCATGTGGGACAAAAGAAAAAGTAATCCCAAATATGAAAAAAAATATAAAAATTCATGGCTTGGCCCTTACATCATCAAGAATAATTCTGACAAAGAAAGGTATTATCTGACAACATTAGACGAGATAAATATGTCACTGTCAATAGATGGGTCTCTTCTTCAACCTGACATCTAGGTCACATGACTTATTCAGGGCTTGTGCCCTAGGTAAGTAGGTAAGTAATTTTGATTCCCTTCATTTTCCATCTTGATTTATCATACTAGTTTAGATAAATTTCATTTTCATTTTTCTCTACTTTCATATTGATTTCATGCTTAGTTTAGAAATTTTCGAAAAAATGTCAAAATTTTACTTTTCTAGTTCAATGGGTTTTCATTATGATCATATGAGAACAAGGATGAGTAGGCCATCCTGCACTTGGCATTTTGATGTTTCCATGCAAGAATAGGTCTACCAGGAGATGTTGTGATTCCCATCCACTCTACGGTGAGCACATGTCCCCAAGTAGAAGCCATATGTTATCTCCATTTTGTGGATAACTAAGGAGATTACGTCTCAAGGCCCTCATGTTGCAGATATGGAGTGTCGAGAGACTACATGGACAACAACACCCTTTTCACATATGTAAAACCCATTGACCACCACAGATGGTCACATTTTTTCACATGGCATCCAACACATCAGTTGGCTTAAGAAAGGCAATGGGCCTTGCTCCATGAGGTACAAGTTAGTATTATGGTCAGAATCATTTCAATATTCAATCCATTTGATTATGTTGTATCTTAGATTTCTCTATATTTCATGATATATGCTTGGACATTATGCCTTTTCCCTACTTCACCTTGGTGGTTGAAATTGTGCCCTAGTAAGTGGTCTTTCTTGGGCATTGGTTTGCTACTAGGAATTCCCGTAATGAGTCATTGTGCCATTACTAACCATACTTACCACTTTCCATCATTATTCCCCTCCATTTCCTTATCTCTTGGGATTTTAGGGTGTATTGAACCAGGAAGGGGTTGTCCCTCATTCTATGGGAAGAAGGGGATAAAATCCCAGATGGGTTGATGTTGGATAAAAGATAAAATCCTTATATAAACCTTCCAGATGCTTCTCATGGGGATCATCCAAGAAAGAAATAAAATATTTATCTTTGAGTAAAAGGGACCCATAATATGATCAAGAATGATTAAAAGGTTAGTTGAAGGATAGGAGGTCTCATCACGAGTCGACCTATCACATCCATGAATATCTAGTGGTATGAAATTGTCATCATATGGTCACCATGTTAGGGAAATGGCTCTCTTTTGCATGGATGAGATAAAGGGGGTCTCATCATGAGCTAGCCTTATTATTTCCACTAGGTGTTTGTGGGTGAAATTTCCATCATATGGTCACCATGCTAGGGAAGTGACCTTCAATCTCTCCTTATGCTAATATGAAAGAATATACAAAGAAATAAATATAAAAGGAAATCGATGGGATTGGAAAAATTTCATTACAGACGAAGTTACCACACACCCTCTACAAAGGAATACTTGAATGAGAAACTATGACCCCTTGTATGTCATGAGCCCTATGCCCATTGAGCCTAAACCCCAACCACTTCATCCACTTTACATGGCTTAGAGAGAGATCCCTTGGAATCTCTCCTTGACCTAGGGTAGGATCTACCCATTAGGACACCTCGTCAAACCTCCCATATTCAATCTTGACAAGTTGCATAATGTCTTTGAGCGGTGAATTGTTTGATATAGTGATCTTTGATGAAAATGCTTAGATGGATTATTTATTTATTGGATTCACTTATCATTATTTTATGACTTAATATTCTTGGAGGGCATGCTCATTTTTCTTTGAGGGACCTAGCTGGTGGAGGGTTTTTGGAGAACAAGCCTAGCTTGGGCTTCCATGGGGCTACAATCCTACATGTTGGATGCCAAGGGCCTACATGCCGGATGAGAAAGATCAAACTTGGAATACCTTAATGATGAATTGGATGACATATCCTATCCCCCACATGAAAAACATTTTTCCTAGGAGAGGAACAATGATACTTCTAGAGACATTATGTCACCTAGGGGGGTTAGGGCTTGGTGGTGAGGAGCCACTCATTTACAATTGGACGTTTTTAGGAGAAGAGGATATTAACCATGATTATATCTTCTATATGCTTGAAATGTATCCTTTGGATGCCTAGCTATGCTTCTCCAACACCAACGAATTCCTCAAAGTGGAAAAATGTCCCCCAAAGGGGTGACGTCCTTCTAAAATTACATTTTTATTATGTGCAAAAGTGAATTTTAAATGAATTAATTTGTGAAATGGGGAAAGATTAGGGTTGTTGACCCCTAATATTGTGTTTTACTCCTTAATTTTTGGATAATTCACCTTGGTGACATTTGTATAAATAGAGATCATAAGATCTCATTTTAAAGATAAATCTCCCTCATTGTGAGAGGATTTGGTCTGAAATTTTTCCTACAATTGGCTCTTTTTATCTCTTGTGCACTTGTTTAGGGTTACATTGATAAATGGTTGAAGGAGAAGTCTAGCACTAGCCTTGGATGATGTTTTCTAGATCTTATGGTGGATTATCTTGGTATTTCTCTTGATCTTGGTATGGTCTTTTACTATTATGCTATCATTTTTTCAAGTCAGGCATTGTTATGCTAGGATCTGTGTGGGAAGTATAAGGGAATACACCCCCACCATAGTCTTCATCATTTTATTTCTTCATCTCATTGATTATACAAGGTTTTCCTAAGAGAAGTATAAGGGCATACACCCTATTAGCTTAAACCCTAGCTAGAGAAAATTGCCTTGGAAAGTAAAAGGGCTCACACCCCCAAGGAGGTAGATTCTCTAGATATTGTTTATTTGATTTCATTAACCCAATAATAAAGGTACTAGTCATACACTTTTGCATTGGATATACAAATTCATTGCCTTGGGAAACACAATTGTTTACCTTTTGAAAATTTTCTTTCTTGAACTTGACATGCCTCATTGAGAGGTGTCTTCCCCCACTAGGGAGGCCCCTCTCTCCCAATAATTTAATTTTTGTTATAAACTTTAACCTACAGCCATTAGGGCTTCATAACCATAGCCACTAACACTCTCATAACTCCTAAACTAACCCTAGACTAGCTCTCTAATTTTCCTCACTTACTCTACTAAGTAGGGCTCATATTTTGGGCTAGCTCTTGGCACTTTTGTGTGGTTGATTTTGATGTTCCATGCCATTGAATGATAAAGCCATCAATCTGCAATTTTCTGCAGAAAATACATATTTACTACAACCATCTTCTCTTGCTTCTTAAGTGCCACTTTTTAGCCTATATTCATTGTTAATATTGATGTTGATTTACTTAACTAGTTTAGATCTTTGTGTGTTGATTTAAATGTTTTATTTGCTCATATAAACTATCATATACTGCTTCAAATTAGGGACATCAATCTTAACTTTCTGATCCAACTAATGTATATCATTGAAAAGTGTATTTTCTTGTGTCTCGAGAAGGTACAAATATATTGAGAAGTACTATACATATGGGGAAACAATTACTTGACTTACAAGTTATATTTTCCCACCTTTCATCCCACTTAGACTTGAACTCTATGGGATTCACTTCCTATTATCTCTATATTCATATCCATCCCCCTAGGGTCACCGAGATCACCTCCCTAGAGTGACCTAGTCACCCTTAAAGTGTGAGACCTACATCTTGGTGACATTGGGTGT
Organism: Picea engelmannii; assembly: GCA_009831015.1. Taxonomy (NCBI): domain Eukaryota; kingdom Viridiplantae; phylum Streptophyta; class Pinopsida; order Pinales; family Pinaceae; genus Picea; species Picea engelmannii. Next base: position 326,795 of record ML777675.1, read on the forward strand.
AGGATTCCCAAGTTGTAGCACTTGCTTTGTGGTTGCGTCGAGCTTTTCCCAACCTACAAATCATGATATAACAAGGGATACATTAAAACCTCACACATTACCATTGGTCATTCATACGTCAGGCCTGAGGCCTCCCACATGTCTCCCTAAAAAATTCATTTTTCCCTTCCGTCTCTTTGCTCGGTGATTCACGTTTCTTGATTTTTTTTAGCGTCCAACATATTTTCTTCTTATTGTTAGGGATTGCAGGTAATTGTTTTGGGTTTCTCAGCTAATAGGCAATATTTCCTCCAGCGGACATGGGAATCTATGATGAAGATATGGAATATTCCATAGACCCAGTGGAAGAAGCCCAGATGTGGAATTTTCCAGCTGGAAATTGGGTTCTTGAAAATTTCATCTCTTCAACTTCTCAACCCTATCATTCGAACAATGTTTTTTTGTTTGGGAGGAATTCCATATTTTTTATCCTCCACATAAGATTTGTTGGACTAGTTGGTGCCCGTCATGCCCTTAGAGTTTGGTTCGAATGTTGGCATGGGGGTTGGACCCAACTCAGGGGAAGTCGAGCTAAATTATCTTAGATCAAAGCCTCATCCATCGCTTCTTGCTTAACTTCCCCTTCGGATAGATTGGACCTTGAATCCTCCCCTAATTTTTGTTCATGGATCTGAACGCATCTGATGACCCTTTGTGGGCAGTAGTGAAGCTCAGGATTCTTCTTATGCATCCCGTATATATTCTCCATCAGTATCAGGATTCACTTAGGGTTTTTATTCCTCTTTGTTGGCACAGGGGCAGACCCAGGGTTCAACGCTTCAACAACGCACCAAAAAAACCCTAACTACCAGCCCTTTCAGCAAAACCTGCAAAGCAGATGAAGTCTCACCCTAAGTAGAGGCAGGAGGGGTTGCAAGACTCAAGTGTCTACAACCTAGTTGGGACACAGATCTATGATCACAATACTTAACAAGGAACTTATCCAATAGCATTCATTAGTCTTTAACCCATATTCACATCACATGTTAAACCCTTATTGCAGATCAACACAGTAGTAACCAAGATTTAAGCACATCTAATCATTTATCACATAGCATCAGAGCATATCTAACATTCATTTATATATAAACCACTAAGCATCAATGTATCTACCTATCATACATCAATATTAAGAAAATAAATACATAAACACCATGAGCAACATTTCACTAAGCACAATAACACAGGATATACGTGGTTCACCCTAGTGCAGGGCTATGTCCACCAACTCTTCTCTTCTTTATTAGTCTCTCTCAATCCTCTTACAGGCATGAAGCCACAAATACAACTCCTCAAAGGACAGAAGATCTATGCGCACCTCGCCAGATCCTCCTTCCCTTAATTAGGCTAGGGCACGAAGCCCTACATAGTCCATCTACACAAAGCACTTACAAAACGCTTGCACTTAGCTTTGCAAGCCTCAACACGTTCTTGCACAAAGCCAACTACTCATGCCTAAACATGGGTGAACCCATGGGCCGACATCCCATACCCATTACATAAACCCTAAAATCCCAAAAATCCCGCAAAATGGGCTAGATCCCACAATCTCCACTTTGTTGGGCACTTTGTCTTCGACCAGCCCGTCGAAGTCCCAAAAATGGTCAAGCACGACCAAGGTTCTCTCAAGACTTGGTCGAGGGCCAACATGCCCCCAACACTCACCTATGACTCATCTTGAGTCACTCTGATCTGGGAAACACTACTTCAAAGGAATCGAACTTAGCTCAAGCTACCTCGACCTATTTCTTCGCCAGAGCCTCCTGCTCGATGAACTCCTGAATGACTTGCTCGGTGATAGGACCTTCCAAGTGCTTTTCAATTGTTGCGACCACCTATTCCAACTATGATCCTTGTCCCTCGATCTATTCAAAGAGGATGAAGGCTTCATGCTGCACCGACTGCAGTCACTGTGTCACCTCCATCACTCTGCTCTGGATGGAAGTGACCTGCTACTGAACTATGCGCTGCTCCTATGACCTCTTCATATTCTCCACTATTGTAAGTAGCTTCAGTTGTGCTTGTACAGTCGATGCCTATTTCTTCACCTCCTAGAGTTGTGACTCCAATGTCCTCAATTCTGGGTCTTTTGCAAGGCGCTCATAGGTCTGCGCACTTCGATTACTCATTTTCTTACATTTTGAAGCCAGCGCTTTGATTCTTTCTACTGCGCTCCTGACAATTTCTTCCCTTTGGTCCCGCACTTCTTGCAGAGTGCTTGGAGATACTTGAAGTTCTAACTCTTGCTTGAAGTTGTTGAATGGATTCAATGACCTTCCCCACTTGGCTCTCGGTTGTCTCTTCTTTAATCTGGGCCAAGCACGACACATAGCGAAGTTCTCTAGTCACAGCCTCTCTAAACCCCATCTACTCCACGAGCACTTGGTCTTTCTCTTTCTGAATTTTCTCTCTGTCCTCCTCGAACTTCATTCTAATGTCATCTTTTTCTAGTTTCAAAACCCAAAGTTGCTATAAGGCCTCCTCCTTTTCTTTCTTCAAGGCCTCTGTGGCCTGCTCTTTTTCTTCTTGGACTCGACGAAGGCGAGCCTCTGTTGCATATGCTATCCTTCACAATTGGGTGGGATCATCCCCCAAGTCTACAGCTTCTGATGACGACGGCGCAGTAAACACTGTGCGGATCGAATAGATATCTTGTTGTATCCCTTTCATCTCTACCTCAATTTTGTAATACATTGTCTCCTGGTTTGATTCATGTCACTGCAAGATATCCTCCCAAGCATCTTCTACATATGCAATTATGAGCTCAACATCATCCACTATGAGCACATTCTGCGACTGCGGCTTATTGGCTTGATATTTCTTCCATGCTGAGGGTTTCTACGAATAAATCTTCCTTTTCTTTGATGTGTCGCCCTCTGTTAGGGGATCCTTTGGTGGTGTCACTTTTCCCTTTTCTTGCTTGTCTTCCTTCCCTTCCTCCTTTTGGTTTACTTCGTCACCTCCTCCTCTTGCAGGTGAGTTAGGCATAGTTTCCTCCGATGCGCTCTCCTTTTCCTCATTTTCTATGTCATGTGCTTCCTCCTTCTTCTTTTTCTTTGCACTGCTCAGTCCTTCATACTCAGTATGGATGACCAAAGGGATTCCGATGATGTCGGGGTCAGAGATCTTTGTATCTTACACTAGTACCAGGAATTCAACTGGCCATTCCTTGGTTATCTCCTCCATGTCTTCATCAATCAATTTGCAGTAGGACTGCAGTTCCTCCTTTCTTTCATCCCTGCAGACAATGATGTAGATGGAGTGGCAGTCTACGTAGAACTTTTCTAGTGGCCTGGAAGTATGCAAGGTGTTCAGAGTCATTCAGGGGAATGATTCAATGGCACACATGAGTTGTAGGTAGTAAGCATGGAACACCGCATTTGATTTCCACTGCTTCTCCATATCTCTCATGTACCACAAGGTGGTGAACCTCGCAGCCAATGGTTCTGATGGATCAACTTTAGGGAATGTCTCTCCCTCCGACATCTCCCAAGAGACAAATGATATTAAGATCAATAACCAACTAAAGTGGAATTCATAGCCTTGGTCCTGCGCTTCGCGACAGTCCTTCTCCAACTCATTGATGAGGTAGCTCACCCAGTTCATCTGCATCCCTTCGACACACTTCCCTGTGAGGTCGATGACAAACCCTTTGACCTGCGTAGGACAGTTCTTTTTTACGAGCTTACCCGCTATTAGCTGACAATCTAGGCACACTGTGCCATCTTGGATGGGTCTACCTTGTAGCCTCACTTCCCCTTCTCCACATTGGCGTATGCTTCTTTTATTTGTTGTACCAAGGAGAGATATGATGTCTTTCTTGGGTATAATTGGTGAGGGCCTGGTCCTTGCATGCTTAGTCCAGTGATCAGGTGGATCAGCGTTGGATCCACAGTCATGCACATTGTAAATTCTAACCTTGTACAATATCTACTATAAACAGATATTCAGAAAAGAACAGAAAAGATACAATGGAAAATACAAACATTACACAGAGATTTTTCCCCTGAAAACCCAAACTGGGAAAACCAACATATTATGTATTCATTCATAGTGTTACAATGTTTACAACACAAAATACATATAGGAGCCAACGACATCCAAAACCTTAACCCAATGACCTAGATTATTCCAAAACCCTAGTTCCTTAACTATAAATAGAAAAACATCGCCAAAGAAACCATGTGCTGAAAAACCACCTAAATATAATGCGGTCCCAAAAATGTGGTCCCGAAAAATGCGGTCTCAATCCAGAAAATAACACATACAAAGAATATAACACATACCCAACACACCTATATAAATAGAGATAACCTCCATGGTATCATGATAGGAGGAGTTTAACGCACGTGTTAGCCTCCTGATGTTTGTCGAAGTGGGGGATCTTCATCATGTTCAGGATCATGGACCTCATGATCTCCTTGATCCATGGCTCGGGAACTATTTTGGGATTCTTCCCAGTCATATTTGTCAGGTACCTATTTTTATCGCACGGTTTGTAGGAAGGGTTTAGGTAGCTTGAGTCAAGGCTTAAAACCGGCGTAACAGGAGCTTCCCCACCCATTGTCACCTCGATGGGGAGCTCTTTCTATTTAGGATGGCTATTCCAAGGGAGACGTCCCTATGTAATCTGGTTTCTGAAGGGATTAAAGGCAAAAGGATCAAGGTAAGAAGTTCCCTTTCACAGATTACTGCCAAGATGAGATAGTCAAAGGAGATGTTCCACTGATGAGGCACGTGTTTGCGAGACAAGACAAACAAAGCTAGAAAATGTGCTTGCAGTGGGTTAGTACTTCATAATATCAATGACTATCCTCAAACATTCATATGAGCAATGATTAGATATAATTATTGATGAAGTCAATGATTATTAAACAAAGATAAATAGCTTATATCACTTCTTCAATAAGTATGAAGATAATGGCATTCAATGTATGAAATCAAATCCTTTATATTATCACAATGCAAATCTGCTCATATATATATATATATATATATATATATATATGTTTTTGCGTCACTATGCAGAAATGAGGGTGACGTCAGCCCTAATCTATGCTAGTTTTGGTAGGCAAAAGGTGAACGTTTTGCTCAATAAACCCAAGAAGATAAACTATGCTTCAATGCCAACCAAATTACAAAGTTTTTCACTTAGATTAGGATCAAAAGAGAGTTGACGTCACAAGTAATATTTCTGCTACAAGAGGTGACGTCAGCCCTAGAATTAACTTAGTTTGAAAGACAAAGAGTAAAACGTTTTGTCAAATAAGCTTAAAGATGCAATCAATGACTCAAAGTCTATCAAATGGAGGTGATAAATGTCACAACGTTGCAAGCAAAACAAGAGATCAAGAGGTGTGACGTCACCTATATTGTTGCTATTTGCAGTTTTAGGGTTAGCTAGCCAAGAAGTGGACGTTTTAGCTAATTCAACCAATGAAAATTCATGAAACCTCTATGGCTATGATAAGATGACTCAGCCGCAACTTTCTATCCAAACACAAGTCTAAAATAGGCAAGATGTCATCAACATTAGGGTTAGTTCTAGGTGCTAGGGTTAGACGCTAGGTTAGTTAGGGTTTCAAATAAAAGAATGTTTGAAAGAGAGTTTAAGGACAACAAGCTCAAAGGTATCTCTAGAATAGTGCCTTGGGTTAATGGAGTCAATTGAAGTGAAACTAATGGCTTGGACAACTTAAACTTAAGGACAAGAGGGTTAGGGTTTGATGGTGTTGCTATGGCAAGGCCACCAAATCCTAAAACCCTAAGAAGAAAAGACTTACTT
>ML777675.1:332668-347796 GCA_009831015.1 Picea engelmannii
ATACAAGGCTTTTCAAAACCCTAGAAGTAAACCCTAGGTGTAAAACAAATTAGGCCTAGGACGCCTTCTTTCTTCAATTTGTGCTCAAAACTAACTCAAGATAAGATGAAGTCTAGTGTAGCTATGGCTAGGCTAAACCTTCTAAAATCAAATGGCTATAATATTTTATCATGGGGACATGAAGCCACAACCTACTTGTGTTTTGGCTCTCTAGGGTTTCAAGAATTAAGCAAATAATAACAAGATAACAATGTATGCAAGATGTTAAATCAACAACCATTCATTCAAGAAGTTTTGATGAGAAAACACTTACAAACTCATGAAGAAGCATAATCCATACCCTAGTTGTAAACCTTCCAATGATAAATAGCACCATATGCCAAAGAATAGTCCTCCAAGAGGTTGCGCCTCACTCCAAAGAGAAGAATAAATCAAGACAAGAGCTAAAAAGATGTCTCTCCAAGAGGGCAAGTTGTGTTATGATAAAAATGAGAGGCAACGTCCTCTCTTTATATGATCCTCATGACCTTCAATTAACAAAATAGGTCATGGAAAACAGCTGACATGGTTGACTTAACAATATTCAATCATTTGTCACTTTACATGCTAAAAATGCCAAAATGAGCATAAAATGGAGACGTAGGGCCCCTTTAGGGGAGATGTTGGCCCATTTAGGGAAAAATCATCATCCAGTAAGCTAGACGTTGGCCCCCTTGGGGCTCCTACAACCTGCTATGTGTGCCCAGAAGGCCCAGAACATTATTGTCTGCTCCAAAAAATGTCCAGCTAGTCCTGGTGGCATCCTATCATCAAGGTCCACGTCCCATCTGCAAGGGGTTGATCCCCATAGGCTAGGTCTCTACCAAAATGTCCTGATGAGGGCGTCCTTCTTCTTCTCCATGCAAGGGCTTGTCAGACACTTGTCCTGCCTCTTCCATCCCAGTGACCATCTGATGGGCTCTTCAGCCCCATGGAGGTCCGAGCTAATCATCTCCCCATTTGCACCAATCCTCTGGTACCTGTCCGCCGGGCATGGTCCTGCACATCAAAGACTACGCCCTCCAGGGGCTCATCAGTCCTAGACATCATAGCAATGTAAATCATATCTCATCATTAAATTTATCAAACATATGCATGAAATCTGTAACAAATCATCTAAGATCTCAAAGGCATTACACAGACCCACTATACAAAGCTAAGGAAATCAAAAGGACAACCTATTGGGCTAGTACCCACAGGAAATGGAAAGTTTCCTCAAAGGATCATTCAAGCCATGTGTAATGAGATGATGTGGTTTTTAGGGATGTCCGGTCATAGTCAGACCAAGAGTTGGTGTTGTCTGTGGGTGCCTTTGTAGGAGGCGAGATGTACCCGTCATGGATGCATTTTTTCCAAACCCTTATTGCCTTATCTTTCTTTTATTGCTTTTTTACTACAAGCCTTGACGAAGAGGACACTGCCTTGGCTTGGTGGCCAGAGCTGACAGCGTTACCCATTGGTATCTTCACAGAAATGAGAAGGTTGGATCATGATGAGACCCCCTTTCCTTTGTCCATGCAACCAAAGGTCACTGCCCTGGTTTGGTGACCAGATGTTGGCAATGTCATACCGCTAAATTCCTATGAACATAATGTGTCAGCTCGTGATGAGACCTCCCATCCTCTTGGTTAGGTCTTGCATTTATTTATTTCATTTTCTTAGGGTCCCTTAGTTTCTTATCGAGAGGCTTTTTATTTCCTTCTCGGGGATCCCCTGGGCGAAGCATCTCTAGGTTTTCATTTTCCTATGGCTTTTATCATTTACCAGCTGCTTTTACCCCCTGGGCCTTTAGCCCCTTCTTCCCACAAGACAAGATGTACCCTGGAAGGTCATCCTAATGGCCAAACTAGGGGAATGGGATGGACGAGCGGGGTATAATATGAAAAGTGATAAGATGGTGGGAGCGGATGATGGCTCTGCAAATCCCCCTTGGTGGCTAACCAAAACCCATGAATACCGGCTTGCTAAGTTACCCCATCAATCACCCCAACAATGGTCAAGAGGATTAGTGTAAGATCCAAGCAGTGATCCGAAATGAAAGGAACCTAATGCATATATAAGAAGGTTATAACGATCAAATATGACACATACCATGATACCTTGGACCAATTACCTCATGGAGCAAGAGCCCTCTCTGATGCAAGACCAGGCCGGTAGTGATGGAAGTTGGTACTGCTGACAGGACAAAGATGGCTAAGAAAAAGAAAGATGGGCCCTCCAGGGCCATGCTCAAAGTCACTCCTGCTCTCGGTACTCCATATCTAGGACCATGTGGGCCTTGATACATGATCTCCTAGTTATCCCTAGATATCGGGGATAACACCTATGCAGTGTGAGCATTGCATAATTCTTTTGGTCTCCCAGGTTGAAATCACTGATCTTGACGGCTGGGATCAGTCCCAACTACGGTCCAACTACATGTATCCCCTTTGAGAGGTATGCAGTGATGAGCGTGTACTCGAACTCCCATGGGATGCTGTAGTTAGAGGCGAGATGTAGTCAGACATGACCGACGGGATATGCTTCGCATTTTCCAGATCATCGTGGTGATTTCTTCTTTTCTCCATCGCGGTTCGGCTAGACTATCATTCAATCGAGGGGTATGCTTGTAATCCTATTGTATATGAGGCTTGTATTCCCGTGGACATGAATTTCTCAGCCATAAGGTCGATCAAGATCTCTTCTATAGATTTCTTTACTGTGCTAAGGTCGCCCGACATGCATGCTCGTAATCAAATAACTCAGGTAGGAGAATGGACACTCAAGTTAATATAATCAATGGTGAGGTATTTAGACAGTACAATGTGGTATGAGATCAATTATATGTGAGCTCGAATATCTCAGGTTGGAAAAGTGGTCCCGATGTGGCATCCGACAGGTTAAATAAGCAATGTCGTAATGGATTCTTCCAACGGGCAGGAATGCCTCAATCAATATGATTCCATCTATTATGGCATGGTCCCAACGGTCCAATGGTGATATTTCCAGAAATAAATGTGTTTCTATCCATTCCAAAGTGTCGTTCTAACGGTCAGGACACCTCCAATGGTCATATATCTTCATCGTGGTGAAGTTCCATCTTGCGTTGTTCTGCTATTCCAGTGAGGTTCAAGTTCTGCAATCCTAGCTTCTGTGAAGTCTTCTCTGTAACTTCCTGCAATCTTTCTAACTTTTCCTTCTTCTTACTGAGATTTATTGCCTTCTCTCATGTGATCTGTGTCTCTGGGTTCCTCTTTCCATTCTTATTCTTATCTTCTCTTAGCATAGTAACTTCGCATTGTTGATGTTCTCTCAAAGGTTTCGAATGTAATATCTCTTCTCTTACTACTTCCGGGGTAGGTGCTCTTCTCTCATACATAGATAGGTTCTTTAAGCCTTCTTGTGTTTTTTCAACCTCGGCAACTAGTTCTCTAGCCCTTAGTTGCTTCATCTTGTCCTCTTGTTCTTCTATTAGTCGCTCTATTTTTCTGGCTATGAAGTCTCTTAATTCTTTCTTTTTTTGTTATGTGGCTTCCTCTTCTTCTTTCCTTTGGATCTTATCTTTCTCACTCCATTTTTTTCCTAACAAAAGTGGAAAAGAAGGGTTGTTCTCAACAAACTTAATGACCTCAAATTATTCTTCAGTTGATGCTCCTTGGGCTATCATAGGTACAAGAGTAAGTCTTCCACATAGGGTTATCATCTTTCCTTTAAACAATCTTATCCTTCCCAATGAAGGAATCATAGCAGGCTTTCCCAAAATTTCCCAAGTGCTTTATGGCATGATATTTACCTATGTCTCTTCATCTAGAACACACTCTATGTCTAAGTCTCCTATTCTTGTTTCTATGAACTCCTTCTCTTTTAATATCTATGGTAAACTGATGTCTATGTGATCCTTCAATGTTTCTTTTATCTGTAATAATATAGTCTATGATTCTTTCTTGTTCTCTAACATATCCTTAGTTTCTTGACCTTCCTCATGGTTTTCTTGTCTCGTATTCATATTTTCAACTTTAGAAATCTTTCTAGGGAAATCCAAAACCTCATGACTAACAGCTTTACAACAACGGAAAATAGGACCTGTACCAGGGCATTCCTTAGCAAGAAGTCCTAGTCTTCTACAGTTATAACATAGTGTCAATCCTCTCTTTCTCTTAAACGATCCCCAATCTATCTTGTACTGTGCACTAGGACCACAGTGATGGACCTGCAATCTGCAAACATTCTTTCTAGGATCTTGCATCCACTTATTAGTCCGAAAATTCTTTCTATGCATAGTAATAACATATCTTTCACTATCTCTATCAAATTTATTTAGATCGGGTCTTCTTTCTTCTATTTGTGCCCTAGTTTTCTGACTAGGAAAAAATCTATCAAACATACCTATATTCATATTTTCGAAAAAAAAAATCCACTTATCTTACCTTTATCAAAGCACAAAGCTTTAATATCTTACCTCTTTCTTCAGATCAGGCTTCCTTGTCTTAGCACAGAGCTTCGCAAGTCAAGTAGAATATTGCGCACTAAAACAACAGATCTACGCACAGAGCTTTGTCTTTTCTTCAGTTCCCAGCAATCACAGTTTTAGGTCCCAACAATGGAACCATTTGTTGGCACAAGGGCAGACCCAGGGTTCAATTCTTCAACAACGCACCAACAAAAACCTAACTACTAGCCCTTTCAGCAACACCTGTGAAGCAGATGAAGTCTCACCCGAGGTAGAGGCAGGGGGGGTTGTAGGACTCAAGTGTCTATAAACTAGCTGGGACACACATCTGTGGTCATAATACTTAACAAGGCACTTATCCAATAGAATTCATTAGTCTTTAACCCTTATTCACATCGCATTTTAAACCCTTATTGCAGATCAGCGAAGTAGTAACCAAGATTTAAGCACATCTAATCATTTATCACATAGCATCATAGAATATCTAACATTCATTCATATATAAAGCACTAAGAATCAATGGATCTACCTATCATACATCAAGATTAAGCAAATAAATACATAAACACTATGAAAAAAAATGCACTAAGAATAATAACACAGAATATATGTGGTTCACCCTAGTGTGGGGCTACATCCACCAACTCTTCTCTTCTTTATTAGTATCTCTCAATCCTCTTATAGGAACCAAGCCATGAAGCCAACTCCTCAAAGGATAGGAGATCTGTGTGCACCTCGCTAGATCCTCCTTTCCCAAATTAGGCCAAGGCACGAAGCCCTACACAGTCCGTCTGCACAAAGCACTTACAAAATGCTTGCACTTAGCTCTGCAAGCCTCAACATGTTCATGCACAAAGACAAATACTCATGCACTAAGCCAAATGCCACTACTCCTTACATCGCCTATATACTTATTTATACATTACAAAAAGGGCCTAAACATGGGTGAACCCATGGGCCGACATCCCATACCGGTTACATAAACCCTAAAAGCCCAAAAATCCCGCAAAATGGATGAAATACCGCGATCTCTGCTTCGCCTGGGCGCTCCGTCTTCGACCAGCATGTCGAAGTACCAAAAATGGTCAAGGACGACCAAGGTTCTTTCAATAATTGGTCGAGGCCCAACACTCATATTTACTACCGACGAGTCCTTTGGGTGGTTTATCTTCTCTTCCTTTCTATTTTTACTTTGCAGACTTCGAAGTGAATCCTCCGTTATTTGAAGGGTTCGGAAACCCTAAAGGGGATGTTCCTTCTTCTACCTCAGTTTCTCCTCTAATCCCTTTGGCTGGTAGAAAATTATTTGGATATTCAAAATCGTCCTCGACCTCGAATGGAAGAAAAAACAAAGGTGTGAAGGAGTCCAAGAGAACTCAAAAGATGGTCGTTGGGGTTGATGTGTTTTTTCCTGAAGCCGAATCAATGGTGGATATGACGTTGGTTGGTAGGGATCATGACCATTGAGTTGAAGAAAGGTTCTTGTAGGAGTGGGCCTCAGCAAATTGGTCCTCATTTCTCTCATCTCTCTCGATGGTAGGTACTTTGTCGAGAGGATGTTTTTTTTTTAAATTCCATTCACTTGCAAATGTAGAGAATATTATTCACAAATATTGGTTCATATATTATTCACTTGTGCTATTAAAAAATTGGTCGCCCCTATTTGATGTTGAAAGATAAATGGTGGATGCCCTCCCTATTTGGGTAAGGTTCTCGGGGCTATTTCTTGAGTTTTGGAAAAAAAAAATCTTTAAGGTTATGGAAAACCTTCTTGGAACCTATTTGGATGTTGATTGGTCTTACAAGGAAACAAGTGATCACAATATGTCTCATATTCTAGTCTCTATTAATCTACGAAGAGGCTTGGATGCATATTTTGATATTGTTGTAGGCAATAGATATTTTATTCAGAAGTTGGACTACGAGGGGTTTCCTTTTCGATACCACATTTGTCACCATATTGGGAATCTATCTAACAAGTTTTCACTCCCCTTTAAGGGTCAAAGGAGGAAAAAAAATGCTACGCATTTTTAGGGGAAGTCGGATTCGGGCTCGGATGGGAGCTCCTCATCAATAACTATGGAATTGGAGACAAAGGATAAAAATCACCTTGATTTTTAATCAGTTTCCTTGATGTTAGGGGGTGCATCTAATATGGATCTTGCGATTGTACCAACACAAGAATATTCAGGCATAATTTATCCCCTTCCAGACGTCCATCTTGGCTCTTCACAGCTCCAAAATTTGAGTGGTTTCCTAGGTATGCCTCCTTCGATTCCTTATTCTCCTTTTACTTTTTTGTCTTCCTTTCAAATAAATGAAAATTCATGGGTTTTTTCTCTAATGTATTTAAATTTCTCTATGGATTTAACCTGGTCCCCTACTTTCTCTTCCCCCGCTCCTCCGCTAGCACATTGTTCCCTAGTTGAATCCCCTTTTCCAGAAATTTCCCATTCCTCTTCTCTAGACTCCTCCCTGGGTAAAGAAGAGGATATTGTTAGGTACCACCTCAGAAATCACCTAATAAATTATGCATGTGGGGTTAGTAATGGGTTATAAACCGATTCTCCCTATTAGACACCCAGGAAGGGTCCAAAAATCCCACCTCCTTAAATCCAAGACAAAAACTTTGGCAGATATGGCGGCTTGAAGAAAACTTTCTAGCATTGGGGAAATTATAGGAATTTTGGCCCCATAAAAGGGTTGAACCATGAAATTTCTCTCCTTCAACTGCAGGGGTTTGGCGAGCTCGTCCAAAAAATCATCCTTAAAAGCGATTGTAGAAGCCAACCATCCTAATATCATTTTATTCCAAGAAACTTTAGGGGATGAATAATAGATCAAAAAATGTTTGGAGGGATTACTGACGTCTTGGAATTTTATCGGGTTTGATGCAAAGGGAAGGTCTGGAGGGATAGCAATTGGGTGGAACAAACATACTCTAAAAATGGTAAATTTGTGGGCCTATGAGTATGTGCTTGTATGAGATTTATATTTGGAAAGTTTGGCCATTTCTTTTACAACTGTAAATGTTTATGGATTTTATATAGAATGTGTACCCTTTTGGGAAAATATTATGAGTATGTATTTCTTCCAATCTATTTTTCTCATACTGGTAGGAGATCTAAATTTCTCTCTGGGAGCTATGGAGGTTTTGGGCCCTAGAGCCTGTCAAGACCCTCTTTCATATTTCTTTACAAATGTAATGGTGGACAACAAATTGATAGATGTTGATCTCGTAAAACTAAGTCCAACTTGGAGAAATATGATAGTTAGAGAAGATAGAATAGATAAAAGAATTGATCATATCTTAGTATCTGAATATTTTGTGGATGGTCCTTTTCAATTTCGTTAATGGGTGCGAAGTGGGGGAGAATATGATCACTTCCCATTTTTTTGGAAGCTATTGGAGGTTCCCAAAAACCTATGAGTCCGCTCAATTTCAATTATGATTGGATCAAAGATGAGGGTTCTATTAACTTGGTCAAATAAAGATGGAGGTATTTTGATCGTGATTCGAATGAGTCATCTTCAATGAAGTTCCATCCAAATCTCAAAGCACTAAAAAATATCACTATTTAATGGGATGTCAATACAAGAAAGAGGGATGAGCAAGATATTTTGGAGTCTAAACATGACTTGCAGGTTATTTATGAATCAGAAGGATGGGGCCTATCCTCTCGAGAGTCCAAATTGGATATAAAATCTCTTGAAGAAAAGAGAAGAAAACCTCTGGAAGAAAGGGAAGTGGATTGACGCCTTAAAAGTAGGGCTACTTGGCTTTCCAATGGGGATGAGAATACAAAGTTCTTCCATTCTTATGAAAAGGGTCAAAAATCCACAAATACAATTTGGAGTCTAAACGAACCCGGAGGAAGAATGATCACATCCTATGCTGATTTGGATTGTCTAGGAGTGGATCATTTTCAGAGTCTCTACAAAGTTGACGACAGGGTTTCGATAGGCCAAATTGTAAGAATTGTAGGCTTCTTTCCAAGCTTCATTGATGAATAATCGAATAGATCCATGTTCAAGGAAGTGTCTGAGGAGGATTTAAATATGGTCTTGAATAATTTTATAAAGGATAAAATCCCTTTCCCCAATGACTAGACTGTGGAATTCTTCCTTGGACTCTATGAGGTTATCGGTCAAGATATTCTAGCAGTGGTGGAATAATATCGACGTCAAGGGCACATCTTTTCCCCCTTAAATTAAAAATTCATTTCACTCATCCCAAAATCAGACAATCCTCTCTCCTTGGATGATTTCAGACCTATATCACTCTGTAACTTCATATGCAAGGTGGTGGCCAAAGTTATATCTCATAGACTAAAGGAACTTCTCTCGATAAAAGTCACAAAAGAACAATTTGGCTTCCTAGAGGGCAGGAAAATCCATGAGGCTATAGCGGAGGCACAAGAGGGTCTGCATAGCATTAAGACAAATAAAGCTAAAGGGGTCATCCTAAAAATTGATCTTTCCAAGGGGTATGAAAAGGTAAGTTGGCTCTACATCATATTGATTCTCACACATCTGGGCTTTGAGGTCCCATTCAAAAAATGGATTAAGGGTTGTATCTCTTCGATTTCTTTTGAAGTACTCATTAATGGTGCACTCTCTCCTTTATTTTGATATGAAAGAGGTTTTTGTCAGGGATGTCCTCTATCAACCCTTCTTTTCCTCTTGGAAGTAGAAGGTCTTAGCAAAGCAATTGCCCATGAAAAATCCCAAGGAAATTTTAGCGGCATCCAGAAAGGGAAAAATCTCTTCATCACACATCTCCTTTACGTTGATGATGTTTTGATTTTATGCAGTGGGAAGAAGACAAAATTTGAATCCCTTTCATAGATTCTAATTGTTTTTAGTAGAGCTATAGGAATACAAATCAATATTCATAAATCTACTTTATCTGTAAATAATCTCTCTGTTGTAGAGTTGGAGCAACACAAGTCTCTATTTCCTTTTGAAGTGGTAAACTTTGTCAAGGGGATCAAATACTTGGGGTTTCACCTCAAGCCTAAATGATACATAAAAGGGGTTTGGGAATGGCTCATTGGGAAACTTGAAAAAAGGCTCAAGGTCTGGAGTTTCATATGGCTATCTAGGGTAGGAAGGCTAACTTTAGTGAAAACGGTGTTGGAAGCCATACCCTTTTACTAGATTTCCTTGGCTTGGATCCCTGAAGGAGTGTTGGAAAAGGTATGAAAGAAATTTTTTAACTTTCTTTGGTCAGGAAGAAGGGAAAAACATGTCACCCCTTGGGTAAGTTGGAAGAGATTGGCTACACTGAAATTATTGGGAGGGTGGGGCTTGAAAAACATATTCCTTTTTGAAAAATACCTAGCAGAAAAATTGTTCTCGAGGTTAATTATGAAAAAACAAATTATCGATTGAATTGGTTTCCCATAAGTATATTAATCCTGATACAGTGGAGGGATGGATGTGGAATACTACCAAAAAATCGACAAATTGATCAATCACCTAGAAAGTAGTGGTAAATTACTTCTCGTTGATAGGATATGGACTAGCATGCCACATTGGTAACTGATTCAAAGTTAGAATAGGCTCAGATCCTTGGGATGGCAGTGGAAAAAACCATATTTTGTTAGATGATATTGTACAACAGATTCATGAAAGGGGATTTTCTCACCTAAGCTAGATAGCAAATCCAGGGACTTCCTCAATATGGAATCAGGGATGGTTGGATGCTACCTAGGTGGGACTAGGAGCTCACCAGGTAGAAACTGGGTCAAACTATCTCTTGGCCTTGAAAACTACACATGTTAGGATCACACATAGGGAGGATGAATTAGTTTGGAAACATGCGGAGCATGGAACTTACAAACCCAGGATGGGGTATATTAATCTAAAATTCAACCTACTACAAAGAGAACCATCCTGGTGGTGGAAAGTCCATTGGAAGTCTAAGTGTCCTTTGAAAAGTCGAATTTTTATGTGGTGCATATTAGAAAACAAAATTCCAACCTGGGATCGCATGAAGAAAAGGATGATCAAACGACTAGGTTCGTGTGCTCTATGCAAAAATGAAGAGGAGATGGTGGGCCATCTTTTCCTGTATTGTCCTTTTAATTTAAGGGTCTATAAATAATGATCATCATACTTAGACTTAAAATGGTCTTAGAGGTGGATTTTTTTTTATTAATTGGGTTGATTTTCATTGATGTCAACCCTTGAAGAAAGTCCGATAGCGAATTCTGGTAGCACAAAGGTTTGGGTAATGGACCCAAGTTTGTTTGATGTATAATGGTATGAGGTTTGATATATTTGCAGGTAAGACTATTCTAGATGGATAGTACATGTCATGCCATTTCTGGTGGTATGTGAAACATCACATAAATCCTCACGGTTTGAGAGTTATGGCCTTACGAATTTGGAGGACCCTCATATGTTGGCTTGAAGCCCCAAAAGGTCAAAGAAGTCAAAGTGCTTGCAAAGAAAAAATTATTTAAATAATAAAGTGAAGTGACACAGTCAAAAAAGATTATTTAAATAATAAATTGAAGTGACAAATTCAAAGAGGATTATTTAAATAATAAAGTGAAGTGACAACTTCAAAGAGGACTATTTAAATAATAAAGTGAAGTGACAAAGTCAAAGAAGATTATTTAAATAATAAAGTGAAGTGACAAAGGCAAGGAGGATTATTTAAATAATAAAGTAAATGGAGAACTTTCTAATTATGGAAAGTGGTTATAAGAAGGTTAACCCTAAAAGGAGGAAAATGGTTTAAGTGGTCAAGTGGCTATTGGACACATGGACACGTGGCAAATTGGGAAAAGTTGGACATAGGTGACTATGTGGACAAAGTAGCCTAGAATATTCTTCTAAGGAAGCTACTTGAAGAGTATAAATAAGAGGAAATGATATCTCATTTCAATCACACTTGAGCATATTGAATATCTATAGGTGAACGAGGTAATCAAAGGATATCTAAGTTGAATTTCAGATGGAATGTGAAGTAAAGAAGGCCGAAATTCAAGGGAGGATAAATTCTTTTGATGATGCTTTCTAAGGTATGTTATTTACAAGTCATCTCACCATTTTCACAATAACTTTTTTTCTATAATGATTCAGAACATGAAATTGGGAGGCCATTGAGAAAACATATCCAGGTAGCTTTGGTACAAATTTCATCTTTTGGGTCGTTGTATTTTTGGATTTACACTACATGAAAAATAGGGTTTGTGGCTAGTTCTGAAACTAGTCTAAAACAAGTGTTTCAGGTAAAAATGTCATAACTTCTCCATAACAGATCCCAATTCTATCAGACCAAATGTGTTTGCTAGAGTATAGTCTATAGTATTTTGTGTAAAATTTTCAAATCCATACAACAAATATTCTGTACAGGGCACACTCTACAAGTTCGCTCTCTAGAATAAACCAAAATTCAACAAGGTATGTCATTTTTGTTATAACTCATTTTCTAAGAGGTTCCAAGTACTGACACCTAGAGGAATTGCACAATACATACTAAAGAACATTGTGTACCATTTTCAGATCTTTATTCATTACATGTACATAGTTATGATTATTTCAAGTTAGGATTGTTGAAAAATCCAAAACTAGTCATGTGAGACTAAAGTAAAGTTTGTTGAAAATGTTAGTCTCTTGTTGTTAAAGTTAAAAAAGATTTGCATGTATGTGATCATATACACCAGGTCTATTATAGAGTTACAAATAATATTTGGATGATGAAATTGATAAGGGATTTTGGTTGAGGTACATGTTGGGTACATGGTTGAGACAAGTAGTTGATGAGTTGGCACATACATGAGGTGTATAGTTGATGATGTTGGTACATATTGATGAGTCATAGTTGATGAGTAGTTGATACAATATTGGTACATACTTGTTACATGGTTGGAGGCACTTGTTAGTAGTATTGTTTACACATGGTTTATGGATGATGCTTGTATTGGTATATTATTAGAAACACATATTGATATTGGTGTTGATTATAAGTTTTTGTGTTATGCTTGGTTGATGCACATGTTTTAGAGTTGTCTTGGTGATTGATATTGGTGAGTAGATCTCATTTGGTTGATAAGATTGATTATACAAGTTATTTTGATAGGTTTTTTGGATAGGTTGGTGCATGGTTGATGAAATTGTTTATGGTACAGGTTGATTACAGGTTGGTGCATGGTTGATGCACTTGTTTATGGTACAGGTTGATTATAGGTTGTTTGGTACAAGTTAGTGCATGGTTGATGCACTTGTTTATGGTACAGGTTGATTACAGGTTGAGGTACAGGTTGATGCATGATTGATGCATGGTTTAAGTTATTGGTGCAGGTTGTTTGGTGCAAGTTGATTAGTATAGGTTTATAGTAGTATATCTCACATTGATAGTGTGACAGTGGTTCCATCATTCTAGTTATATACTAGGGATATTGGATGAGGCAAGGACAAGTGGTTGTAGCCACCTTCCAGTTGTAGCTAGGGAACATAGGGGGTTGTAGCCTCCTTCTAGTTGTATCAAGAGAATTGGGGAGTTGGAGCTTCCCTCGAGTTGTAGCCTGAGAAACTAGGGGGTTGAAGCCTCCTTCCCGTTACAACGTGAAAACAAAGAAAGTTGGTGCTTCCAATGAATGTAATTATTAAAGACATATAAGAAAAAACATTCAGTGGTTTTCTCCTGCTTTGGGTTTCCACGTAAAACACTGGTGTACTTTGTATGTGTGTGATTGCTCATTTGTTCATTGTTTATTTACTCTGCAATTATTGGATGATAATTCTACATTGATATAACACTTGCATTTTATGGTGAAAAAGGATTAGTATTTCTCTATTACTGATTCACCCCCCCCCTCTCAGTAATCCAACATTTTTTGTAGAAGAGCCCTGGAGAAATTGGTCTTCAGATGAAAGTAAAAAGACATTAAGAGATTTACCTTTGATTTTATGTTGGGGGTTTGGTTGGAAAGAAACAAAACAATTTTTCGGAATAGGATGGTCTCCTCAGAGTGCACTGCAACAAAAGGAATAAGTATTCTGGAACACTTTCCTAAAGTGAAGAAATCTCCTCCAATAAGAGTTTTTTGTGAGGAACAAGTTGAAAAAAATACTAGGGATTTTTTCGATGGAGGATCACAGAACAATGGAAAATCATGTGGTGGTGGTATGGTTATTTTATTATCATATTCCCACTTATTTAAGATAAATATGGGGCTTGGGTCTCGATCAAATAACTATCATGAACTTATGTCCTTAAAACTACTTATTCTTTTCGCAAGAGAAAATGGAGTGACTTCACTACAAATTTATGGTGATTCGTTGAATGTAGTGAATTGGACCAGGAAACTTCAAAGATGTCATAATATAATATTATCTCCTTTGATTGAAGAAATAGACAAGATTTTAAACATTTTTTACTCTTTTTCTATTCATCATGTCTATAGAGAACAAAATGTTGATGCAGACGCTCTATCCAAATCTGGCATAGAGTTGGATTTTGGGTCTTGGACTATCTAGGAATCAAAGAAAGGGACCAGGACAAAATCTACACATTATCCTTTCATATAGACAACACAAATGATCCTTTTTTGTTTTCTCAGTTGGACAACTTTATGTGCTTAATCCTATACTATTGTATATCTTGATAGAGTGTTTTATTTTCAAAAGACAAATCTACATGTTTTTATGCTCCATGAACAGTTTTCACTTGTCTTTCCCTCCTGCTAGTTGTTTCCTCTTGGGATACTGGCATGTAAGTGGCCCCCCGAATGGTTATTCTTGGTATTCCGATGATGGGATGATCCTCCTTTGGTATCTCAGGCCTCTCCAGGAGGAGGTTTTTGTCCTTTGTAAAAATATTTATAATGTATTGCCTCTTTGTAGAAACAACAATACATGTCCTAACATGTATCTACAAAATGTAATTCTATTTTATGAATAAAATTATGTTTTTTTCGGATGAAAAAAAAATATTCAAGTGAGAATGTGGAGATTTTTTGTGTGAAGGATTACAACGATATAGAGGGAAAACAAGGATGAATTTGAAAACGTGTTGATAAATATGAGGTAAGTATTGATTTCTATATCTAGTAAGGAAATTGATTTGTATGGTTATGGAAAAAAGATATTTATGTTTCAATCCTATAAAGACTTTTAAAACATAAAAATTCTCATAAATAATATAAATAATTCATGTATATTAAAAATAAATTTAGTTTGTTATATATAGAGGGATATTTATTTCAATTATGGATTTATTATAAGATAAATGGGATTAAATCTTTAGAAGCTAAGTTAAGATGGATTTACAATCTAATTTAAAGTTGATATAAAATTATTGAAATATTTTATTTAAGGTGAACATTAAATATTTTATTTAAGGTGAACATTAAATTTTTTATTTATAACATTTATTTTGTTTATTAATATTTTTTTAAATGCCACCTATCAACTCCATATTAAGCATTAAAAGAATTACACATCAAAATTTCATAAATGTTTTCTTGTGGTGATAAAATACACTAAACATAGATACATTAATTATAAGAAATAAAGAACACATTGCTAAAACATTATTGAAAATAATAATTAAATCTTAAAATATACTAAATTAAAATAAATAATTAAAAAATAATAAAATATAATAAATTAAAAAAAACATATATTAAAATATAATAAAGTA
>ML777675.1:356643-380226 GCA_009831015.1 Picea engelmannii
AAAGAAGATGACACTGACATGTATAAAGAGATATTTATGTCTTACAATCAATAAATATGTTGATAAATAACATTATTTTCTTCTGACTATTGTTATTATTATGAGAATCGTGTAAGTTGTTGTCACATCTCTTAATTAATATGAATTTATTTTTTTTATATAAAGAAATATCAATGTAGTAATAAAAAGGATGTGAAAAATATTTTATATTTGTTTAAAAAAATAATTTTTTTATAAATTAATCAATTAAAATAAATATTTATAAAACATTTTAATAAATATATTAATATAGTAAATTTAAATGATGTTGTAAATATATTAATTTTAGTAAATTATTAATAAAAAGTTAGTCATTTCATTAAAAATATTAAATTTTGTTTTTATAGTTCCTGTTGACTACCTCTCGAACATAGGTGGTCAAATCCATGTTCCATGACGTGATGCATCATCAGATGCAAATTTGTTGAATACTTTTGGTTCTATAGGGCATGTTTGGCCCCAACACTTCTTTTTGTAAATGGAATTTATGCACCCCTGCGTGGGTCAATAATGTAATAGGTATGCATGAGTCATGTCTAGGTCAGTTACCTTAGGATCAATTCACTGGGAGAGTTCCTTTCACCGAGGGTTTTTTATCCTCAGGTTATCAATTGGGTTTTTCAGACTTTATTGATTTCCCTTGAGTTTTTCCCTCACACTTGCAATAATTCCTCCAAAGTGTTGAACGACGTTCTAGTGGGATTATCTTTTGATAACTATTATAGGGAATCACTGTGAATGATCATTCAAGACATCTTATAAAGTTTCACAGAATTCCATCGAGTCTAAGTTAGTTTTTTTTTAATTAATTAATTTTTAATTAAATTTCCCTAAGTTTGGAGGTTTAATTATTTAATAAATTAATTATTTTTGAGCAAAAATTGTAAAAAGTAGGTCCTTGGACTTTTGATAGGGGTATTTGTGCTCAAAAGAAATGGAATAACACCCCCTATATCCATGGACCGAGTTTCAGCTCGGTCGGACAACTTTTTCTATGGGTTTGTCCACCTGGAGTGTGAGTCAGTAAAAAACAACAATTTTAATCGCTAAAGTCCAAACATAGAAAAAATGTAATTTTGTAATTATGAGTTAGAGGATGATGGATAAAGGTGAGAGATATTTTTCCTAACCTTTTCCAACCCTCACATCACCCCGCCACCTAGCCATTAAGCAAAACCGTCACTTTTCCTAGAGGGGTGTGATTCCCTTCTAGAAAGTCTCCAAAAAGAAAACAAATAATGAAAAAATTAAGGGGAGACTAAATATATCCCTTGACACACTTTTCCTAGCATCCCACTTGCCTTTTTTCTTGATCCAAACACTCCCTCACTCATCCAAATCCACATCCTTGATCCATGTGATCTCCCCCAAGTGGTGCGCCCTCCAAGGAAAGTTACCCCCCCCCTCTTGTGGATCTCCAAGGAAAATTCATTTTTATTATTTGGGTCCTCTTTCTCTCCCTTGGCACGCATCCCATAGCCTTCCACTACACTTTTTCGTGATCCCAACACCTCCCACACCCATCTACACCCTAGATCTATGATCTAAACCCTAGATGGTGTGCCCTAGCCTTGAGATCTACTCTTATGCTTGGTGGTGGACACTTGGAATTGATCCAAGAGAGGTAGGTTTGTCTCTCCAAGTATACATAGATCCCTTTCCTCATTCCCAACTCACAATATCTTGAGCTAATGTTATGCTACTTGATTTCTCTCTCTCTCTCTCTCTCTTTCTTTCATCATTTTCATTCTCTACCTCTTAGGGTTTTAGAGATAGTTTTCTCCAAGATCCTATTCTTGAGTAATAAAGAGAAAATATTTTGATGACTATTGGAAGAGTTATGCACATGCTTTTTCTTTCCATATACATGAGGTAAACATTTTCTAAATTGTTTGGTGATTGCATCCATTTGATCCTAAGGTAAAATGTTATTTGGGTAGATCTAGTAATGCACCTACTTGTATATCTATATATCTTGATATGATAGATAGGATTGAAATGTCATATTATTAGTGTATGCAACATATTGTCTATTATATGCCATCACTTTTCAAGGTTTTTGCAGGTTTTGCTTCAAGGGTTCCATTGGGAACACCTCAAGCAAGAAGGCTCCCTTGAGACACATTCAAACTCCATTTGTTTCTCATGCTTTCTCTTCTTCTATATTGCAGTTCATTCCCATCTATATTTAAGTTAGTATAGCTTAGCAAGATAGGTAATTTTCAATAAAATATTTCAAAATCTTCTTAAGAAAAAAAATTTCCCTAAAAAGGAAAAAAAAATTATTCATTCTTTTGGTTGTGTGTAGCATTTCCAGCAAGGATACCTTGCTGGTTTTTGCAAGTTCAGATCTGGTTGAGAGAGGTTTTGGCTACCCTAAAGCATCCACACAACAATCAAAGACCCCCCAAAGGGATTGGTAGCTATTTATGAACCTCCTTCTTCAAT
This sequence comes from Picea engelmannii, assembly GCA_009831015.1. Classification (NCBI taxonomy): domain Eukaryota; kingdom Viridiplantae; phylum Streptophyta; class Pinopsida; order Pinales; family Pinaceae; genus Picea; species Picea engelmannii. The sequence goes on from ML777675.1 coordinate 359,131, forward strand.
TTCCAAGTATTTTTGTTCATTTTTTCTTCCTTTTTTTGCTTGTTAGTGGCTCATAGTTGTGGGAGAAGGAGTGGTATGAACTCCTCCTATGTGTGAGCTCTTGGGTAGCTTAGATCTAGTTTAGATCTTTCTTTGTTGATTTTTTTTAGCCTTTTGAGCTAAGACGTGGGGTTTGGAAGGTGAAGTGGGCATATTCTTAACCTAAGACGTGGGGTAGGGTTTGCCTCTTGTTTGCTTGGTTTGATTGCTTATTCCTTTCCTCAGTTTGTATCTCTTGCTTGCTTGTTTCTCTCTTTTCTCAATATTTTCTAAGTTAAGCAAGCTAAATTAATTTTCTACCTATTTGGGAGAGGAATACCCCAAGAGGTAAGGTTAAGGTTTTAATATTTGATTGATGATCTAAGTGATTAATGCATAATGCTTTAAGAATATTCTAGATCTAGATCTAGCACTTAATAAATATCTAGCTTAAGCCTATTGGGCATAAATAACTTAACTAGATGTATTTGCATGCTTAAAGATTTTCAAAGTTTAATCTTTCTCTTATATGCTTAGATCTAAATTCCTAAATGCTTAAAAGATTCAATAAGTGAATGGTGTTTTACTTTCATGCTATTAATCTTAAGGCCATTTGTCACATGCTTGGAGTAATCTCATTGATAAGTTGATAAGTAGGTAAACACTTAAATCTTTTGCTTTCTCGCACTTAATGCTCATATCTAAATGCTCTTTAACATAAGATAAGTGTGATTGTCTTTCGTTTGTTGATTGGCAAGTTGTTCTTGCCCTTGTAATTGTCTTCTTTATTTTGCAAGATATCTAATTGTTCAATCAAGTGACTTGCTCTCACATAGCATATATGTGTTAATGTTCTTAATCTCATAAACTTGATCAACACATTTTAGGATGAAGTGAGTTTCGGCCAAGTCACTAAATCACCTTTTTAAAGTGTCATAAAACTCTTAAAACACTCTAAAACACTCCTAAAAGTCTACATAAATCATATATTAACTTAATAGACTCTTTAGGGTACCTTGGATCACCATCTTCACCATCTAAAATGGGGATTACGGGGCAACAAAAGGTGATTAGGCCGGGGATGGTCTTGTGGCGCGAATCGTCCTTTTTGTGAGAACTCAATCTTTCGGGCTGACCTGGGAAGCTAGGGTAGGCCTTGTTTCCATACTTCTTGGGCATCCAATAGTCATTTGGCAATAGGAGGAGGAGGCTTTGGTGAAATCTTAATAAGAGTAACTAAAAATTAATAATATTAAGGAAGCTTAATAATTCAACCTTGGACTCAATCTAATAAATACTTTGAAGGTTTAATAACTAAGAGTGGGTATCATTCATTTTCATAGTACTTTTTCTTAAAAATCATAACTCTTATTTGTTGATGTATTGATGATGTATTGATGATGATCTCATAAATGTAATATGATGCTTTGATCTTCTTATAACCTGCACACAAATCATTAAAGTGGTTATCTTGTTTGATGTATTTTAGCATTCTTTACTTGTAAATCTTGTACTCAACATTTGATTTAGCTATTTTTTTGTATAACTTGTAATCATACTTGTAACGAATCACCCTAACATCTAATTGACCCCTTTCCCATTCTTAGGCACTAGTCTTAGTTTCCATAGGAAAAGGTCTTGATTAACATACTAACCCGTGCATCTTCCATTGTTGCTTGTGCATATTAGGATTAGGATCCCCCCAAGCCTTAACAAATTAAAACTAACTCCTAGAACATAACTCTAAAACTAATCTAGAAACTAGGGACTACCCCCCTTAGCTTCCCTAGGAGTAAGCCTAGACGGAAGAGGTTCCGGTCAAAGTGACAGCGTGGGATGTGAACCTAGGCATTGTGCCTCCAAGGACACACTAAGTGAGCCGGACTTAGTTCACGTTTGCAAGTGTGCATAAGGGCAGAAACATATTTGGCGCCATTGTCGGGGATAAGTCATTTATCCTTGGTCCTAACGACTTAACTTGATTCTTTAATAACTAAGTAATAAAACTTTTAGGCCTTAAAAATTATTTGAGCTTGCATTGGTTAGCTTTGTGTGATTCCTTTCCAGGTGGCAACTCGATTGAAAAAATCTGTCAAGTATACTGCAAGGAGAAATCCTTGTGGGCTACTTGAAAATCTTGGAGAAGAAGCACTCATTAATGTCCAATGCTTGTTCCAAACTTAACAAATTAATTTTTGTTTTCATTCTTGTTTTTTCTTTGTTTGATTCCCTTGTTTGTTTGATAAACTTGGTCATCTGGCGAATCCACTTTAAAAACAATTTGACAAAGTATTCTTCAGGAAGGAACTCAGGGCTTGTTCTCTTCATCCTTGAATTTGAAAATGTTTTTGGATGAGGTTAACATGTTTCCATTCTTGTCATATCCTTAGTGATTTTGGGTCCTAATCCTTTTATTTAGACCTTTGTTTAAATGATCTAGTTATAAATGGATGATTTTTATAATCCTATCAATTTTTCAGGAATTGTTGGTTACCCTCATGATATACCTGAAGATGTTATTGATAACATCCTTGACTATCATGATTATGGTGATGGTTGCACTCACATCAGGGCCTTCACGCAATGTATTGAGAAATGGTATGACCCACCTATTTATGAGGATGTCTTAATGATGTTGCTTGCCTAGAATTTCTGTGGGGAGTTGGTTTCTGATTGGTTTCATAATTCGAGTGTTAAAAAATTCAAGACCATGCAGGACTTGCTGTTTTCATTTTTGTACGGATTTGGGAGAAATCGGGTTAGTGTTTTAAATGAATTGGTTAATGATTTTATGAAAACGTAGGAGAGGAAAAATCTTCTAGCTACTAAAACAACTAATTCATACACAGAGGTTGATTCTCCACTAGATCTCATTGAAGAACTTAATAAAGTAGTTCAGAAAATAAAGTTTTCCCAATAAGAACGATGTGAAGCCATGAATGAAGAATCTGTGGCCATGGAAGATCAATTGGAGATAATGGAAGTTGACTCTACATAAACCTATATTGAATATTCGGACCACCACGAACTTGAACTTGACAATGAAAAAGATAGGGAAGTTCATGGGGAAATTCTGGATGGATCCATGGTTGAGTTGATCATTCATTTTGAGGAGATAAAGGAATTTGAGTTTGAAAATGTTGAATATATATATGATTCAATTCCCCACCCTCCTCCTGATGAAGCAATCTTTTTTAAGGATAACTTTGAAAATCTTTAGGAAAACAGTATGATGGTTCATGTGGAATGTTCTTTTTCAACCTCTCAACCAAAAGATGAGTTAATGCAGAATTATGTGGAAATGGAAGGCAACTTTAGTTTAATGATGTCATATCATTATGAGTATTGGTTGGCCTCCCACCTTGATAGTCATGGGAAGAAAAGTATTCAGAGTTTACACGGCTTGGCATATTCTAGTGTTTGGTTGAAGGAAGGAAGGGGCATGAAGTCTGGCTAGTTCTTCTGCACAAAAAGTTCCAAGTTGATAAAACTTGGGAAGGGATCTTCTATGAGTCATCCTGGACAAGGATGTTTCAGACACTTGTGGCATCATTTCATCCATTGCATGGGTGGTTCTAACGTATCTCTAACCCTTCTTTGTATTTTAATTTTGTATTATTTCAATTTATTATGTCAATATGTACTTCAAAACTTTTTTTTTTCTGTACTATAGATTTCATTTGTTGTAAAATATGGATGTTTCACTTTAGTCATTTAATTTTTTAAATGTTGTATATAGCATTCATTTATTTCATTATGTATATATGTATTTTTATTTTGGTTATTGGTGAGCACTTTGTTTTGTAGGTGTTGGATTCTCGTATGTTCTCCGTCTCAAGTGAGAAGATCAAACACATGTCCCCATGTGGAACAATATGTTGACCACCTCTCCAACATAGGTGGTCAAATCCATGTTCCATGAAGAGATGCATCATCAGGTGAAAATTTGTTGAATACTTTTTGTTCTACATGGCATGTTTGGCCCCAACACTTCTTTTTGAAAATGGAATTTTCGCACCCCGGCGTGGGTTAATAATGTAATAGGTATGCATGAGTTATGTATAGGTAAATTACCTTGGGATAATTTCACTGGGAGAGTTCATTTCACTGAGGGTTTTTTATCCTCAAGTTATCAATTAGGATTTTCAGCCTTATTGATTTCCCTTGAGTTTTTCCCTCACACTTGCAATAATTCCTCCAAAGTGGTGAACGATGTTCTAGTGGAATTATCTTTTGATAAATATTATAGGGAATCATTGTAAATGACAATGAAAGACATATTAGAAAGTTTCATAGAATTCCATCGATTCTAAGTTAGTTTTTTTTAATTAATTAATTTTTAATTAAATTTCCCTAAGTTTGGAGGTTTAATTATTTAATTAATTAAATATTTTTGACCAAAAATTGTAAAAACTAGGTCCTTGGACTTTTGATAGGGGTATTTGTGCTCACAATATATAGAATGGAACCCCCTACATACATGGACCAAGTTTCAACTCGGTCAGACAATGTTTTCTATGGGTTTGTCCACTCAGAGTGTTAGTCAGTAAAAGACAACAATTTTAATTGTTGAAGTCCAAACATAGCAAAAATGTAATTTTGTAATAATGAGTTAGAGGATGATGTAAATATGGATACAGGTGAGAGATATTTTTCCTAACCTTTCCTAACCTTTTCCAACCCTCACATCAGCCCCCTGCCTAGCCATTAAGAAAAAACGTCACTTTGCCTAGAGGGGTGTGCCTCCCTTTTAGAAAGTCTCCAAAAAACAAAAAAATAATGAAAAAATTAAGGGGAGACTAAATATATCCCTTCGCACACTTTTCCTAGCCTCCCACTTTCCTTTTTCTTGATCCCAACACTCCCTCACTCATCCACATCCTTGATCCATGTGATCTCCCCCAAGTGGTGCGCCCTCCAAGGAGAGTTACCCCCCCCCCCTCTTGTGGATCTCCAAGGAAAATTTGTTTTTATTATTTGGGGCCTCTTTATCTCCATTGCCACGCATCCCATAGCCTTCCACTACACTTTTTCTTGATCCCAACACCTCCCGCACCCATCTACACCCTAGATCTATGATCTAAACCCTAGATGGTGTGCCCTAGCCTTGACATCTACTCTTATGATTGGTGGTGGACAAATGGAATTGATCCAAGAGAGGTAGTTTTGTCTCTCCAAGTATAAATAGATCTCTTTCCTCACTCTCAACTCACCATATCTTGAGCTAATGTTATGCTACTTGATTTCTCACTCTCTAACTCTCTTTCTTTCATCATTTTCATTATCTAGCTCTTAGGGTTTTGGAGATAGTTTTCTCCAAGATCCTCTTCCTGAGTAATAAAGAGAAAATATTTGGAGGACTATTGGAAGAGTTATTCACATGTTTTTTCTTTCCATATACATGAGGTAAAGTTGTTCTAAATTGTTTGGTGATTGCATCCATTGGATCCTAAGGTAAAATGTTATTTGGGTAGATCTAGTAATGCACATGCTTGTAGATCTATATATATTGATATGCTAGATATGATTGAAATGTCATCTTATTAGTGTATGTAACATACTGTCTATTGTATGCCATCACTTTTCAAGGTTTTTGCAGGTTTATCTTTAAAGGTTTCATTGGGAACACCTCAAGAAAGAAGTCTCCCTTGAGACACATTCAAACTCCATTATTTTCTCATGCTTTCTCTTCTTCTATATTGCAGTTCATTTCCATCTATATTTCAGCTAGTATAGCTTAGCAATATAGGTCATTTTCAATCAAATATTTCAAAATCTTCTTAAGAAAAAAAAATTCCCTAAAAAGGAAAAAGTTTTTCTTCATTCTTTTGGTTGTGTGTAGCATTTCTAGCAAGGATAACTTGCTGGTTTGTGCAGGTTCAGATCTGGTTGAGAGGGGTTTTGGCTACCCAAAGGCATCCGCACAACACTCAAAGACCCCCCAAAGGAATCGGTACCTATTTCACAACCTCCTTATTCAATTTCTAAGTATTTTTGTTCATTTCTTCTTCCTTTTCTTGCTTGTTAGTGGCTCATAGTTGTGGGAGAAGGAGTGGTATGGCCTCCTCCCAAATGTGAGTTCTTGGGTAGCTTAGATCTAGTTTAGATCTTGCTTTGTTGATTTTTTTGAGCCTTTTGAGCTAAGACGTGGGGTTTGGAAGGTGAAGTGGGCATATTCTTAACCTAAGACGTGGGGTAGGGTTTGTCTCTTGTTTGCTTGGTTTGATTTCTTATTCTTTTCCTTAGTTTGTATCTCTTGCTTGCTTGTTTCTCTCTTTTCTCAATATTTTCTAAGTTAAGCAACCTAAATTAATTGCCTACCTATTTGGGAGAGGAATACCCCAAGAGGTAAGGTTAGGGTTTTAATATGTGATTGATGATCTAAGTGATTAATGCATAATGCTTTAAGAATATTCTAGATATAGATCTAACACTTAATAAATCTCTAGCTTAAGCGTATTGGGCATCAATAACTTAACTAGATATATTTCCATGCTTAAATATTTTCAAAGTTTAATCTTTCTCTTAAATGCTTAGATCTAAATTCCTAAATGATTAAAAGCTTCAATAAGTGAATGGTGTTTTTCTTTCATGCTCTTAATCTTAAGGCCATTTGTCACTTGCTTGAAGTAATCTCATTGATAAGTTGATAAGTAGGAAAACACTTAAATATTTTTCTTTCTCACACTTAATGCTCATATCTAAACGCTCTTTAACATAAGATAAGTGTGATTGTCTTTCTTTTCTTGATTGGCAAGTTGTTCTTGCCCTTGTAATTGTCTTCTTTATTTTGCAATCTATCTAATTGTGCAATCAAGTGACTTGTTCACACATAGCATATATGTGTTAATTATGTTAATCTCATAAACTTGATCCACACATTTTAGGCTGAAGTGAGTTTCGGCCAAGTCACTAAATCACCTTTTAAAAGTGTCATAAAACTCTTAAAACACTCTAAAACACTCCTAAAATTATACCTAATTCATATATTAACTTAATATACTCTTTAGGGTACCTTAGACCACCATCTTCACCATCTAAAATGGGGATTGAGGGGCAACGAAAGGTGATTAGGTCGGGGACGGTCTCGTGGCACAGAGTGTCCTTTCTGTGAGAACTAAATCTTTTGGGCTGACCTGCAAAGCTAGGGTAGGCCTTGTTGCCATACTTCTTGAGAATCCATCAGTCATTTGGAAATATGAGGAGGAGGCTTTGGTGAAATCTTAATAAAAGTAACTAAAAATTAATAATCTTAAGGAAGCTTAATAATTCAACCTTGGACTCAATCTAATAAATACTTTGAAGGTTTAATAACTAAGAGTGGGTATCATTCATTTTCATAGTACTTGTGATTAAAAATCATAGCTCGTATTTGTTTATGTATTGATGATGTATTTATGATGATCTTATAAATGTAATATGATGCTTTGATCTTCTTATAACCTACACACAAATCATTAAAGTGGTTATCTTGTTTGATGTATTTTAGCATTCTTTACTTGTAAATATTGTACTGAACATTTGATTTAGTTATTCTTTTGTATAACCTGTAATCATACTTGTAACGAATCACCCTAACATCTAATTGACCCCTTGCCCAATCTTAGGAACTAGTCTTAGTTTCCCTAGGAAAAGGTCTTGCTTAACATACTAACCCTTGCATCTTGCATTGCTGCTTGTGCATCTTAGGATTAGAATCCCCCCAAGACTTAACAAATTAAAACTAACTCTAGAACTTAACTCTAAGACTAATCTGGAAATTAGGGACTACCCCCCTTGGCTTCCCTAGTAGTAAGCCTAGATGGAAGAGGTTCCGGTCAAAATGACAGCGTGCACTATGAACCTAGGCAGTGTGCCTCCAAGGACGCACTAAGTGAGACGGAATTAGATCACGTTTGCAAGTGTGTATAAGGACAACAACAATTACTTCAAAATCATTTTTGTAATTATACAGTTCTTTTCACCATCTCATGTATTACTTTCCATGGATTTGTCAATAACAATTGTGTTTCTATTACCACAACTAGTACCATTAAAACACAATGTTTCAAAATATTTAGCCAAATTACTTATTGAATTTCTCATTATTGTATTTTTTATAAACCCCATTTTAATTATGAAAAAATATGTTTCAACTTAATCAAAACTAGCACACATACTTTAATTACACCTAAAAAATCAACCCCTATAATGTTTTTTATTAGATACCATAAAAAAATGAAACTAATGTCGAATTTATCAAACACAACCTCACAAAAACCTCACAAAAGTGATGTTCAAGAGAAATAACATCAATGTCCATCAAGAATTTTGTGTTGATACCTTGTAGTTAAAATAATTGTTCACCAAAGGTTCACCAATGATTAACACTTCTGATTCTAAAATACCAATATATTTTGTTTATAAGTTTAACCATTTCTAGGTCTAAAATGTTTTAACATACCATTTATTGCTTGTGATATATTTTTAGGTTGACAGTGTTTTATGGTGTTTTAGTGAATTTTACTAGTATATTTAAAAATGCACATAAAGAAGTCAAAGAAATATTTTGCAAGCCTGTGGTTTCAAGTCCATAGTTTTGTAAGTAATAGTGCATATAAAATGTCAAATAAATATTTTACAATTGGTGGTTTCAATCACATGGTATTTGCAAAGGTGAAATAAAAATAATTAATTATTTAATTAATGAATCAACACATCTCATCAAAATGGTTTATGATGATGTATATAAATAAATGTAATAATTGAAGAAGGAGAGGGTGAAATGAGCATAAATGTAATATTTGAAGAGGAGATTATGATATGAGTAAAGATTGAATATTATTCCAAAAGGAGAGAGTTACTAAGAACAATGTGTGTGTGTGTGTGTGAAGATATGGTGAACATATCAAGTGAAGGTAGAAATAGTGAATGTATCTCATGAAGGTAGAAATAGTGAATGTATCTCATGAATGTAGAAATAGAAAACATATCTAGTAAAGGAGGAAATAGCGAAAAGATCTAGTGAAGTCAGAAATGTCGAACAAATTTAGTGAAGATTGAAATAGCGAACAAATTTGGTGAGGGAAGAAGTGCCGAGAAGATGTGGTGAAGGAAATGTGAATGTTAATCAGTTTTTGAATTTGTTTTATTGTAATTGAGGGTTGGTACCACTCAAAAAAAGAGATCAGTGTCTCTTGCTAAGTCGATGCTTAGTAGTGAGGACTAGTGTCTCTAGTAGGTCGTGCCTACAAAGATATGTAAGAGTAGTTCAGTGCATACCAGTATTTTTACTAGTGGGGATTGGTGTCTCTTGTAGGTTGGTTCCTTCAAATTTTTGTAACAGTAGGTTGGTGCCTTCAAATTTTTGTAACAGTAGGTTGGTGCTTACAAAATTATAAAGAAATTTTTTTGTGGTTTTATCCCAAAAGGGTTTCCATGTAAATTTTGTTTACTATGGCTAACCTTATTTACAATTTCTTTCTCATGGTCGATGAATGTTTAAATAAATAAAATATTGTCTTATATTGATTCAATCCCCTCGTGATAAATATAAGTGTGTGCTCATCAATTGGTATCAAATAAGGTTCCTTTGGAAACAATTTAACCACTGGAAGGTATATCTTGAGAGCACACATGGTCGTCCAGGAAGATTTCTCCACAAACAGGGATTCCTTGTTTGACGGGACAAACTATGCCTTTTGGAGCATAAGGATGTAAACCTACTTAATGGTTGTTGGTTTTGATATTTGGAAATTAGTCGAGACTGGTTATAAAACCCCAACAACTCCAACAATTGATGTGATCAGGAAGAATCCTAGTGAAAACAATGTAAAATCCATGAATGTCACCTTGTGTGGTCTATCATACTCCAAGTTTCTTAAGGTGATGCATTGTAAATCAACAAAATAAATTTGGGACAAGTTTCAAAATATCTATGAAGGAAATGACAAGGTTAAGAAGGAAAATCTTTGAACTCATAGAAAACAATTTGAGAGTATGAAAATGAAATACGAAGAAAATGTTGCATCCTATCTCCTCCGTATGGATGAAATTGTCAACATCATTAGAGGACTTGGTGAAATGGTTGAATAATCAATTATTGTACAAAAGGTATTAAGGTCACTCCCCTTAAGATTTGATGTGAAAGTTTTCGATGTTGAAGAAATGAAGGATCTTGATAAATGAATGAATTTCATGGGATTCTTATTGCATATGAAATGAGGACTGAAAAAGAAAATCCATCAAAGAAAGAAGAAGATTTATGTTGGCACCCAAAGTTTTTGGTAAATATTATGCGTGTGCACAAATGAAGTTGTGTGCACTTATCTTAGTTTTGTGTGCGCTCAAGCAGTTGCATGAAGGGTGGAAAGATGTGCATGAGCATGATCAATTTTTTTTAATGTGCACTAGTTCAATTTATGCCAATGCGCAACGACCTGAGTTTTGTGAAGTGCACTAGAATCCAAGAAGACACCAAATGCATGTTGGATTCAAGAAAATAATCTTTGGGAAATATCCCCGGATGATTAATATAGACATCACAAGGGATTGTGGAGTAGCAAGAAGATGATATAGAAAGGTAGTTGATGTTTCCACGATTCCAAAGAAGTGATGTGCAATTCATGCAAGTGACAAAAACGTGCAAGATTGGCAGTCAGTAGAGAAAGTGGAGAAGAATTGAAAGTGACTGACAGCCAGAGCTGACGAGCAGATAAAGGGGAGCAACTACAAGAGAAATAGATTTTTCTCATTATTTAGTTGATTTTTGATGTTCTTGTTCATAAATGTATTGGGGCTCATTATGAGCATATGGTTTTGTAATGTTTCTGGTTGTAAGTATGAGTCTGTCTTCTTTATAGAGTTTGAAGAGATTTGCATGGAGCGATGTAATGTAATAATGAGGAGATGCATAAAAAATATTGGATTTTTTGATGTCAATGAATAATTTTATTAATGTATGTTTGTGAATGACTGAATGAGGATAATAATAAAGTTGTAGTGATTTTGAACCTATGATGTGTAAAATATGTGTTAGAATTAATGTGTTGCTTCCATTATGTATTGTCATATGTTGAGTAAGATGTAATGAATACCATGATTGAAACCACCAGTGGATCTTCGTGTAATTAGTCCTTCCTCACCAACACACGACCATATGGTCTCTATGATACTCATGGAATCTCGAGTGATACCTTTCTTAGTCTTGGTTGAGGATTGATATGTCGATGCCTTAGGGTTTTTGTTGGTCAACTCTCGATGAACCCTGGGTCTTTATCCCCCCATTATTAGGAAAGGCACACACAAGTGTGAAATGGCCCAACAAATGGCTCTATTGATGGGACCTTAAGGTTTTGTATTGAATGATGAATGTAACGAATGAGGCGATATCCATCTCATGAGGAAACTTAAGATTGGTTGACTACGAAGGAAGATCAGTTTTCTCGGTGGGAAACTAAAGGTTTCAATGTCAACGTGGAACGATGGAAACATATGTATCTCTACACTGATATGCATGAAATTTTATTTGTTGAATTTCCATGTCTATTGTATGAATGATTGAAGAGGCATTTCATCACTAATACTGCTTTGAGGCCACTAGAGTCAAAAGTTTGGGATCGGGCCACAATTTATAGGATGAAAGCATTGGATAACAAGTGGACTTGAGCCATTGATTTTTGGTTTACTCGAGTGAAGGAAGGGTATATAATTGAATTTTCAATAGAGTACATTGATTCTTTCATTGAAGTTGAAAGGAAGTTCACGAAAGGTACTAGAAGAAGGTTGTTGGAAGCAATCCCACTCCGAATAAAAATTATGTTCATGGAGAAATAGATAATTCCCATGGAGCTCGATAGGATGGATGAGTAGACTCATCTAGTGTTTGGGTGGGGGCATAAAAATACGGAGGGGAAAATAGAAAGGAGATGGTTCCATTTAGGAGGATCCAAAATTTGTTGAGATGAGGTGAGTAGAATGGACCTAGAGGAGAAGAGGAGAGAGAGAGTCGAAAGGTACATAAAAATAGTTGATTCAAGAAGGAAAATAGAATAGAGAAGTAGAATGAAGCTAGCAAGGGGCAGATGAAGAGGGGTCAGTACTAGGATGAAAAGGAAGGAAACCACAATAGGAGGAAGTGTGGAACAATATGTTGTGCTAGAGAGGATAACATATGAAGATAGTCCTGCAAAGAGGTGTGGCATTAAGAGTAGGGTATCTAATCAGGATAATGGTAGTAGTAGTAGTAGTAGTAGGGGCCAAAAATAAAAATTCCCAACCCATTGGATGTTGCGGACTACCGCAACTTTCAAGGAAGATGAAGCACCAAGTAGAAGTGCGAGAGAGGGAGAGGAATATGGAGGATCCTCTATTGGTGGGGGAGAATAATTAGCGATAATAGATGGTATTGCATTACTATAGGTAGGAATCTCTTTGGGTTACCTCACAAGAAATGGTAGAAGAAGATGGAGTTACCCCCCTGAACCATCCCCCTTGTGCATTTGTAATGAAGAAGAAATACTAACATATAGTGAGGCGATTGGAATAAAGACAATAGTAGAAGGAGAAGAAAGAAGATAAGAAATGAGTGAAGAAGAAGACAAATTCAACACTGCTTCTCGAGTAAGAGTATCGGTGTTGATATCTCCAACACCCAGTAGTCAAGTAAGAGGGCACAATTTGAGAATGAGGATGGCAAATAAGGATAGTAGCCTGAGGTTACTTGTGCTCCATGGAATGGGTAGAGATGATGCAGATCAGTATTGGTTCACCTTTGAAGAGATATGGTCTGTGAAGACGATCACAGATGAGGTAGTGAATATTGCGTAGCTAGAAACCATGTTTAGGGACATAGACTTAACGTGGTACATGAAGTAAAAGTCCAATGCAATAGTGGGACATGAAAGGTCCCTAATGGATATCAAGAGAGATATGCTTAAATAATTTTAGAAACCTAATTTAGAGTCTCAGTGTATTAAAGAGATAAAGGAGATTAAGCATAAACAAGGATAAATCGTGTGGGATTATGACCAACTGTTCAAGATTTTACTAGATAGGTTGACATTCCAAATCCAAAACATATCACAAAAAGTGGATCATTGCAGGCTTAATTCCCCATATCTGAGTCCCACTAACATAGTAGAAGGTGACTACGTAGCCATAAGTGATAGAAATTGCAATGTGCTTCGAGGCTACACCAAGAGGAGGAGCGACATCAACAAAATTGGCACATGAGTAGTCACAACGGGCCAACCTGACGATGCATTTAGAAGATATGGAAAAATAAAAAGTCATACGTGAGCACATATGGTGTACCACGTGTCAGTCTGAGGGACACTGTAGAGATGAGTTTCCTATACTTGGTAACTATGTGGCAATGAGTGCATCAAGTCCATTTCCAACTGGGCCTCAAACATAATGCCGAGAAATTTGCAGACAGTGGGGCCATGTAACACACCATTCCCCAATGTTGGAGAAATATCAAAAGATGCATTATACTCCATTATGTGAATTATGAAATTCCATGGGACATTATTTCAACAAATGTTGGTCACTCCACTTGATTCAATACCATACCCACGATGAATTATAGGTACAATAAGAACAAAAGGGTGGTGACAGTGGCGATGCTAATATAGGTGGATATCAAGGAGGTACCTAAGGAAGATATGGACGTGGTCGTGGATGAGGATACAGTGGAGGGGGATGAAAACCCCCCACTTGTTTTAACTATGGAAAGATAGGTCATGTGTCAAGGTTCTGTAGAAAACCATGTGCTCTTTGTGGGTGTTTTTAAATCCTAGAGAACATTATAGAGGATTTTCCCGAATTGTTGAAGAAGTGGGAAGAGAAGATAGGCACAATGCAACATGGTTCATGCAGAGTCGTGCGAAAATAAAAATACGGATTAGGAAGTTGATGTCTGGGTGATAACCTGAGCTGAAGAAAAGACATGAATGTATTTTTATCATGGTGAAGGCTCGAGTCAAATTCCAGAGGGGAAGATAAAGAAAAGTGGCATATCCCACTCCAAAGTTTGATGTTACTTAGCAGAAGCAATTTCTGTGTGACACATAGAGGTCCATCAAAGAAGAAAGAGAATGAGAGGAGCTATAGCATAGGACACAAATGTCACTTGAGGAGGCCTAGATTCATCAACAAGTTCAACGATCAACACATAGGTCAATGGAAGAGGCTCGCACCTGTGAAGAATTACAGTGTGCAACATAGAGGTCATTGGAGGAAGCTTGTGTGTGTTAAGAAATATAGTGTGTGACGCAGAGGTCATTAGAATAAGTGTGAAGGAAAGAAGAGATATGATGCGCTGAAAAAGGAGTGATTGAGGAACATATGCTTGAGCAATTGACGCACACGACATGCAAAGAAGCACTACATGAGTTGAGTTTCAAAAAAAAAAAATGAGGATCAAGTAAGTAACTTCTTACATTTTTATTTGAGATTGTAAAATTATATTGATGTCGCGAGAAATTTGATGCATATGTTAGCAACCTATGTCAGGGAACAAGGGATAAAGAGAGATATATGAACCCCCCTACGAGAAAGGGATTTTTTCCAGGTTAGTAAGAAGAAGCGCACATGCAAAGAATTTAAGATGAAAACTGAACTTCGAAGTTATGAAATGGATGTGGTCATGTTGGATATGGGTTCTGACGTGAACATCCTATCGAAGAAGTCATGGGAATTGATGGGAAAACCAAGTTGGTCTAGTATCCCATCCAACTGTGGTTGGAAAATCAATACATGATCTACCTTGTAGGATGATTGGAGAAAGTTGAGGTGAACATATAAGGGGTGAAGACAAAGGCTAACTTTGAAGTGATAAAAAATATGGATTATTATGACCCCTACCCAACATTAATTAGAATTGATTGGGTCTTCAGCAACAATGTGGTGTTGAATTTGAAGAAGTGGTAGATGTCATTTGAGACCGAGACCTTGCGCATGATTGTACCTCTATATCCTAATAAATGGAACATATAAAATGACCTAGTATATGAGGATGTATGGAACTTTATTATTGAGAACATCTATCATATCATGGTGCATAGTAAAGATTAAGCCAATCCCACAGTGGATGGGGATTTGAGCTAGCAGAGTGTGAAGTCATATGATACTAATTCGTATGATGCAATGGAAAGGTGGAAGAACAAGATTTATGAAGTCTCGACAAGGATATGTGTGTGTATCACCATTGAGGTACGTGAGGAATATTTTGGATCCTACTAGTTCAATTGGTTGGATCTGGTGGATGTGTTTATTTTTTGGATGTAGCACATTCCTGAACACCATTGGGTTCATGCTCTTGATACAGTTCTCATAGGAATACATGCACAATGGTGGGTAGCGCATCGATAACTTCACCGCGAATGGGCAGCTATGGAAGAGTCGATGAGGGAAAGATTCAAATCGGATGTAGATATTTGTCGATACATGTTCTCTTGTAAAAGGTGATGGATAACCAAGTAGTGACACAAGGCACAAAACCAATATCTGAAGGCTTGGTGTGTGTACCAAGAAAGCACTATGTACCCCTAGTCTCTGGGTTCTCTACTAGGAAAAGAATGGGGTCGCATGTGTGAAGTAAAGAAGCAACTACTCCATCTATGGTATATGAAGGAATGCTCATTGCTTTTATCTTCCCCAACCCCATTGAGAAAATAGACAAGTTGGGCATAAGTACGGATGAACTAGTCATTTAATGGATACTACCATAACTGGTTGAGCCTAGCTCAGTGCCTCCATGGCAGAAGCTGACCAGTTGGAAATGTATGAGGAAGTGATGTGACCCGCCAGGGGTCGTTGCAGCTAAATAATCTAAGGTGCACTACTACAAGGGTGTGAAGTAACAAGCACAATGCTTTTGCAGAATAAAACCATCGCATGTACAAATGCAACTAAGTCATCATTATTTGGGAATGTTCAGGGACAAAAAATATTTGTAATAATAATGATCAATATGATAGTCAGTTACACCACGTTAAATTTATTTAATTTTGGGAAAAGTGGGTCATTAATTTCGTTGACAAGGGGATGATTTTCCCAATTTAGAATAAATATGTAGTTAATATCATTGGATTCTGGAAAGCTCAAGATTAAGGAGACAACGACTAATCAACACCTGACATGATGATTTCGACGATTTGATGAAGGATGGTACCGACCAACTCAAGGAAAATACTAGACCATAAATCTTCATTCGAGGAATGGAAGTTGTCATTATAGCTTCATTATCTTGAGGATGAGTGGAGTTTATTTCCTCGTTACTTATTCTCCAAATTTTGAGAGCACCCTTTCATTATTATGTTAGCAAGGTGTTGGCTAATAAGTGTGCATAACCATGTTAGGTATTCAGGGGTCAAATCCTATTCTCCTATTGAATTCATAATTGGTCGCAGGCATGGCATCCTCAAGAAAACCCTAAGAATGACCAAAGTGTAAGGCCATGAAGGAACACTCGATTCTTGATCCCGTGCTACCATGAGGAGTACAGTTTGAAGGCTTGAAATTTGGGAAGGTTCCCCTACTAAAATGTGTCGAATATAATTTCATGGATTCCAATCAGTTCCTGGAGTTGCAGTTCGAAAAATATACAGAGGTCATCTAGAAGGAAGATGGTATCGAGTGAGTAGTGACTCAGTAATGGATGAGGCCTTTGAGGAAATATGTAATTCTCTCCTTTCTCAAATGTCCACACTTCAGTCATGCCTAAGATGTTTATCCATGCATTCAGTTCCTCCTAACCATATTTCATGGGGGGAACCTATGGTTGGACCATCCCTATATTATTGACAAGTACATCATGCACATTATTTTCTGCCTTCCAACTTTCGGTGAAGATCTTATGGATAACCTTAGAGCCAAGGATGTAGCTAAGGAGGAGGAATTTTCTAGATTTGGCACATGCAAATGAAAGAGAGGGGTTGTAATCCTTCAAATTAATAATTCAAAAGTCTGGTTTTCCACACAATTAGTGTCTTGCAAGCTCATCTGCAAGTATTGAAAAGAGGAATGAAATATAGGAGTATTCCTCACAGTGGAATGATGTTTTAAAGGGATTCAAACTTCCTAGACCCCATACTTGCTAATTGAGTTCATTTCTGACTATGTCGATGCTCAAGATCAGAGAAAGGAATTTCACTATAGTTGGGTTATCCTTTTGTTTGGTATGGTGATATGGAAACCACCACTAGGATTTGGAATAGGCACAAAAGGTGCCCCCTCATTTGTTTCCCCTTTATTTATGAGTCTCCAACATTCAAAGAATCTCGAGGTCTAAGAAACCATTTCCAAATCCTTCCTCCAATGGTTCACCAAATGAATTTTGGCTTCCAATGAGAGGGCCTGCATCTCAACACAACTCTTCGACAATTATGTTGATTATCTTGAATTTAAAATTGATTTCCATAATTTTTTCATCTCTCCCCATGCATCCACAAACAAGACGAAATTCAATATCCCTTCTACATTATGGAAAGGGACATCTTGGTACATGTTGCATTATGGCCATATGATTACCATCCTACCTTCTCAAAGGTTCAAAATGAGTTTGAAGTTAGAAATAAGAAATCCTAGGAACAAAAGAAATCTTCAGTCACTACCTGGCACCTAGATAAGGCTACTTCATCCAAGGAACATGAGTCTCCCCTTTCATATGAAAACATGTAGAACACCAATGGGTCGGATGTAGAGGATGAAGTTGTTTGAAAGTGGAAATGGTCATCCAAAACTAATATTTCATCCCCTATCAACCTTGACTCCATCCCAGAGGGGGATCGACCATCCTCATCCACACGACTCTTATTGATGAAGAGGTTCCATCACCTTCAGCTCAATCAAAGGTATTTCCTAGTTCTTGAAAATACGAATGTACAACCACCATGAAGCAAGTAGAGGTTGGATCCCCAACATAGAGCTAGAAAATAGCCAAGCCGATGAAGGAGCTTCACACACACTTGGTGAAGAAAAAAGCATTCCAAAATGACATGGTGAGGAATGTGGACACTCTGGTTCAACAACTTGCTTTAACCTCACCTCAAGAATATCCACCCCCAGAGCACTAATCTATTGATGCCCTAGAATCGAGCCAATGAAGAGTGTTAAGTGTCAACCCACTTTCCATGGAACCAACATCTCAACCGAGAGAATATCCAACTCCGCATCCAACTTGAATGGGAATTCTCTAGCCATATCGACACCAAATCATGATTGCGCTAAGAATTTAGCATGCACCGAGAAGTTGAGGCTACTTGAAAAGACCTCCAATACTTGCATATTGTTGAGGTTTTTGTGCATACAGAAACCAAGGACTAGTATGAGGCCACTCTACCTAGCCACATCGAATTATTTACTTCCCTATATGAAGCTTATGTCCAAGTTTGTCATCACGCACATGTTCAATCCAATATATCATCACCTCATAAACTTCGGGTGCTTACCGAGTGGATGCATCTCTTGGAATCTTAGAATACTTAACTCAACACGTGGATTCAAGAGTTTACGTCAGAGGAGACAAAACTTCAAATGAAGGTTCAAAAAGTAGAAGCCATAATCCAATATAGCTTGCATAGGGTCAAGGATTTTTCAAGGGTGATGGATCATAGCTTCGCCTTGTGGACCTATATATATACCCCCCAAAAATGAATATCTCTCCATCATAGAATTAACGCGAATGAGGTTGAGGTGGAACAACAAAAGAGTAAATAGACCTCGCTATCTCTTGACAAGGGCATAGTTGTGATGACGACTATTTCATAAAAGACAAAAGAGATTATTGTGGCACAAGATTATCAACAAATAATATCAAATCTCATCACTTATGTGACTGATAAGGCTTTAATATTTTACACCCATCTCATAGATGCGTAGGTTTTTGTGTGACCCTTCATTGATAAAATGAAGGTAACTGCACCGATAGATCCTCAGGTCACAACCGTTGATGTCAATGTGGTTTTTCATCTCATCTAGGAAATCCAAGGCACCCTCAATGAACTTGATCGCCAATTCAATGAGTTCATGTAGGAACTCAAGAATGTAGTTATGTTTGTATCATCAATCCTTCCTTGAAGTAGTTGGATTGAGGATGGGCCAAGTAATAGTGGTGGGGGCCTACTGGTACCCAAATGTTTGGGTAAATATCGAGTATATGCACAAACCAAGTTGTGCATACCCATCACAATTTTTGACGTTAACAAGCAGTTGCGCGAAAGGTGAAAAGAGGCATGGGCGCCAGATCATTTTTTGTTAATGCGTGCTAGTTCGAGTTCTGGAAATATGCACCAACCTGAGTATTGTGATGCACACTAGAAGTTAATAAGACACTGCATGCATGCTAGAATCAAGAAAATAATATTTGCGAAATATCCCCAAATGATTACTACAGATAGCATGAAGGATTGTGGAGTAGCAAGAAGATGGGTTGGAAAGGTAGTTGAGATTGCCATGATTCCAACAAGGCAATGTAGAATGCATGCAGGACTGGAAGTCAACAGAGCGAGTTGAGAAGAATTGAAAGTGATTGACTTCCCAAGTTGAGGAGAAGATAAAAGGGAGCAACGACAATAAAAAGAGAGTTAGCTCATTAGTTAGTGGGTTATTTATGTTGTTGTTCGTTAATGTCTTGGGGCTCACTATGAGCATATGGTTTTGTAATTTTTCTTTTTGTAAGTTTAATTATGTATTCTCTGTAGAGTCTAAAGAGACGTGCATGGCATGATGTAATGTAACAATGATGAAAGGCATAAAAGAGTCAGGTTCTGTGGTTTTCAATGAATGATTTTCTTAATGTATGTTTGTGAATGATTGAATGAGGATGATAATAAAGTTGTAGCAATTATAGACCTATGATGTATCAAATATGTGTCTAATTGAATGTGTTTCTTTGATTATTTATTTTCATATGTTAATAAGTTGTGATCAACAACATTGTAACATCCCACTCTTGCGCGCACTGAGCGAACGTATTCTTTGAGGACACTTTCTTGCAAGTGATCCAGATTATTATACTATCGAGCATTTGATTATGATTATGAGGAATTATGGATTCATAACATGTTATTTTGATGTATTGACATAGACAGGTGATATTGACTCGATTTTCCTAGGTGTGCGGAATTTTGGACCTCGAGTATGTGGAGGCATCGATGAAACCCCTTGGACTCTGGATTGAGTCAGGGAGTGGAATATTGGGGGTCTGATTGTTGTATATATGACATTTGTGCATATAATTAGATGATATGATTATGGATATTATTTCTAACATGATTCATTGATGATGCAGGCTAACAATAGCTTGCCGACTAGACTCACATGTGAAGTAGAGGGGTCACACACGATAATCAAAGACATTGAGGGAGAGGTGTGGACAACAGCCCTGCCACAACCTACTAGCACTCCCACCATGGATCGAACTGTAGGTTAACGATTACCTAGTTAGAGAAGACCCACGATGCCATGAAGGCCGACTGCGAAATTCGCTCACGATGATTCTAAGGGGCGCGCAATAAGGCAGGGGATTTATTCATTAGAGGCCCTTAGTCTCCCACAAGATCACCTGACGGAGTATTGACTCCAGGGGATTTTGATGTCTACCAAGTCAGTCAAGAGGCGAGTGGAACCCTTGGAGCACGTAGTGTGTCCTGAAGGGAACATCACGCAAGAAAAATGGAAATAGGTGAGTGGCACCCTTGGAACACGTAGTGCGTCCTGAAGGGCATGTCGTGCAAGGGAAACAAAATGAGGCGAGTGGCACCCTTGGAGCACCTAGTGCGTCCTAAAGGGCACATCGCGTTGTTAAATAATAAATGAATAAACCTATATGGCCTTAGAACGAATAATTTGATGAGGAATATTTAAAACATTTTCACTAATAAAATGTCGCCCAGCCTAGGAAAATAAAATCTAGGTCTAAGTGATACTTGTGATAAAAATTTATATATTTATATAAAAATAAATAATAATAATAATAATAATAATCATTAATCATGTGACGAGAAGGGGGTAAGCAATTCAATTAATTTATAAAAATCTTTTGGGGGATAAAATTTACAAAATGGGAGAAAAGGGGGAAATAATTGTTTTGTT
>ML777675.1:386555-435681 GCA_009831015.1 Picea engelmannii
GAAAGTGAAGAAAAGAAGGCCGAAATGCAAGGAAGGATAAATTCTTTTGATGGTGCTTTCTAAGGTATGTTATTTTCAGGTCATCTCACCATTTTCGCTATAACGTTTTTTCTATAATGATTCAGATCTTGAAATTGCTATGACAGTGAGACAACATATCCAAGTATCTGTGGTTCATAATTCAGCTTGTGGGTCGTTGTATTTTTTGAGTTACACTCTGTGGAAAATAGGGTTTGTGGCCAGTCCTGAAACTAGTCAAAATCAGGTGTTTCGGGTAAAAACGTCATAACTTCTTCATAACAGATCCAATTTTAGTAAGACTAAAAGTTTCAATTAGGGTAAAGGCTTTATTATTATTTTTAATATATTCATATAATTTCATCAAATATTTTGTGCGGGGCACTCTCTACAAGGACGCTCTCTAGAATAAGCCAGAATTCAACAAGGTATGCCATTTTTGCTATAACTCCTTTTCTGAGAGGTTCCAAGTAGTGCCACTTGGAGGAATTGCATAAAATACACTGAAGAACATTTTGTAATAGTTTCATGTCTTTATACATTACAGGTTCAAAGTTATGATTACTTCAAGTTAGGGTTGTTGACTAATCCAAAACTAGGCATGTGAGACTAAAGAAAAGTTTGGTGAAAATGCTAGTTTCTTGCTGTTAAAGTTAATGAAGGTTTGAAGAAATGTGATCAGAAACACTAGGTCTATTACAGAGCTACAAATCAGATTTTGATGATGAAATTGATGAGGGCTTTTGGTTGAGGTACATGTTGAGTACCTGGTTGAGACAAGTAGTTGATGAGTTGGCACATACATGAGGTGTATAGTTGATGATGTTCGTACATATTGATGAGTCATTATTGATGAGTGGTTGACACATGATTTGAACATACTTGGTACATTGTTGGATGCACTTGGGTGCATGGTTGATGCACTTGGTTATGGTACAGGTTGTTTACAGGTTGTTTGGCACAGGTTGGTGCATGGTTGATGCTCTTGTTTATGGTACAGATTGATATCTGAGGATTGTTGCCTCATCTCAGTTGGTGCTGAGAATGCAAGATGAGTCTTTCATATAGAGTTGGTGATCTTGTAGAGTTGTACTCTATTCAGTTGTTGTTGATAAACCCCAAGGATTGTAGTCCGTAATAAAAAGAAAATTGTACATACATCTTGTGATCTTTGTGTTCATTGTGGCGATGACTTGTTGATGATATATTGCTGATATATGTTGCTGATATGTGCTCACATTTAACTGGTAATAAATGACAACAATGGGTAATGAATAAATGTTGAATGTTAATTGATGAGTTTTTGTGCAAGAGGGAAGTTTTGGGAAAAAGAGCCCCACACTCATTCACCCCCCCTCTAAGTGTGGTAGGTGTGTCCAACACTAGGAACAATTATAGGAATCCTTTTAGGTGGTTGAGGGAAATAGGAGTAATTAAATAATTAATGAAATTAATTTCTGGTGCAATGAAGGGGATGGGTGACACATGTACAAGGAGGATTTTTTTGAATCAAATTATTGGGAATTAAATTAAATGGGAATATAGGAAAGAAAATGACTTAGAAACTCTATATAAAGGAGGGAGAAGGAGGAGGAGGATGGATGGATTTTTTATGCATAACGTTACGTTGGAGAATTTTAGACTTGACTGACTTAGCTTGTGGGAATTGGAAAACCCATCTCGGTGAGGAGTGGTAGCTCAGCCTTGCGAGGCGAGTTGGGAGCTAGTTGTTCTCTAGTTTAGTGTGTGTGGCCCCTTTGCAGCTTGGGGGGATAAGGGGGAAGAAGAGTATCCCTAGCATTTGATGGGAGTTAACGGTGAAGTCTCATCGGTCGGAAAGAGGGAGCTGCATGGAGCACACGGGACAACGACTCAGAGTAGATGACTTGGGATACGATACACTTACTTTTATTCTGCATGGTAGATTATTATTGACCTTACGCTTTCATTTATGTGCCTTTAACTTTGTAAAGAAGGTATTTGACTTAGAATTTTAATTGATAACTTAATTTCCCCATAGCCTTAAGCTCGTTAAGGATTTGATTCCCTTGGATTTTGATCCCTGAATGTTGTGACTGTCCTTTTCGTTTTGTTGCTTGTTGTGAAGAGTTGTGATTTTTACTTCGTCCTCATCCCTAGTTCGTCGGTCCACGCTTGAGCAGTCATCCAGGAACCGAATCGACGATCGTCACTTCGGTGCACAATGACCTATAGATTCTAATGCCCTTATTTTATGTGCGTGGATGATGAGTGAAGGATAGTTGTCAGTCATCTACCATGTTGATTGTTCTTGATCAATTGATAGTCTTTGCACCTTCTTGTGTTGAGTAATTCTACCATTGTTATCGTTCCTATCCCCAAATTTTTAACTCTGTACTTTACCTGCGTCTTGACGGACGAATTACTTATCTTTTTACTCTGAAATTTTACTTCTTACAATATGGAGAATTTTCGCTCTGCAATTTAATTCCTTGACTGTAAATTTTCCTCTGCAATTGTTTATAGTTCGATGGAGAATAGCTCTACATCTTAAATCCATAATTTGCTCTACGATATATCATTTATAATGGAATTTTACTCTGAGTTTTCAAAACACTAAACCTCAAAAATGTTTCTCTGCATTTTATTAGATTTGATGGCAGCATCCCTTGTGATTCAACACTTTCCTTCACTCTGTATTTATAATTTTTTTGGCCTGCGATTAAATTTTTCTCTGCAACTTCATGTAAATCATGGGAAAATTAACACGATGAATTTTACCCTTTTGTTTTTACGTTCTTTATATTGAAATTTATTTAACCACTCAACTATATAAATGTGTCTTCCCTCCACTTTATACTTTATATTTTTACTTCGATAGCCATTTTACCCAGCGAAAAATGTCGTGTTAAAACTCAACTATTGATTTTTTTTAAAAACGAATTGCTTGGCAACAAATTTTTCTCCTTCTGCAATTTACTGTATTTGATGGAGACTGTACTCTGTGTTCAATTTAATTGATGGTGAACACCCTCTGTGTTTTAATTTAAATGATGGAAAATGCACTTCGTGTTTTGGATATAAGTTGATGGCGATTGCACTATGTGCCCTTAATAATCTGATGGCAATTTTTTTCTGCGAAGTTAACCTTCTTTATTCATATTTTGATTTCTTATTTACCTCTTTTGCACAACAATATTCCTTTTATTACATACGAATCGAGTATGCACCTCTTATGGTGAGAATGGACAACATTATTTGTGTAACAAATTATTGACTGTACTGTTTAGTGTTACATTTAAATCTACATCCTTATATATAATGTACAACGATATGTATACGTTATCACCCTGTATGGTATAGAGAAATGTATGGGCATCCCACCGAAAGGTATGGATATCAGATACATATCTATTAGGGGTTGCAATTACTTTTTCCACTGTTTCCATTTGACGGGATTTATGCCTGTGTCCCTCCCTGGTTTCAAGTGGTATATCTAATTCTCCTCTTAATTGAACCCCAGCCCTTTGATTGGCCATCATGCTAAATAAATTCAATGCTATGATCGTTCAAATATGTTGCCAGTAAAGTACTCAGGGAAATTCCCTCAACCTTATTTCGTTAACATATTTTTACTGTGAATAATTTACCCAAATTTCTGGAGAGATTACCTGAGGAGTGATTGCTAAGGTTGACCTTATTCTGTCGTTTGGTAATGTCTAGATTTCTCCTTCAAATTGAATGATTACACAGCATTTACACTGCCTTACGTTAATTGCTTACAGCGATGTTAATGGTCTGCACTACTGAATTTTAGGTACCTGCCATTGACCAACTAACCAACAACATGAAAATAGCCCGCTTTAGTGGCATTATCTTTACTCAACAGTTTCTTTTTAATGTTAATAGACAACTTGTTATTTTTAGTACGGTTAATATAGCTTGAAGTCA
Organism: Picea engelmannii; assembly: GCA_009831015.1. NCBI lineage: Eukaryota > Viridiplantae > Streptophyta > Pinopsida > Pinales > Pinaceae > Picea > Picea engelmannii. The sequence goes on from ML777675.1 coordinate 390,504, forward strand.
TGTTGTAATTTAATTTGCTAATAAGTGTTGTAATTGTAGCATTCTACTTGATATTGTTAATGTTGTTATATAATGTTAATTGCTAAGTTAGATTGTAATTATGGATTAATTTAGAAATGCCCAATTAGATTGTAATTAATGATTAAATTAATTGGCGAGTATTGACAAAATTGTAAATTAGACTTGCTAAATTAGATTGTAATCAATGATTAATTAGATTTGTAAGTATTGACTAATTTAGACTTGATTAATGGTTTGGGTTGTTGGTGAAGTCATGTAACAACTTGCGATTTTCTTGTTGACATCATCTTGCTACTTGTCAGCCTGTTGCTTGGGGTATGGTGTAGTCTTCCTGTCAGTTATCATGGCACTTATCGCGTTGGTTTATCTTGAGTCGCTGATCTAGATAGGCTATGTAGTGCCAGGGTTATAGTCGTGCCTATCACCTAGGGACGACATTATTCCTAATGAAGGGATCATTGCGCGCCCTAGAGGATAGAGGTGACCGATAACGCGACCGGAGTTTGTGCCTCCTGATGGGGGCGTTTTTATTATAGCAGTTGTTGGCACTGGGTTGCGTAATGTAGGGTTCAAGTTCCTGGTCATCGAAGCCACTGTTTCAAGTTGTTGAGGTTGTTCTTATCTTGTAGGTGTTGTTCTTGTAGCAGTTGTTGGCACTGTGTTGCGCAGCGTAGGGTTCGCGTTCCTGGTTGTCGAAGCCATTGTTTTGGGTTGTTGAGGTTGTCATTAGCTTGTAGGCGTTGTCATGTTGTGTCGGGCAGGTAGTCGTTTGTCTTTGTTGTTTTATGCATGTTTCGCCCAGTTTCTCTTGTAGAAGTGTGTGGAGTCATAGTTGTATGTTGCCTGTCCTGTGGGCGTGGCCCTAGCCGTCAGATGTTTTGTTTAGCTGTAATCATTGTTGTCATCCTTTATAAAAAAAAAAAATCGCACCTTCTGCTTCGCTTTTAGTTGTAATGATTGGGTCGTTACATATGGTATCAGAGCGGGTTTAACCCACGACTTGGGATCACTACGACTTTCATTGATATGATATTTGATTATAATGTTGCTAATTAAGTGGACTTGTATTCGTGTAGGTAATCATGGTTAAAGGATTTTGTGGATGCAGACGAAGGGGTTTTAGGGGAGGAGGTGCGACACCTCCAATAGCATCCAGGCCTGAGGGGTATAACCCCCAGGGAGATGAATAGGTTTTAGGGAAGAAGCGAATAGAGGTGGGTGACATGGTTGGGTGACATGGTTGGGTTGATGAGATATTTTCAGCGCATGTCTGAGGCACTGATCATTCATTTGGACAGAGATGAGGCCAGGGCATCGACACCCCCTGGGGGTCCACCACGCGCTCCGGTTGGTACTGGTAGCATTCACCGCGAACTCAAGAAGGTCAAATTTCCTGAGTTCTTTGGTGCCCCGGACGACGCAGTCGTCGAGGCATGGTTGGAGAATATGGCGATGTGCTTTTCACTTTGCAACTATACCTCCAACATGAAGGTCCGCATGGTGGTCTTTCAATTGAAGGGGAGCACTATTCTATGGTGGAAGACGCTCCTGCCGCAGCTGAACATGGTCGTCGAAGATAAATCATGAGAACTATTCGAGGAATGGTTCTGAGGAATTCATTGAGTGTCAGCTCAATGATTTCAACACCTTACGATAGGGCAGTCGTATGGTGCCTGAGTACGAGGCCTGTTTTATGGAGTTGCTTCGATATGCTCCACATATTAATACTGAGAAAATTAAGGTCAACAGGTTCTTGTTCAACCTTAATGGAAGAATATGTGTAAAGGTTAGGATTCTGATGCCTCAGAACTTGCATGATGTCATCTAGAAGGCCCTCATAGCAGAGGAGGATCTTATCAGTGGGGGTTAGAGCAGGACTCCAGCGAGATCAACAGGGCAGGTGTCATCTGGTGCGCAGCATCATCAGACACCAACCATACATAAGCCAGGATATCGTGGCTTCTAGAGGGGATCCACTTTCACTACACCTCAGTGACCAGTGCCTCATCAGCGGACTCCTTATTGAGGACCACCGCATCAGTAGTAGCGTCGACCGCAATAGTAGTAGTTTAGGCCTGTTTAGCAGAACAGACCAGGATTTCAAGCTGGTGGGCCGTCAACTTCTACTTTGGGTACCAGGAGGACTGGATTGAAGAAGGGGTGTTGGAAATGTGGGGAGCCACACTACCAATGCGACTGCCCAGTGGAGAGGACTAGAGTGCTTGGATCAACCGGACCCACTATCGTGGGATATTTGGGCAAGGCCCATCAGATTCATGCAGCGCTGAATAACCGCCAAGAAGAGCATCAGTCGACTGTGCTCAAGATGTCAGGTACCGTCACTGACTAGACCCTTATCATTTTTATAGATCCTAGTGCTACTGAGAGTTTCATTTCTAGTGCAGTGCTATAAAGGATTAAGGTAAAGGCAGTCGAATAGGATGAGTTTATCTTTGTAGAGATGTCTTCGGAATCCAAGAAGAAGGTTGGAGGAAAGGTTATGGGGTGTACCCTTAACCTGGGAGAGTTTGTCACCAAGGAAAACATGTACATCACGATATTAGGATCTTATTACATCGTGATTGGTATGGACTGGTTGGAATTGCATGAGGCGATACTCAACTGTAAGATGAAATGGTTGAGCTTGGTCGATGATGAGGGAAAAAGATGTGTGATTCTAGGATGGAACCAGGGAGTTTCCCTGAGGTTCATCTCTTCCTTGCAACTATGGAAGAGCATGCGCAAGGGATGTAAGATTTATGCGATCCTTGAGTTAAATGAGAAGGGAGTAGCGGAAGGTCTAGAACACCTTTCGGTGGTGAGAGAGTTTTCTGATGTATTTCCGGAGGAGTTACCTGGGATGTCACCGGAGAGGGAATTGGAGTTTACCATATACCTAAAACCAGGGACTGAACCAATAGTGAGAACACCTTATCGTATGTCTACCCCAGAGTTACAGGAGTTGAGAATGAAATTGAAGGAGTTGTTGGACCTGGGACTTATATGTTTAAGTGTGTCACCATGGAGCATGAATGTTGTTTTCATATGATAGAAGGATGGGTCATGGAGGCTCTGTATTGACTACCATCAATTGAACAAGGAAACGATCAAGAATTAGTATCCATTGCCAAGGATTGATGATCTGTTTGATCAGATGAAGGGTGCGGCGATGTTTTCAAAGATCGATTTGCGATCAAGGTATCACTAGTTACATATAAAGAAGGATGACGTCCCTAAGACCTCCTTTAAGAGGAGGTTTGCGCATTATATGTTTATTGTTTTACCATTTGGACTGAAAAACACCCCAGGGGTATTAATAAGTTTGATGAACAGGGTGTTCCGCAAATACCTGGACAAGTTCGTCCAAGTATTCATTGATGATATTTTGATTTACTCGTAGATGATGGAGGAGAATGATGAGAACTTTCTCTTAGTACTACAGTGTCTACGAGAGCACAAATTATATGGGAAGTTGTCCAAATGCTCATTTTCTCAATCGAGGATTCACTACTTAGGGCATGTCATCTCCGACGAAGGTATCGTCGTGGATCCAGCAAAGGTCAAAGCTATCATGGAATGGCATGTGCCGACGAATGTCTCAGAAGTGCATAGCTTCATGGGTTTACAGGGATACTATCGACGGTTCCTAAAGATATTTTCGAAGATAGCAAATCCGATCACGGAATTGCAGAACAAGAACGAGAATTTTGTTTGGACCGAGAAATGTGCAAAAGCATTTTAGAGGCTCAAAGAGTTGTTAACAACAACACCGATACTAAAGTTCCATGAAATGGACGGGAAATTCTTGGTATGCACTGATACATCCAAGGAAGGTGTAGGCGGAGTCTTGATGCAAGACAATCGAGTGATCGCTTACATATCAAGGAAACTGAGAAGGCATGAGGAAAACTATGCAACACACAATTTGGAGTTGTTAGCCATTGTATATGCCTTGAAGGTTTGGAGACACTACATTGCTGGATGAAAATTTGAACTAAAGATGGACCACTGTGGACTACAACACATCTTTACGCAAAGCGACCTGAACGTGCGACAACAATGTTGGTCAAAACTTCTTAGCGAGTACAATTTCAAGATTTCTTACCTAAAAGGAACAGTGAACTGAGTGGCCGATGCATTGAGTCGAAGACCACACATCTTTTCGATGTTTCCTTTTCAAACAAATCTACGTGAAAGGATTCTAACTTTGCAGCGCAACGATGACTGGTACAAAGAAGTCAATGATTTTATCGGACAAAACACAATGATGGTACCAATATTTGAAGGATTTACGTTTGACGACGATGAATTATTGAGGTTTAAAAATCAAATTTACGTACCACTGAACGGCGAGTTGAGGAGTTTGATCCTAAACGAGGCTCACAGAGTAGTGTACATGGCCCACCTAGGAGTCATGAAGATGAGGGTGGACCTTAAACCCTTATTCTTCTGGAAGGGAATGAAGGAAGACATAGTTAACTATGTGGCTAGATGTGTAGAATGTCATCAGGTAAAGGCTGAACATAGACATCCAGCAGGATTACTACAGCCACACACTATTCCAAAATCAAAATGGGAGGTCATTTCGATGGATTTCATTGTTGGATTTCCACTGATGGCAAGGAAACATGACTCGATTTTTGTGGTGGTCGACACTCTAACAAAGAGTTCTCATTTTATTCTTGTACATACGACATATCAGGCACCTAACATAGCTAGATTTTTCATCAGTGAGATTGTGAGGCTGCATGGCGTACCTAAGAGGACTATATCCGATCGAGGATCGGTGTTTAGTGGACGATTTTGGACTAGTTTCCAAGAGGCCTTGGGAACCCAACTTAACTTTAGTATTGCATATCACCCAGAGACTGACAGGAAGATCGAACGAATGAACCAGAACTTGGAGGACATGTTGCGCATGTACGTGATGGACCAACAAAAGCATTGGGAAGAATTATTTCCACTAGTATAATTTTCTTATAACAACAGTTACCAAAGCACCATTAAGATGGCACCTTTCAAGTTTCTTTACAGGTGACCATGTCAGACGCCTTTGAGTTGGGATTGGCTTGAGGATAAGGTCCTGGTGGGACCAGAAGAAATCCAAGAAATGGAAGATAAAATGCAAACAATAAGAAAAATGATCAAAGAATTGCAGGATCGACAGAAGAGTTATGCCGATGAGCACCGTGTCGACCATACTTACAAAGTTGGCAATCGAGTCTTCTTACGGGTAAAACCGCATAAGAGTTCGATCAAGTTTGGAAATGGAGATGAAATCTCCCCTAGGTTTGTGGGACCTTTCGAGATTGTGTAGAGGAAGGGGCCCGTGGCCTATCGACTAGCCTTGCTTGATTCTTTGAGGCGTATACACAATGTTTTTCATGTATCCGTTTTGAGGCATTATATTAGTGATCATATACATGTAATTGACATGAGTTCCTTGCAGGTATCGGACGAGGGGGTGCTCATGGCTGAGCCAATATACATACTGGATCATCGCATTCGACATATATGACGTCGAACAAAGATCAGGTCAAGGTCCAGTGGGACAACTTTAGTCCGCACTTGGCGACCTAGGAAGAGGGATATGATATGCGCCAGCAGTTTCCATTTTTGTTTGATATATAGACTTATGATATTGTGATACACATTATTTCAGCATTTATATACTGTGAAACTTTGGGACGAAGTTTAGACCAAGAGGGGGTGGTGTATGTAACATCCCTCTCTTGCATGCACTGAGCGAACTTATTCTTTGAGGACACTTTATTGCAAGTGATCTAGATTATTATACTATTAGTAATTTGATTATGGTTATGAGGCGTTATGGATTGATGACATGTTATTTTGTTGTATTGACATAGACAAGTGCTATTGACTTGGTTTTCCTGAGTGTGTAGGATTTTGGACCTCGAGGATGCAGAAGCATCGATGAAACCCCTTGGACTCTGGATCGAGTTGGGGAGTGGACTATTGGGGGTTTGATTGTTGTATATATGACATTTGTGCATCTAATTAGATGATATGATTATGGATATTATTTCTGACATGATTCATTGATGATGTAGGGTGACAATAGCTTGCCAACCAGACTCACATGTGGAGTAGAGGGGTCACGCATGATAACCAGACACATTGAGGGAGAGGTGTGGACAACAACCCTGACACAACCTACTAGCAGTCCCATCGTGGCTCGAACTGTAGGTTAACAATTACCTAGTTCTAGAAGACCCATGATGTCGTGAGGGCCGATTGCGACAGTTGCTTATGATGATTCTAACGGGCACGCAAGAAGGCACAGTCCTTATTCCTTATAGGCCCTTAGTCTCCCACAAAATCACCTAACAAATTATTGACTCCGGGGGTTTTTGATGTCTACCAAGTCAGTCAAGAGGTGAGTGGCACCCTTGGAGCATGTAGTGCGTCCTGAAGGGCGTGTTTCGCAAGAAAAATGGAAAGAGGCGAGTGTCACCCTTGGAGCACGTAGTGCGTCCTGAAGGGCATGTCACGCAAGGGAAACAGAATGAGGCAAGTGACACCCTTAGAGCACCTAGTGCATCCTGAAGAGCACGTCGTGTTGTTAAATAATAAATGAATAAACCTATATGGCCTTAAGAACGAATAATGTGATGAGGAATATTTAAAACATTTTCCCTAATAAAATGTCGCCCAGCCTAGGAAAATAAAATCTAGGTCTAAGTGATACTTGTGATAAAAAATTATATATTTATATAAAACTAAATAATAATAATAATAATAATAATAATTAATCATGTGACGAGAAGGGGGTAAGAAATTCAATTAATTTATAAAAAACTTTTGGGGGATAAAATTTAAAAAAATGGAGAAAAAGAGGAAATAATTGTTTTGTTACTTATGCTAATTAAAAATTTATTAATTAAAGAGAAAGAGGGGAAAAGCTAATTTTCTACACTTGCCAATTTGAGTTTTAAATGAAAAGGGAAAGAGAGAAATTTAAAAGAATTAGAAAACTAAGGAAAAAGGGAGGGGGACATAAAGAGAAAGGGAAACATAAGGAAAAAGCATAATGACTAACTTAATAAGGTATCTTTCATTTAAGAACTTTCTAAATTGAACTCAACTAGTAAATTAGTAAGGGGGAAGTCATTAAATTGTGTAAGGGAATATGGGGACACCTAGGAGTGATTCTAGGAATGATTTTAGGTCGGTGAGGGAAATAGGAGTAATTAAATAATTAATGAAATTAATTTCTGGTGCAATGAAGCGGATGGGTGACACATGTACGGGGAGGATTTTTCTGAATCAAATTATTGAGAATTAAATTAAATGGGAATTTTGGAAAGAAAATGACTTAGAAACTCTATATAAAGGAGGGAGAAGGAGGAGGATGGATGGGTCTATTATGAGTAACGTTACACTACAAAATTTTAGACTTGACTGACTTAGCTTGTGGGAGTTGGGATACCCAGCTCGGTGAGGAGTGCTAGCTCATCCTTGCAAGGCGAACTAGTAGCTTGTTTTTCTCTGGTTTAGTGTGTGTGGCCCCATTGCGGCTCGGGGGGCTAAAGGGGAAGAAGAGTACCCCAAGCGTTCGCTGGGAGGTACCAGTGAAGTCTCATCGATCAGCAAGCGGGAGCTGCACAGAGCACGCTGGACAACAACTCAGAGCGGACGACTTGGGTTACGATACACTTACTTTAATTCTTCATGGTAGATTATTATTTACCTTACACTTTCATTTATGTTCCTCTAACCATGTAAAGAAGGTGTTTGAATTAGCATTTTAATTGATAAATTAATTTCCCCATAGCCTTAAGCTCAGTGTGGATTTTATTCCCTTGGCTTTCAATCCCTGAATGGTGTGACTATCCTTTTGGTTTTGGTGCTTGTTGTGAAGAGTTGTGCTTTTTATTTTGTCCTCATCCCTAGCTCGTTAGTCCATGCCTGAGAAATCGACCAGGAGACGAATCGACGGTCATCACTTTGGTGCACAACGACCTATAGATTCTAATGCACTTATTTTTTTTGCGTGGATGATGAGCGAAGGATAGTTGTCAATCGTCTACCCTATTGATTGTTCTTGGTTGATTGATGGTCTTTGCGCCTTCTTGTGTTGAGTAATTCTTCCATTGTTATCCTTCCTATCCCCAAAGTTTTAACTCTGTGCTTTACCTACATCTTGACGGATGACTTACTTATCTTTTTACTCTGAAATTTTACTTCTTACAATCTGGCAAATTTTCGCTCTGCAATTTAATTCCTTGACTGTAAATTTTCCTCTGCAATTGTTTACAGTTTGATGGCAAATAGCTCTGCGTCTTAAATCCATAGCTTTCTCTACGATCTATCATTTGTAATGGCATTTTACTCTGAGTTTTCGAAACACTAAACCTCCAAACTTTTTCTCTATGTTTTATTAGATTTGATGGCAGCATCCCTTGCGATTCAACACTTTCCTTCACTCTTCATTTATAATTATTTTGGCCTGCGATTAAATTTTTGTCTGCAACTTCATGTAAATCGTGGGCGAATTAACACGACGAATTTTACCCTTTTGTTTTTACGTTCTTTAGACTATAATTTATTTAACCGCTCAGCGATAAAAATGCGTCTTCCCTTCACTTTATACTTTATATTTTTACTTCAATAGCGATTTTACCCAGCAAAAATTGTCATGTTAAAACTCATCTATTGATTTTTTTTTAAAAACGAATTGCTTGGCAACAAATTTTTCCCCTTATGCAATTTATTGCATTTGATGGAGACTGTACTCTGTGTTCAATTTAATTGATGGCAAACGCCCTCTGTGTTTTAATTTAAATGATGGCAAATGCACTTCGTGTTTTTGATATAAGATGATGGTGATTTCACTATGTGCCTTTAATAATCTAATGGTGAGTTTACCTGCGGAGTTAACCTTCTTTATTCATATTTCGATTGCGTATTTACCTCTTTTGCACAACGATATTCCTTTTATTACATAGAAGTCGAGTATGCACCTCTTACGGTGAGAATGGACAACATTATTTGTGCAACAAAATATTGAATATATTGTTTAGCATTACATTTAAATCTACAGCCTTATATATAATGTACATTGATATGTATACATTATCACCATGTATGGTATAGCGAAACATATGGGAATCCCACCGGAAGGTATGGCTATCAAATACATATATGTTAGCGTTTGCAATTACTTTTTCTAGTGTTTCTATCTGACAGGATTTATGCCTGCATCCCTCCCTGGTTTCAAGTGGTATATCTGATTCTCCTCTTCATTGAACCCTGGCCCTTTAATTGGCCATCATGCTGAATAACTCCAATGTTGTGACCATTCTAATATGTTTGCAGTAAAGTACTCAGCGAAATTCCCTTAACTTTTTTTCATCAACATATTTTTACTGTGAACAATTTACCCAGATTTTGGGAGTGATTACCTGAGGAGCGATTGCTAAGGTTGACCTTTTTCTATAGTTTACACTTGTCTAGACTTCTCCTTCAAATTGAATGATTACACAATGTTTACACTACCTTACATTAATTTCTTACAACGATGTTAATGGTCTGCATTGCTGAATTTTAGGTACCTTCCATTGAACAATTAACCAACAACATGAAAATAGCCCTCTTTAATGGCATTGTCTTTACTCAACAATTTCTTTTTAATGTTGATAGACAACTTGTTATTTTTTGTACGGTTAATATAGCTAGAAGGCATGTTGTAATTTAATTTGTTAATAAGTGTTATAATTGTAGCATTCTACTTGATATTGTTAATGTTGTTATATAATGTTAATTGCTAAGTTAGATTGTAATTATGGATTAATTTAGAATTGCCCAATTAGATTGTAATCAATGATTAAATTGATTGGTGAGTATTGACTAAATTGTAAATTAGATTGTAATTAATGATTAATTAGATTTGTAATTATTGACTAATTTAGAATTGATTAATGGTTTGGGTTGTTGGTGAAGTCGTGTAACATCTTGCGCTTTTCTTGTTGACATCATCTTGCTACTTCCTGACCCGTTGCTTGGGGTGTGGGTGTAGTCTTCCTATCAGTTATCACGGCTCTTAGCGTGTTGGTTTTTTCTTGAGTCCCTGGTCCAGATAGGTTATGTAGCACCAGGTTTATAGTCATGCCTATCACCTAGGGACAACATGATTCCTGATGAGGGGATCATTGTGTGCCCTAGAGGATAGAGGCAAATGATAACTCGACCAGATTTTGTGCCTCCCTATGGGGGCATTTTTCTTGTAGCAGTTGTTGGCGCTGGGTTGCGTAGCGTAGGGTTCGAGTTCCTGGTTGTCGAAGCCACTGTTTCGGGTTGTTGAGGTTGTCCTTAGCTAGTCAGAATTGTTCTTGTAGCAGTTGTTGGTGCTGGGTTGCGTAGCATAGGTTTCGAGTTCCTGGTCATCGAAGCCACTGTTTTGGGTTGTTGAGGTTGTCCTTAGCTTGTAGGCATTGTCATATTATGTCGGGAAGTTAGTCATTTCTCTTTGTTGTTTTACGCATGTTTCTCCCAGTTTATCTTGTGTCATTGCATGGAGTCATAGTTGTATGTTGCTTGTCCTGTGGGCATGGCGCTTTCCGTTAGATGTGTTGTTTAGTTGTAATCGTTGTTGTCATGCTTTATAAAATAAAATAAAAAAACCGCACCTTCTGCTTTGCTTGTAGTCGTAACGATGGGGTTGTTACAAACATGAATGAAATACTTGGAGAATCTTTGTGCAATTATTCCTCCATCATGAAAACAATACTAGATGGTCTCTGTGATCCTCATGGAATCTCGGTTGAGACCTTTCTCAATCTTGGTTGAGGTTTGATATGACAATGCCTTGGAGTTTTTGTTGATCAACGTTGGACGAAACCTAGGTCTTCAACCCCCTGATGTTAATAAAGACACGTGCAAGTGTGAAACGGCCCAACATTTTAAAATCCCCAAAGAAGATGAAGAAAAAAAAACACAATTCAAGCAATTGTTCTAGTTGTGATTTAGATGCAAAGGAAACACATTTTGTGAAAACTGAAAAAGGGATTTGGAATCCATTTAAATGCTTTAGTTGTGGAAAAGTAGAATGTTTTGTTGCTAAGTGTCCATATGTGAAAAATGAAAGTAGTGATGATGAGAAGACCATAACGTAAAGAAAGTGAGCAAACATCATCAAAATAAACAAAAACATGACAAGCATCAAAAGAAGAAGAACTCTTATAAGAAGAATAAGAGTCTCTAATCAAAAGGGGTTAGTGACTCATTTGAAGAGAGAAGTGAAAGAAATTTCAATAGTGATCATGAAGAAACTCTCTGTATGGCAATCAGAAAAAAGATTGATGAAGAAAAAGGGAAAGAAACAATATTCTAATTATCTTTTTTCATTTTATAAATATTTTGTTACTTATTAGTGATTTCCTTTGGGAAGGTTGGTAAAAGACGAGAGAAGAGCATCATGTGCAAAAATCGTGTTCATCCCAATACATTATAAATTCGAGGAATATGACACAAGGTGAATATTCTCCAGCTATACATTAGGAAAGACTCTTTTGATCTTAGTTGTAATCGCTATATTTTAGAACTAGTTTTGAATTTTCCTACTGATTTCTTTTGGCAAGAGAAGGTATGATTTTGTTCATTGAGTTTCTTTCACATAATTGTTATTAATTGTTTTTTATCACTACATCTCTAGGGAAATTCTTATGAGACTCAAGTGTTCAAATTGTTTTTTGAACTCAATCATTTTTCATGACATCTACAGGGAAAAAATGGAGAAGTGGATGGACTTTCAAAGGCTGGTCTAGAGCTAGAGAATGGGCAATCGCATACTCAAGAGCTCAAGGATAGAAAGCACTCTAAAGAGTCCCATCACACATTTTTTGAGTTTATTATTTATGGAGGAGCATACATTGTTGTTGATGTATCGTAGATTGAGGAGAGTTACTAGTTTATTTTAATTATCTGGAGAGAAAATTGTTAAAACCATTTTGAAAAATATATTTTTAGAACTTTGAGTGTTGTTCAGAGACAAGTTTTTTTCTCTCTTGTGGAAGACAACATTTGTAATATTCTAGGCTATAAAGAAAATTCCATAAGTGAAGTTGTTATTTCCCTCTCTTTTTTCATCCAAAATGAAAAATTGAGCACTAGAACCAGACAAATAAGAGTGGAGGAGTTATAACAATGGATAAGAAAACTTGGAAAAATACAAAAGATTATGCACCCATACAATCACTAATAAAAACACAAGATAAATAAATCCAAGTTTTAAAACAAAATCTCAAAATTAATATTGTAAAACCATTTTTTATATATAATATAAAACTGTGATAACATAATTTTAATTAAAAAATAACAAGTATTCATTATACTTTATCTAACTTATAATAATTTTTTCTATGAAATTTAACTAATCTTCCACATTATACAATCACTATCTCAAAATAGCAATATAAAAAATATAATCAAAATATGTGTATAACTCTTAGCGTTATTACTTTTTAAACAATTCTTTTATAGAATTTTACATATTCATAACATAGCCACATATTACATCAACAATTGTTTTATCAAAAGAGTTATTGCAATTCTCTTGAAATACAAGTACAATTAAAAAATAGAATATATAAATCCCCAAATTCATGTTCACTTAGAACATCTTATTTTTGAGTCCAGATATATTATGACTTTGGAGTCATTTGCACATTCACTAGTTTTTGGATGGTACATTACTTATTTCTTTAGGTTAAGGAAGACAACTTATTAGTTAAGAGGAGGAAGTTTTAGGTCTTACTCCATTACTAAAAGACGATTTCAATGTAGATAGTATCTTCAAGAAAGCCAATTTTTCATGTGGTCATCATTGAAGTTAACTCCACAACATAGATAATATTTGCAAAAAAGTCAAAATCCCATGTAATTATTGTTGAGGCTATCTTAAGTGGAAGTCACATACTTTCTAGTAGTATTTAACCTTAATCCCATACATGAGACCAGATACCCGATAAAACTCACAATTTTCACAAAAGCTACAAACCTTTAGACTTGACCCTCTTATAATTCACAATATTTAATCACTTAAACTAACCCGAACTAACTTTTACAAATTTTATTTCTAGTAAATAAATTATTTTTCCAAATATTTATGAATTATGATTTTCAATATATAAATGATAAACCTTTATGTCGGCCGAGTTGTCAACATCGATCCATACGAAGTCTTTGTGTGATGAAGAATGAGATAAATATTATAGACATCATCGGATGCGTAGAAGAGGAGTTGCCGAGTCTTCATCAGTTGACATCGTGGGAGTGGGAGAGGGAGAGGGATTCAAAGCTTCAAGTCTTCACCCGTGATATCCTTTTGAGGAGTTAGAAGTCTTCAAGTCTTCACCGGTTATATTTGGAGGAGAAGGCTTCTAAGCTCAAGACCATGCAACGGTTGGCTCATCTCTTGGGCATTTTATTTTACGGTATTCTCGCAAGAATGGAATATTTCAAATAATTTTTGGTCTTAGGGTTTTACTTTATTTCAAGGTTATTCAAAGATATTTAAGTCAGTCAAATTATTATGAATTAATAAATATGAATTTATTTTAATTGTAAGTTCAGGTTATTAGAAGACTCGTGACTTTGTTGCTGACCTTTCAATAATTTCAATTTAATTCATATAAATAATTTAATATGATTTTAAATCATATTTTAACGTACATATTTGTTCATATAATTATTTTTTTTAAATAAATTAGTGTTAACTTTGAGATATTTTTCCAAATAAAATATATAGTTTTATGCTTCATATTTATAAAATATTGGGGACACGATAAAAAGGTTTATAAAAGTGTTTGTCTTAAAATTGTTAAATATGTTAATATGAAGCATTATTATGTTGTGGCTATTTTCATTGTTATAAGAATCATAATATCTTAGAAATTTTTGTGTTGGGTTACATTTTTTATGGTGTTGGTCAATTCCTAAAACGTCATGGGATGAAAGAGTGTGTTACCTTTGTCACACTAAGAAGGTTGAAGATGAAAAGCACTTTCTCTTAGATTTTCGAGCCTATACCCATATTAGATCTCATTTTCAAAATATTTATCACACTACTAACCTTCCTAACCTCTGAACTCAACAAAAGTATGGTGATCTTGGAAAGCTTCTCTTAATGCTTTTCGAGCACAGAAACAAAATTCTAAAGAATCACAAGTAATCACTTACCCTCTTAAGGTCCGATAGACCAATTCGGTCTTAGTGGAAATTTATCATCATCATCTTCATCATCAATTAATGAATATGTCAATAATATTTAATATTTATTAAAAATAAAAAATTTATAATGTATAAATTAATTAGTTTAATAAATATTTTAATAAAAAAATTATTACATATTTTATAAATTAAATTAAATCAAATAAATATTTAAGTAAATTAGTTTAAAAACATAATGTATAAGTACAAAATAATTAATATAAAAGACAATAAGCTTTTAAAGATTATTTTAAATTCTAGTCAAATTAAAACATGTATTTTTTTAACAAGAACTAGGAATATTGTATTAGTAAAGATGGAGACAAAATCACAGCAAAATGGTACATAAAAAAGAAGTGTTCTTCTTCAATTCACATACCCTTGGAGGGTTACATAGGAGTCTCAGATTCTCATAATACTACAGATACAAAATGTTTATGATCAAATTGTTAGAATATAAATGGATGTGCTCATTTTACCATCGACAATATCACTATTGTCACCCAACCATAGGTCGAAGCCACCCTCCGAGCACTTTAACCTTGATAGAGAATCATTCTGGAATCAAACCCTAGGCTAGATAGCCAAACAAAGAATAGCACACCTTTCTTGAAGGATGACGCACCAAGCAAGAGCTGATCAGATAGTCCAAACCATAACCAAGAGATAGTGCAAGCCAAAACCGAAATATGCTAGCTACAACAACTGCAACGGCAGCTCTCCTCCAAACCTACGCACAAATGGTCAACTGCAGTGTGCACAAGTGATGCTTCTGCAGCTCTGAGAGTGCCTGCCAGAATGAAGACTGGCCTCATATATTTATATTAATTCTGGCTAACTGCCTGGGCCAACTTCTCATTCTGGGTACCTATTTATTCAATATATAATATTTCTTTTGGTCGACTTCTTCACTTGGAGGCTAATAACCTAATACAAATTATCCCCTTAAGCCGACTTGTCTTCTAGGGTTATTATCCAACTCATTATGGTTTCTTCTTGTTTTCCAGAATATTCTATTCTCATCAGGTTTACACGTGGAGGTAAATACCTCCCATAGCTACCATAATATCAACACAAATGACAAGTGCAGGTTCTACAATAATTGCCTAAGTATAATTTGACTCTATAAAGCATAAGTACTAGTGACTAAAAGGGCCAGAAAAATTGATTGTGTCAACCCGATGGATTTGTTGGACTGATTGACATCTTTGCTAAGATTATTGCTTCTTTGCATCAAGAGACTAAATATGCGCCAATGAAAAAAAAAATTGCAAAAGGTTATGGAGAGTCCCATTACATCTCTTCTAGTTTCATATATGATTCTAACCACTACCATAACCTCATGTCAAGTTGAATGCTTAACAAGTGACTTTTACTTCATAGGCTAAGGAATGGGTTGTAGTATATTCGTGTTATTGTGGTTTAAACACCCCTCCTATTATAAAGTGGCAAGATTGGCTAGTTCATCTTCCTCTTTATTGTTATCCCTTTTAACATGGTAGTAACTGATTTTTGTCAATGCTTGATGATTTTTTTCTTATTTGATTGATTATTGTAGCTATTAGGATGATAGTAGGGGAGGTTCCTTGAATCATATACTTCATAACAATTAAGCAGTACCCTATAACAATCAAATCATGTATATTAGAGGATTGTGTAATGTGCATACCTAGTAAAAAAGCATATGCTTCTGCCAGATGATTTGAAGCAATGCTAAGACTCCATGAAAAAGTACTTTTTTGTTGTCCCTTGGGAATGTAAATAGACCCCCCCCAATTTCCACCCCAGGACTATTCTTAGAAGCACCATCAAATAATAAAAGGAAGGAGTGTTAGGATATTTACATACTTAAGAGTTAGTTAAGATCAACTTGTTCTAATGTGTTGTTAGGTTAAAGTGTGTTTCTTTAGTATGCATTAATATGCTTTTGTAATACGATGGTCATGATATATTCTTGACATAGAGTTCTACGACAGATCATATTTTCCTCGATCTTAAAGACTATAGTGATCTGTGGCTTAGCTCTCTATAGGTCCATGATCTCTATTTAAAGAGCATGGAAGGTCATTTTTTGATGATCGATTGTGAGAAACTCTATGTAAAACTTTGTTTTTGCATTAATAAATTGCCTCAAGTGGTTGCGCTGGCTAGGGCCATGGATGTTTTACCACATAAAAACATTAGTGTGTTGATATTTGATATGGTTGTGTGAGTCGTTACTGAAGGTGTTTTTCCTTTGTTGGAATACATGTGTTTTTGAACATAGTATCAGAGTGCATTTAAAGACCTTCTCCCATTGTAGATCAATACCTTGAAGCCGTGTTGTCGCATCTTTGGTTTCTTCCATTTTCATAAATTTGTGGGCTGAGAGGACTGTTCCATTGTATCTGAAGAAGTTGTTTTAGTTAGGGATATTTTTCGTTTCACTCGAAAAGGTTTTTTTTTCCCAAGATATGACCATTTTAGTTAGATCTGGAGATATAAAGCATGAATACACCCTTTTACAATTTTTACAGAGATAATATTTCGGTTTTCTATTTTTTGTTTTCAGGTTCCATATGTTCTTTTCCCTGTAGTCTGTGCAATCTCCAAAAATAAAAAACAAAGTGGAAAGTGGTTTCTTTTTTTCACATATTTTCTTTATCGTGTGCTCTATGTGATCTCGAAAAATCAAAAACAGAGGGAAAACTTGCATTTTATGGGTAATGTAACCGAGATATAGTGTCTGTTGTTGTCGAGAAGAGATTTTCTTTATGTGTGTGAATGCATGAAAATAATTTTTTAATGGGAACACACTCCAAGGTCATCTTCAACAACAACAACAACAACAATCCTCCTTCTTAAGATTACAATGTGATTTGCACTAGCTCACTTGGTTAAAAGTTGCTTTATTAAGTAAGATGTTTTGAGTTCAAGTCTCTTTTTTGTTACTTTTTTTGAAAAGTTCATGCATTCATTGTAAAGTGAATTTCACTTAATTATAAAAGTGAATCACTATTCAATAACTTTAATATTGTATTTAAAGTCATTTGCTTTGCATCCATGTTTCATTTATAAATGGGTCACTTCATACGTAGCTTATAGGAAAAGTTAGACATTAGAGGAAATTTCACTATAAAATGTGCCCCTGAACCCTAATACAGATTCCATGTCATACGTTAATAGCTAATCAAAAATCTTAAAAATTCAAAAGAGGTGCTTGTCGAAGGAAATTTTTTATTATATAATTTGGAGATAGGCATATTTTTTATTAATATAATTTATCTGCCCTAAGCATGAACGCTGCCCAGGCTTCTTGAAATCGTCTTGGATATGGAGAGTGGAATTAATATGCTAACCAATTTTCCATTAGTTGCCACAAATGAGAGATCATGTATCACAAAGATATTTATGATTTTTTCTTAACAATAATTCATTTTTTTTAATGTAGTTTTTCGAGGGTATTTTATTTAAAACATGGGTTTTCCTGGGTTTATTACTTACTAAAATATCCACTTGCACTGCACTTTTGTTATATATAGAAATATGTATATTGATATATATATAATTATATTATATTTTTTATTTTTATTTTGGAGCGTTTTCAATTTTGTTCACAGTAGATCGCTCTGCAGAACGATTTGGCCCAACCTTCTTCCTCCTTTATCTGGAATGAACCAATGATCGATCAACTCTTTGTTTTAGGTTTGGATGATTTGTCTATGATGTCGCTCTGTCAATTGTATCAAGTGCAATGTCTCCAAAGTTGGAATGAGTCTTGGTGAATCCAATTGGAACTAGAATCAATACATATATATTCATAGCATTTTAACCTTAGAGGAGGTAAATTGGGAGGGAGTGATCCAGGTGGATATTGGTGGCCACCCACCTTTTCCAATTGTCTCAAAACAACTTTCTTGCAATTTTGGTAATTTACTATTTTTAGCCATTTTTAACTTCCGGGGCCATTTTGAGTGCCTAAATGAAGGTTTTTCGAGATCAATCTTCTAAATGATATCCAAAGGCTCTGATTGAGCCCCCAAAATTAATATTCTAGATGATACGTTTCCAACAAGCTATCGTTCACCCCAAACAAAGATTGTATGCCAAATTTACGCCCCCAGGAAGTTGATACACCAAGCTACCCAAAACGGGGTCCACAAAAATGTTGGCTTTTCATCTTCTGGGGTTAGGGTTTTGGATTTTATTTATGATAAAAAGGACTTTGGAGCCTCATTGTAAAACATCTTATTGTGAATGTGAATAGAAGACACATCTTTTCTCAGAGATAAGCTACCACCATTCTAGTGAGTCTTTCACTCTGTATTTTTACAATCTTTGTACATTTTCGCTCATTAATAGAAAATTGTGTATTACTGTATCTCTATGTTTATGGTTGCATCTCTGATACATTTATGTTATATTATTGGATATCCGAGATATCTCTGTACATTGCTTTATTATATCTCCTCTCTCATTTCATGCTGAAAATAATCCAGATCAAGGACGTGAAATACCTATCTACACTTGCGCTTGTTCAGAGAAAAATTCATCACTGAACAAAAAAATACGAGTTCCTTCCAATTCGAAAGAAATGGGAAAGGCATGATCAATCTTATTTTCTTCATATTTAGTGTGATTTATAGTTGTCAAACTTATTCAATCCTTGCACAATAGATCCATGAGAGCGTAAGTGTTTACCCAACCTCATAGATAACCCCAACCTTCCTTCTTATTTATATTTCTAGAGTTGTGTGTTATATATTTTTTGAAGGTCTAAAATATTTATATATTCCAAAATGATAGGAATATATTGATTTTAGTGCTGCTACAATGTAATTTGATGTGATTTACTCAGTGACTGATTTCAAATTTTTGAGGTTTTGTGGCTATTTTTGTCCTAGTAAATATTAGAAAATGGAGAAGTGATTTTATTTTTTTCTCAGCTTCCATTTACAATTCCTTCGACACATCCATAATGTCCTTTTTATTCTCATGTTGAATTGAAAATGCGTTTTTTTTTCTTTTGAAAAACAAAGGATGGAGAGATACTATGTTATAATGCCATGCCTTGACCCTCTATGATAAAAGTCACAACATGGAGCCTACTACTAAACACTGAGTTCAAGGAAATATCATATCATTTTTCCAATTTTTTTATTATAATGGGGTCTACAGTTTTAAGAGAATTTTAAATGCGTGTTGAAAAGCACATAAATCAATATTTTGGTAAATCCCTTATAGAGATTGTTGTAATATGTTGATATTAAATTTATTGATGCGTGTTGGATTATGTTATTGGGGAACAAGTTGTGCAACCACCAAAGCCCTTCAATTTGGTGAATTTTCTCAAACTATCATATCTAATATGCAATCACTATGTCTAAAAATGAGCATAAACACTTTGTCAAAATTTTTATCATTCCACCATTGGTCTATGATAGATTCCAATTTTAAATAGGAAAAAATACAGAGATTATAGAGGTGGTGGCATGTGTCCAAAGCTTTTCCTTAAACCCCATAGCACCATGTTAATCCTTATATATTTCTTGGATAACCATATTTTTTAGGAGGTCAAACTAAGTTGGTCATAGACATTTTTTTTGGTATTCATTAATGTACATAATAAATACACAATTAGTTAGCACTTGAACATGGACAAAAATCTTCTTTGAATTTTCACTACCAATGCTTAAAAGAAGAAATAGATTAAACATCAAGACATATAGGAATTCTACTTTAATTACATTGCAATGTTGTTGAATTGAATTTCTTGTTAAATTTTTCCTATGGATCCTTTCTATCTTTCTTGCAATGAAATGGGCACTCGTAGATCTCCAAGAAAATTGGAAAATATTATAGTTGAGAATATAAAGGATGACATGGATAAGTGGATCAAATTAAATGTGTGCATTGGATCTTGGGTTACTTTGCATCCATCAAGGAATCAAATTTGGGCAAAGAAAAGAAGACTAGATGATTTAAAACCCCATTGGAAAGGTGTAGTAAGGGAATTTAAGAGGAGACAACAGGGTGAAAAGGTGGAGATCGTGCTCATAGATCATGTGTATCAACATCATAGCTCATGTGTACGAGCACAGGGACATTCTCAAAGAGTCTATTTCCATCGAAGAAATTTATAGTTATAAAATATTAGAAAGATAGATGAAGATTTAAAATATTAAGAAGATGACACAGACATATATAGAGATATTTATGTTTTACAATCAATAAATATATTTCTATAGCGGGAAAAACCCTCTACGAACTACACCAGGGTTCTAAAATGTAGGTAGAATTAACCGTCTAAAGTCTCCTACTTTTTATCAACTATCTCATCATTACCCCACAATCATATGTAAAAGACAAAGTATAGGGATCCAGTAGGAATACCTTAAACTCCGAGTCCTTTGTCGATCCCTTTGCGCTCGTTTGTTTCCTAACTACAAGTCTCCTCTAAAGCTTGACCTCCATTCACCAAAATACAAACAAGAAACTACAAGCATGCATTCTATATATGGATTAGTTGGTTAGACATCATAACCAAGAAATGTAAACAAATCATAAATATTTAAGACATCATTTGGAAGGAAGGAAAAAGTACTTCTTTATATTAATCTCATAAAAGTCGTTTACAACATGATACCAACACTGCTCCTTGAACTTGGTCCTGGGATCCTCTTCACCATGCACCAACTGCTTCCACGTATTCTTCTCCTCTTCAGTTCCCTCTAGGGAAATGGAAAGGATTTTCAAAAGAGGAAGAAGGAATTCTTTCTCAAACTCACAATGTTGTTGCAAAATATTGGGGCAAAGGGGGAATATTGAAATGGGTAGAGTTTTTATGCTCTCATGCTTCTCCTTGGAATGGGGCCCCAACACCTTCTTTTATAAGCCAAAATAGATAGTAACGGTTGGGGTGACTGGCTATGGGCGGTCAAACGGTTAATTAACAGCCCGAAAACCCATATCCATTTTCGATTTTCATTTTTCGCAATTTTTTGTGAGTGTATGTGGGTTGTAGTGGTGCAACAAGTGTGTGTACGTGAATCTTCTTGTGCCAAAATCTGATCCCATTGTTGACCTTTCTTAGTGACTAAACTTCTCAACAAGTTTCCAATACTCATTTTTACTACTTCAGCCTGTCCATCTATCTGAGGGTGATATGATAAACTAAAGGATAAGTTCATTCCCAACCTCTTCCATAGAGTCCTCCAAAAGTGTCCTACAAATTTGGTGTCTCTGTGTGAAACTATGCTCCTCAGAAATCAATTTAGTCTCACGACTTCTCTGAAAAACAAATTGGTGATGTGTGTGGCATCACTTATCTTCTGGCATGGTATGAAATGTGCCATTTTTAAAAAAAAATCCACCACAACAAATATGGAATTTCTCCCTTTTTGAGTTTTAGGCAATCGCAAAGAAAAATCCATATTGATTGCATCCCATGGCCTTTCTGGAATTGGTAATGGCTGACACAAACCAGCGTTTTGTTGTACTTCTTTTGCATATTGACAAATTTTGCATTTGTTCACAAACTTTTTCACTTCTTCTCTCATGCTCAGCCAATAATATGAATTATTCAGCTGTGAAAATGTCTTATCGTGACCAAAGTGTCCAACTAAACCTCCATTGTGTTTCTCTTTCAGTAGGTTGTCTCTCATTGAGCACTTCAGAATGCATAATTGGCTCCCTTTGAATAGTAATTCATCCTGGATCAAATATTCAATCCATGGGCTTTTGTCTCCCAATAAAGGATTCTTTCATGCCTCATAAGCTTCTTTGAAATATGCATCTTATTTATATATCTCCTTGAGGTGTTTGAACCACAAGGTCTCCACCTAGCATTCTTGTACAATCAAACTCCTTCTTCTCAAAGAATCTGCAACTTTGTTATCAGTTCCAGCAATTTGTTTGATAACAAAGTAAAATTCTGCATAAATTCTACCCATTTTGCATGTTTTTGATTCAACTTTTCTTGCCTAGTAATAAACTGCAAAGCATGATTATCACTGTACAAGACAAATTCTTTAGGAATTAGATAATGTCTCCATTTTTTCAAATCTTGAATCACTGCATAAAATTCTGTGTCATACATGGAATAGTTTTTCTTGGTGTCATTTAGTTTCTCACTGAAATAAGCAACTGGCCTATTGTCCTGACTCAAGACTGCTCCAATAGCTAATCCACTAGCATCGTATCTCACTTGAATTTTTTTTCCAAAATCTGGAAAGACCAAAATTGGCTTCTCTGTGATTTTCTCCTTCAACACTTTGAAACTTATTTCATCTTCCTCTATCCAAATGAAGGACTTGTGTTTCTTCTTCACAGTGTCCAGCATGGGTGCACATATGCCATTGAAATTTATGATGAATTTTCTATAAAATCTTGCTAACCCATGAAAAATTCTTACCTCAAATATGTTGCTCGGCAATGACCATTCTCTGATCGCTCTAAATTTTTTAGGGTCCATCCTCAATTCATTTGAAGAGATCACGAAACCCAAATATATGATCTCATTCTTCATAAAATAACTCTTCTTTAGATTTATCAACAATTTCTCTTGCTACAACCTTTCCATCATTGATGTCAAATGTCTTAAGTGTTCCTCCTTTGTCTTGTTGAATATTAGTATGTCATCCAGATATACTATGACAAATTTTCCTATGAAGTCTTTCAACACTTCATTCATTAACCTCATAAATGTGCTTGGTGCATTTGTCAACCTAGATGGCATGACCAACCATTCAAACAATCCTTCATTTGTATTGAATGTTGTTTTCCATTCATCTCTCTCTCTCACTCGTATTTGATGATATCCACTCTTCAATTCTATCTTGGAAAAATAGCTTGCCCCACTCAAACAGTCCATCAAATCATCCATCCTCGGTAAAGGAAATATTTATCTAATGTTTATATTGTTGATGGCTCAGGAATCTGTACACATCCTCCATCCTCCATCTTTCTTTGGGCTTAATATAGTCGGTATTGCGCATGGGCTTAGGCTTTCCTTGACTAAAAATTTATCCAACAACTGCTGGAATTGATTTTTGAATTCCTCATTCTCTCTGGGCATCAACCTGTAAGATTCTTTGTTTGGTAAAATAGCTCCTGGAATAAGGTCAATATGATGGCTTATACTCCTAATGCGTGGAAATGAGTGTGGTAACTCATCCACGACTATATCAACAAATTTTTCTAATAGTTATTGGATTTCTATAGGTAAGTATTCTACTGAAGTATTCGTAAGGATAACTCTAGGCTTCCTCACAACAGAAAACTACATTTCTTTCTCCTTTTTGACTTCATTCAAGAGCTCCTTCCCATTCATGAGAAGTATGCTTGAACTAGCTTCTGTCTTTTTCTCTTTGTCTTCTATGGGAAACAACATATGTGTTCTACTATTATTTTATAGGGTATAGGTATTCTTCCTTCCATCATGAATAACCTTTCGGTCATACTGCCATGTCCTCCCTAATAAAATATGGCAGACATCCATAGGAATGAGATCGCACAATATTTCATCCCTATAACCTTGTATTTTGAATTCAACTTGGCATTGTTGACTTACCATTACTTGATGTCCTTTCTGCAACCACGATACCTTGTATGGATTTGGATGTGCAGTTGTCTTCAATTCCAGCTTCTCCACCATCTCTGTGGATACTATATTGTCAGTGCTCCCACTATCTATGATCATCTTGCAAACTCTATCTTTCCACTTGCAGGCAGTTTTGAACAGGCTTGTTCGTTGAACTGGTTCCTCTGGTTTATTTTCTGGTTTAAGAAGAATTTTCCTCATCATGAGGTTTCTTACTCCTTATGCTTCTTCTGCTTCCACATGTTTCTGTGCTTCAACAATGTGTGCCTCTCCGCCTTCTCTTTTTCTGTCGGGACATTCCCAAGATTTGTGTCTGTTTTTTCCACATGTAAAGAATTTAACTATGCTTCCTATGGTTCTTCCTCTTCCTCTACCTCTAGAAAAAGAACTTCTTTCGCCATGTTGTCCTTCTTTAGAACTTCCACCCTTCTCATGGTGACTATGTTGTTTGTCAGATTTAGTCTTCGACTTCTGGAACTTCTCTCTGTTGGTTCCCTTGCCTTTGCTTGAATTTCCGCCTTTTCTTTGTTGGCTTTGCTTCCTGGCCATTTTTTCCTCATCTTTCAAGGATACTTGATAGGTATGACATTACTGACGGACATCATGATGATCTCCTCTTGTATTTCATATCTCAACCCATTGATATATCTGGCTGTCTTCTCATCTTCATTCTCTTTCTATCCAGCCCTGATGTTCAGTCGGTAAAATTCTACAGTATACTCCTTCACTGATAAACCCCTCTGTTTCAAGTTCTACAATATTTTGTAAAGATTTATTTGGTAATCCTTCAGGATAAATTTTTCTTTCAACTTAGCTACCATCCTATCCTAGCTTTTAATTTCCTGCTTATGATTTCTCCTACATTCGTCTTGCAGTTCATCCCACCATAGCGCTACATGGCCTTTCAGTATTATCATTGCATGCTTCACCATCTTGTCTTCTTCGATATCTTCGTAATCAAAGTGTTTGTACATAGCACGTACCGAATCTAACAATTCTTCAACTTCTAAATTGCCTTCATACATAGGTACCTCTATCCTTGCTATGGCTCCTATCTTCAAAACAACTTTTATCAAGCGATATTGTGCAGCATCCTCTACTAGATTTTCCTTGCCCTCTATTTCTTCTTCGCTCTCAGCTTCACTGACATCACCAGCATCTGGTTCTCTTCTCTGTGTTTTCTCCACGGCATCCAATCTCATTCAGATTCGCCTCATTTCTTCTTCCATTTCTGCATTCGCTTTGCACCTTCTAGGTGGCATGACTTCACTGTGTCACCTACAACACAAATTGAAAATTTATTTGACACCACAAATGATACCAACTTTCCTCCTTTCTCCTTTTTTCTGCTCTGATCCAGGTGGATATCGGTGGCCACCCACCTTTTTCGACTGGCTCAAAACAGCTTTCTGACAATTTTGGCAATTTACTATTTTTAGCAGGTTTTAACTTTCGGGGCCATTTTGAGGGCCTAAATGAAGGTTTTTTGGGATTGAGTTCCTCAATTATAGCCAAAGGCATTATTTAACTCCCAAAACGATCTCCTCAATGATACCTTTCCAATGGGCTATCACATGCCTAAAACAGAGATCGTATGCAAAAGTTACGACCTCGGGAAGTTGATGTACTAACTTACCCAAACAGGGCCCACCTGACTTTTGGCACTTCATCTCCTAGGGTTAGGTTTTTGGATGTCTAGGGTTTTGGAATTCTTGTTTATTATAAAAATTCCTTCAAAGCCTCATTGTAATCATCTTCTTGCGAATGCAAGTAGTCGTCACATCTCTTCTCATAGATAAGTTGCCACCATTCTATCGAGTCTTTCACTCTGTATTTTACAGTCTCTATACATTTATTTCATTAATAGAAATCATGTATTACTGTATATCTCTATTTATGGTTGCATCTATGATATATTTCTGTTATATTATTGAATATATGCGATATCTCTGTGCATTTCTTTATTATATCTCCAATCTCATTTCGTGCCGAAAATAATCCGGATCATGTTGTCTACAAACAAACTCAAAATAAGCTTTGATACCACCTGATGCATCCCCCCTACCTCAGCAGGGTCTGTCGACCTCTCGGTCATTGGATATTCACTAAACTGAGATAGATTATCTCTTTCAGGTCCCTACTGGAACCTCTACTAAAAAAATCCACAAGTCGTCTGTGAACTGCACCCACACGAATAGGCATTGGGCACGAGTTCCCTCCACACAACCACCGGTTGTGACCGCATGCCTCTCAAAAGGTGTTTTGTGATTTTTTGTATCGAGTGTTTTGTACGTGAGTCACCCCGACTTTCCTGACCTCTGAAATTTCGATAGGGGCTTAACACTTGTTAGCTCCTCCCTTATCCTTCTCCACATGACCACAAGCCAAATCAAAAGGTGTGTCGTGAAATCCTATATCAGACCTTTGCGTGTGAGTCACCTCGACCCTCCAAATCTCTGAAATTCTGACAGGGCTTAGCACTTGCTAGCTCCTCCCTCCATATGACCTCCGGCTATGACTCGGGGTTCAACCTCAAGCACTTATCGAGATTTTTCATTTCACAAAGTTGGGGGATCACACACCTCTCTTCTCCTGATGTTTGATTACCTGTTATCTCCTTGGGCGAATCAACGGTCCATGCTCCTTCCTCGATCGATGGGTATGATCAAATCACAAAATTGGGTTCATGAATCCTTACAACTCTACCCTTTGAATTACCCAAGTTGAGAGTCAGCGAAATGTTGATATTTCACCACGTGTCCTCTGAATCCAACGAACCAAATATTATTCCAGAACTTTGGGTCTCCGTGCTCTGGCATTTTCAATTCTCAAACTGAAATCTTACCTCAGCTTTTCTCGGAGTACGAGATCTGCTGAAAAGTGTATCCTCACAGATCATTGATTCACTACCCTTCAGTTTTATGTGCTCCGGGTATTTCAAGTCTCAACTTGACTCCTTGTGCACCTGTGATATCTGACGGCTCACACTTGATCAATTGAATGGCTGAGATCCCACCTCGGAGTTCTAGCACTCCAGGCTTTGAAAATCTCAAGTTTCATTCTACTCTCCCTTATGAGCTTCCAATAACCAATGACCGTGAGTCCTCCTAGTAATCCGACGCTTGGTATTTGCCTCCAGTGATCTGACGACTCAGATCTATCCCATTGATCGGATGGTCGAAATTCTATTCTAGGTCTCTGGACTCCGAAAATGTCAAGTTTCAACCTCAGTAGCCTATCTCCTCTGTACGTGAAGTGATAAGGTTCACACACTTCTTCTAATCCAATGGTTAACAATATTCTTCCCTTTGATCCGACCATCACAGTTGTTCTTCCTCCTGAGCTTCTGATATCTCTCCGCCTTGGAAGCTTTATCCACCTTCAAAGGTTCCAAACCTTTGTTTCCTGATGAATCCGCCTCTGGGACCTTGTCAACACTCATGAAAAGTTTTATCTCTTCTGAGCTTCTATCCATAAAAGGATTTTGATCTCCCACGCACACTTTGCGTTCTCAGGATTTCAAATAACTCAGTTTGAAGGATTTTCTTGAAAAGAAAATGCTTCTCGTGCACCTGGCGTTATTTTGCATTGGTTCTTCAAAGCTTGTTGGCCTCTTGACGTTGTGCACACCTTGCACCTGGTATGAGTTTCTCTTATTCTCTCTGAACTTCTCTGAGTCAATCAGAGACTCAATCGACGCATTCCTTGCATTCGAGATGCACACCTTGCATACAAGTATCAGAAGAGAAACAATTGAAACTAAACCAGCTTCATCATGAACTCATATAGACAATCTCTCTCTAATAATCATACATGAATGAAGTAATAAATCATACACATAGAATAACATCCATTCAACCACACATGAAATGAACATAGTCCAAGGATTTGGGACAATTTCTATCTGTTCTATTCATTCATGAAAAACAAAATACATAGTGTTTTCTGCTACTCTACTCTACTCTACTGATCTCTTTATTTTGTCTATCTTTTCTATATGTTACAATACAATACTGAAAAACTATCTAAGGACCGATCCATGAGCTCTCTCTTCTTGTTCTGAAATCTATCATTTCAAACTCAAAGATATTACCTACTCTGTCCTATTATAATAACTATTAGTTATTGCCAGATAGAGTCGACACTCCATATCTGGAATTTTTTACAATCCTTCAAGAATTTACAAGCAAGTTACATTTTAAAATGTTGTATTCAAAAATATCTCAATGATCGATTAAATTCTGAGTTAAATGCTTGATTTTAAAATCTGTCATTGATGAGATGTCATTATTTTGCCTCCATACATGCACTATTGACTTTGAAGGCATTGCTCCTGCATCAAGCGGGATACAAACCTCCCACTTGTTTCAATTGTGGAAAGATAGGTCATGTGTCAAGGTTTTGTACCAAACCACAGGCTCTCTGTGGGTGTTTTTAAATCCTAGAGCACATTATAGAGGATTGTCCCGAATTGTTAAAGAAGTGAGAAGAGAAGAAGGCACAATGCAACATGGTGCATGTAGATCCATGTGAAAATAAAAAGAAGAATTAGGAAGTTGATGTTTGGGTGATAACCTGAGGTGAAGCAAAGAAATGAATGCATTTTTATCATGGTGAAGGCTCGAGTAAAAGGCCAGAGAGGAAGATAAAGAAAGTGTCGTAGCCCCCTCCAAAGTTTGATGTTGCTTAGCAGAAGCAATTTCTGTATGACACATAGAGGTCCATAGAAGAAGAAAGAGTGTGAGAGGATCTATAGAACATGACACAAATGTCACTTGAGGAGTACTAGATTCATGAACAAGTTCAACAAGAAACACATAGGTCAATGGAAGAGGCTTGTGCCCGTGAAGAATTACAGTGTGCAACATAGAGGTCATTGGAGGAAGCTTGTGTGCATGAAGAAATATAGGTGCGATGCAGAGGTCATTAGAAGAAGTGTGCAGGAAAGAAGAGATATGATGCACTGAAAAAATATTGATTGAGGAACATATGCATGAGCAATTGACGCACACAACATGTGAAGAAGCACTACATGAGTTGAGTTTTGAAACAGAAAATGAGGATCAAGTAAGTAACTTCTTACATTTTTATTTGAGACTGTTAAATTATATTGATGTCACGAGAAAGTTGATGTAGATGTTAGAAACCTGTATGGGGGGAAAAAGGACTGAGAGAGCTATATGAACCCCCCTATGAGAAAGGGATTTTTTCTAGGTCAATAAGAAGAAGCGCACATGCAAAGAATTTAAGATGACAACTAAACTTCCAAGTTATGAAATGGACGGGGTCATGTTGGATCTGGGTTCCAGCGTGAACATCCTGTCGAATAATTCATGGGAATTCTAGTATCCCATCCAACTGTGGTTGGAAAATCAATACATGATATACCCTATAAGATGATTGGAGAAAGTTGAGGTGAACATATAAGGGGTGAATACAAAGGATGACTTTGAAGTGATAGAAAATATGGATGATTATGATCCCTACCCAACATTCATTGGAATTGATTGGGCCTTCAACAACAATGTGGTGTTGAATTTGAAGAAGCGGTAGGTGTCATTTGAGACTGATACCTTGCGCGTGATTGTAAGTCTATATCCTAATGAAGGGAACATATAAAATGAGCTAGTAGATGAGGATGTATGGAGATTTATTATTGAGAACATTTATCAGATCATGGTGCATAGTAAATATTATGCCAATCCCACAGCGGATGGGGAGCTGAGCTAGTAGAGTGTGAAGTCCTATGAAACTAATTCATATGATGCAATGGAAAGGTGGCAGAAGAATATTTATGAAGTCTCAACAAGGAGATGTGCGTGTATCACCACTGAGGTACGTGAGGAAGAGTTTGGATCCTACTAGCTCAAATGGTCGGATCCAGTGGATGTGTTTATTTTCTGTATGTAGCACATTCCTGAACACCATTGGGTTCACGCTCTTGATACAACGCTCATAGGAATACTTGCACAATGGTGGGTAGCGCATCGATAACTTCACTTTGAATGGGCAACTATGGAAGAGTCGATGAGGGAAAGATTCATATAAGATGTATATATTTGTCGATACATGTTCTATTGTAAAAGGTGATGGATAACCAAGTAGTGACATAGGGCACACAACCAATATCTAAAGTCTTGGTGTGTATACCAAGAAAGAACTATGTACCCTTGGTCTCTAGTTTCTCTACTAGGAAAAGAATGGGGTCGCATGTGTGAAGTAAAGAAGCAACTACTCCATCTATAGTATATGAAGGAACGTTCATCGCTTCTCTCTTCCCCAACCCCATTGATAAAATAGACAAGTTGGGCATAAGTACGGATGAACTAGTTAGTTAATGGATACTACCAGAACCAGTCTAGCCTAGCTCAGTTCCTCCATGGCAGAATTTGATCAGTTGGACATGTATGACGAAGTGACGTGACCCACGAGGGATCGCTGCAGCCAAATAATCCAAGGTGCACTACTGCAAGGGTGTGCAGTAACATGCACAATTATCTTGGAGAATAAAACTAGCGCATGTACAAAGCCATCTACGTCATCATTATTTAGGAATGTTCGGTGACAAAAAAAAATTGTAATAATAATGATCGATATGATAGTCAGTTAAAGCACGCCAAATTCATTCAATTTTGGGAAAATTGGGTCATTAATGTCACTGAAAAGGGGACGATTTTCCTAATTTAGCATAAATACGTAGTTAATATCATTGGCTTCTGGAAAGCTCAAGATTAAGGAGACAACAACTAATCGACACCCAACATGATGTTTTTCACGATATGATGAAGGATGGTATCGACCAACTCAAGGAAAAGACTAGACCATAACTCTTCATCCAAGGAATGTAAGGTGTCGTTATAGCTTCATTATCTTGAGGATGAGTGGAGTTTATTTCCTCCTTACTTGTTCTCCAAATTTTGAGAGCTCCCTTTTACTCTTATCTTAGCAAGGTGTTGGATAATAAGTGTGCATAACAATGTTAGATATTCAGTGGTTGAATCACATTCTCCTATTGAATTCAGAACTGGTCCCATGCATGGCATCCTCAAACAAACCCTAAGAATGACTAAAGTGTAAGGACATGAAGGAACAATCGATTCTCGATCCCGTGCTACCATGAGGATTAAAGTTTTAAGGGTTGACATTTGGGAAGGTTCCCCTGCTAAAATATGTCAAAGATATTGTCAGGAATTCCAATCAGTTCTCGTAGTTGCAGGTCGATAAATATACAGAGGACATCCAGAAGGAAGATGGTACCGAGTGATTAGTGACTCAGGAATGGATGAGGCCTTTGAGGAAATCCATAATTCTCTCCTTTCTCAAATGTCCACACTTCGGTCATGCCCAATATTTTTAAGCATGCATTCGGTTGCTCCTAACCAGATTGCATGGGGGTTACCTATTTTTGGACCATCCTTATATTATTGAGAAGAACATCCTGCACATTATTTTCAGCCGTCCAACGTTTGGTGAAGATCCTATGGATACCCTTAGAGCCAAGGATGTAGCTAAGGAGGAGGACTTTTCTAGATGTGGCACATGAAAATGAAAGAGAGGGGTTGTAATCCTTGAAATTAATAATTCAAAAGTCTGGTTTGCCACACAGTTATTGGCTTGAAAGATCATCCACAAGTATTAAAAAGAGGAATGAAATATAGGAGTAGTCCCCATAGTGGAATGATGTGTTAAAGGGATTCAAATTGCCTAGACCCAATACTTGCTAATTGAGTTCATTTCCGACTATGTCGATGCTCAAGATTAGGGAAAGGAATTTCACTATAGTTGGGTTATCCTTTTTTTAGGTATGGTGCTATGGAAACCATCACTAAGATTTGGAATAGGCACAGAAGGAGCCCCCTCATTTGTTTCCCCTTGATTTATGAGTATCCAACATTCAAAGAATCTCGAGGTCTAAGAAACCATTTCCAAATCCTTCCTCCAATGGTTCACCAAATGAAATTTGGCTTTCGATGAGAGGGCATGCATCTCAACACAACTCTTCGACAGTTATGTTGAATATCTTGAATTTAAATTTGATTTCCATATTGTTTTCATCTCTCCCCGTGCATCCACAGACAAGATGAAATTCAATCTCCCTTCTACATTATGGAAAGGGACATCTTGGTAGGTGTTGCAGAATGGCCAATTGATTATCATCCTACCTTCCCAAAGGTTCAAAATGAGTTTGAAGTTAGAAATAAGAAATCCTACAAACAAAAGAAATCTTCGGTCAGTGTCTCGAACCTAGATAAGGCTACTTCATCCAAGGAACATGAGTCTCCCCTTTCAGACAAAAACATGCAAAAAAACGATGGGTTGGATGTAGAGGATGAAGTTGTTCGAAAGTGGAAATGGTCTTCCAAAAAATATATTTTGTCTCCTATCGACCTTGACTCCATCCCATAGGGGGATCGACCATCCTCATCCACATGACCCTTATCAATGAAGAGGTTCCATCGCCTTCAGCTCAATCAAAGGTCTTTCCTGGTTCTGGAAAATACCAATGTACAACCACCCTGAAGCAAGTAGAGGTTGGCTCCCCAACATAGAGATGGAAAATACCCAAGTTGATGAAGGATCTTTGCACACAATTGGTGAAGCAACAAGCATTCCAGAATGACATGGCGATGAAGGTGGACACTCTAGTTCAACAACTTTCTTTAACCTCACCTGCAAAATATCCACCCCTCGAACACCAATCCATTGATTCCCTAGAATCGAGCCAATGAAGAGTGTTAAGTGTCAACCCATTCACCATGATACCCTATGACTTAGAAAGGACCAAACATGACCTTTCCCAGGTACCTACTACCAATATATATATATATATATATATATATATATATATACTATGATCTATGAATTAAGGGAGAGGAACCAACATATCAACCAAGATCATATCCAACTCCGCATCTAACTTGAATCTTGATTGCACCAAGAATTCAGCATGCACCAAGAAGCTAAGGCTACTCGACAAGACATCCAAGACTTGCATATTGTTGAGGTTGTTGTGCATACAGATATCAAGGACCAATATGAGGCTACTCTAGCTAGCCACGTTGAAGTATGTACTTCCCTAGACGAAGCTTATGTCCAAGTTTGTCATCCTGCACATTTCCAATCCAATATTTCATCACCTCATAAACTTCAGGTGTTTAGCGAGCGGATGCATCTCTTGGAATCTCAGAATACTTAACTCTGTGCATGTATTCAAGAGTTAACGTCGGAGGAGACAAAACTTCAAATGAAGGTTCAAACAGTAGAATCCATAATCCAAGATAGCTTCTATAGGGTCAAGGATTTTTTGAGGGTGATGGATCATAGCTTCGCCTTATGGACCTATCTATAGACCCCCCAAAAATAAATATCTCTCCATCATAGAATTCACGTGACCGAGGTTGAGGTGGAACAACAAAAGAGTAAATTGACCTTGCTACCTCTCAAGAAGCGCACAGTTGTGATGACAACTATTGCATCAAAGACAAAAGAGATTATTGTGGCACAAGATTATCAACAAATAATATCAAATCTCATCACTACTGTGACTGATAAGGCCTTAATATTTTACACCCATATCACATACGCGCAGGTTGTTGTGGTCCCCTTGATTGATAAAATGAAGGTAACTGAAGCGACAGCTCCTCAAGTCACAATCGTTGACGTTGATGTGGTTTTTCAGCTCATCTAGGAAATCCAAGGCACCCTCAATGAACCTAATCGCCAATTCAATGAGTTCATGTAGGAACTCATTACTCAAGAATGTAGTTATGTTTGTAGCATCGATCCTTCCTTGAGGTAGATGGATTGAGGATGGGCCAAGTAATAGTGGTGGGGGGCTATTGGTACCCAAATGTTTGGATAAATATCGGGCACATGCACAAACCAAGTTGTGCATGCCCATCACAAGTTTTCACGTGCCCAATCAGTTGCGCGAAAGGTGAAAAGAGGCATGGGCGCCTGATCATTTTTTTTAATGCGCACCAGTTCGAGTTTTGGAAATGTGCACTAGCCTGAGTTTTGTGATGCACACTAGAAGTTAAGAAGACATCGTATGCATGTTAGAATCAAGAAAATAATCTTTTGGAAATATCCCCAAAATGATTACTACATATAGCATGACAGATTGTGGAGCTACAAGAAGATGGGTTGGAAAGGTAGTTGAGATTGCCATGATTCCAACGAGGCAGTGTAGAATGCATGTGGTTGATAGAAGCATTCAGGACTAGCAGTCAACAAAGCGAGTTGTGAAGAACTAAAAGTGATTGATTTCCCAAGTTGAGGAGAAGATAAAAGGGAGCAACGACAACAAAAAGAGAGTTGGCTCATTAGTTAGTTGGTTATTGATGTTGTTGTTCATTAATGTCTTGGGGCTCACTCTGAGCATATGGTTTTGCAATGTTTCTGGTTGTAAGTTTGAGTTTGTCTTCTCTATAGAGTCTAAATAGATGTGCATGGCGTGATGTAATGTAACAATGAGGAAAGACATAAAAGAGTTGGGTTCTGTTGTTGTCAATGAATGATTTGCTTAATGTATCTCTGCAAATGATTGAATGAGGATGATAATAAACTTGTAGCAATTATAGACCTATGTAGTATCAAATATGTGTCTAATTGAATGTGTTTCTTTCATTATGTATTGTCATATGTTAATAAGTTGCGATGAACAACATGAATGAAATCCCTGAAGAATCTATGTGCAATTAGTCCTTCATCACTGAAACAAGACCATATGGTCTCTGTGATCCTCATGGAATCTCGGTTGAGACCTTTCTCAATCTTGGTTGAGGTTTGATATGACAATGCCTTGGAGTTTTTTTTATCAACGTTGGACGAACCCTAGGTACTCAACCACCTAATGTTAAAAAAGACACGCACAAGCGTGAAACGGCCCAACAGTTTAAAATGCTCAAAGAAGATGAAGAAAAAAGAACACAAGTCAAGTGATTGTTCTAGTTGTGATTTAGATGCAAAGGAAACACATTTTGTGAGAAAATTGAAAAAGGGATTTGGAATCCCTTTAAATGCTTTAGTTATGGAAAAGTAGAACATTTTGCTGCTAAATGTCCATATGTGAAAAATGAAAGTAGTGATGATGAAGAAGACCATAACGTAAAGAAAGTGAGCAAACATCATCAAAATAAACAAAAACATGACAAGCATCAAAAGAAGAAGAACTCTTATAAGTAGAAGAAGAGTCTCTAATCAAAAGGGGTTAGTGACTAGTCTGAAAAATCTTTTTATGACAATCCGAAAAAAGATTAATGAAAAAAAAATGAAAAAAACAATAAATTCAAAAGAGGAAAATATTGAAATAGATGGAAAAGTGAATCTTAGAGAATAAGTTTTATTTATTTATTTTAATTATAAGAAAAATATTATTAAGATTGACCTATTTTCAAATCTCTTTATGGCAATCCGGAAAAAGATTAATGAAAAAAACAAAAGAGGAAAATATTGAAATAGATGGAAAAGTGAATCTTAGAGAATAAGTTTTATTTATTTATTTTAATTATAAGAAAAATATTATTAAGATTGACCTATTTTCAACATTGGAAATGAGGAAAAAATTTAAATCAATAGTTAGTGAATAATGAATCGTATGTTATAATCCTCACCTTCTACAAAAACTAATAAAAACACAATTACCTCATTACTTACAATCAAATTACACTCGAAACATATATGTATACTCATTCTATATAATAAATTGTCCTATATCACAATATTATATTAAGCATATCATTTATATTTAAAAAAAAAAACAATAACCACATTATAAACCAAAGAGCATAGACTTTGCCTCCTTAGACTCTGTGCTGAAGCCTGGACAGCCACGAAAAGAAGTGGAAATTCTCAATTGATTAATCAAAGAGCATAGACATTGCCTCCGAAGACTCTGTGCTGAAGCCGTGGACAGCCACGAAAAGAAGTGGAAATTCTCAATTGATTAATCAATACCACTATGTGAAAAGATATATAAAATATGCAAATTATGAGAGGATTTTTTTATTAGTATTATTATATATATTTAGATGCAAATTGTAAATTGAATAATCAATAATATGTAATGTAAAGGAATATATTAAATATTCAAATTATAAAAGTATATATACAATATTAAAATTATGAAAGACCTTAATTAAAAAAAAAAAAAATTTAATTGTGAATTAAATATTAAATACAAAAGTATTAAATACCGCATCTTAGACTTAATCTTAAAAACATACTATACAACCTTGACTTCATCTCTAAAATCACCCCAACTGCCGACTATAACCTTTGTTGTATAGGTCTGCAATTTTAGTGTTCTCTCTTCTTTTCAACCTTTTCTCCCTTCTTTTCGAGGAAGATTGGATCTGTAAGAACAGACGAGACAACGCATATCTCTGTATCCCGCTTTTCTCCTTCCTTTCCGAGGAAGTTTGGATTTGTAACAATAGAGGAGACAACGCATCTCTTTAAGGCACAAGCTTACTGTGGTGCTACAAAGTTCCTCCGCTATCTGTGCTGCCCACACATTATCTTAATATTACTAGTATCTGTATCTATCCCTTCATTCCATTGATCACATGGGAAACAAAAATGCCTGCCAGAATGCTTCTGCTTCATCTCACTGGGATGTGTTCATAAACCATCACGGACCTGATGTCAAAGCCACCTTTGCTACAGAATTATATTGTCGCCTTGATGCGTGTGGATTCCGAGTGTTTCTCGACAAGCCCAAAATGCAGGTTGGAGACTCTATTAATTGTCAAATAAAACACGCTATTGAAACCGCCGCTATCCAGATTGCTATTTTCTCTCCCACTTATGCACAATCAAGATGGTGTCTGGAGGAGCTCCATCAAATGTTGAAGTCATGCAAATCGGATCGGGCCATCCTTATTCCCGTGTTTTATAGCGTCAAGCCTTCTCAGGTCCGGTGTATGGCTAACGAACTCTGTGCTGAAGCCCTGGACAGCCACGAAAAGAAGCAGAAATACAATCCCCAGATTATTCAGGGTTGGAAAGACGATCTTACCCATGCTGCAGGGATAAGTGGGCTCGAGCTAGAGGCGTCTAATGGGTGAGGAACCTTCAACTTATCTCCCTCCCTGCTTATTTTAGTAGCGTTTAATTTGTTTGATTGATAGGTTTAGAGCGTTTCTCACTGGTTGCTGTATACCCTACTATTCAGCGGCGCTGAGAAGTTATTGGGTGAGGTCGTGGGACGTGTGTTAGACTTGCGTGAGAAAAAACGATTAAATTGTGTGACCAAAGAAGATTTCGAAAGCATAGAGCTATCGGGTCAGAAACTTAAGAACAGCTGCAAGGCCAAGGTTGTGGCGATTGTGGGTCCAGGCGGAATTGGAAAGACAACGCTGGTCAAAGAATTCTTCGACACCAAGAGATCAGAATACAGTCTATCATGCTTCTTATCTGATGTCAAAGAAAACACAACTGAGGGCTCTCTAATTTCGATGCAGAAGAAACTTATWAAGGATTTGACTCAAMTGGTTGTGGAAATAGACACTATTGATSAAGGTATAAACATTCTTAAAAAACATATCTCATCTTCTAAYGTTCTTATAATTTTGGATGATGTAGATGATGCCGCTCAGATGGATGCGGTTTTGCCAATAAGGGAYGTCCTTGGTTCCAATAGCYTCATTTTGGTTACCTCTCGCTACAAAAATGTCTTCGACAGGAGAATCACAGAGGTATCAATTTATAATATGATGGGACTGAACACAGAACGTCCAAGAACTAAGTTAGTATTAGCAGGCCGTTGGTTGAAAGAGCTACCACCTTGGCTCGATCAGCTTACGAGCTTGAAGGAATTGTGGCTCCGAGATTCACCGGATATGAAATGTTTGTCCAGTTCCTTTCAACAGTTGAATCAGTTGACAGAGTTGACCATAATGGAATGTGGGATACAATCCTTATTACAGGGTCTGGAGAAGATGAGCAATCTCAAAGTTTTAAGAGTATACAATTGTCCATTTGGTGAACTGTCATTTAGAAAGCTTGCAAAAGAAAGAAAGAAATCTCCACAGGAGTTGAAGAAACCCTTTCCGCGGGGTGTTTACCCCCACCTACAGCATATCTGGATCAACTCTTGTAGAGATCTGGTAAAGGTTGAATCATTGCCAACAGCCCTGATAACACTGGACTTGAGCTATTGTAACGGACTGAGGCAAATAGACGGGCTCGGCTTTCTGGCGAAACTTGAACGGCTAGACATCAGCGGCTGTGAAGAAGTAGAGGAGCTTCCAACAATTCGCCAGTTGACATCTTTGAAGGAGTTGAAGGCTTCTAGATGTTACAGGCTGAAGCGCATAAAAGGGTTGGCTCATCTCCGTACAAAGCTTCGAATACTGTATCTTCGTGAATGCCGCGAGATACAGAAGCTCCCAGGTGTAGAACGTTTGATGTCGTTGGAGAAGCTTGATGCGTCTCGGTGTCCCAAACTGCAGTTGGGTACGGAAGTACTCGTGAAGCTGCGCAAACGATTGAAGGCGTCAGACCTCCTCCTCTGAAATGGTTGTTTTAATTGGAATTGGGAAATGCCCCCATCATCAGGCCTGGAATTTGACGGCCTGTAGCACGTATTTGGTCAGCCAACCCATATTTGACATGTGAATTGATACCCCGCACGTCAAGAGTTACCTGCATAAAAATTGTGAACCTGTCAAATTGACATTTAACTAAGTCCGGTCCTTGTCAGAATCAGAAATTTTCGTAGGTATCTACAGGCTCTATAGTATAAAGTATAAGCGTCACTGGGATGGTGTTATGTGGTTAGCTGAAGAAATATGACACTTAATAATATTGTATTGTAACTTGTCCACTCCAAAGGGCAATTCACGTATAGGGTTTTCATTTGAATTCAATGATAATAATATTTTGTTGTGACTTGGCCACTCCACATACCAATTCATATATTGGGTTTTCATTTGAATTTTGAATTCAATTTTCCACAGGCCATAAATCATTCAACTTGACTCTACGCAATGTTGGGTTTGTTCGGCTCGTTCTCTTATCTTTCATATTCAGTGGTGGGTCTGCTATGCTCCCAAAGTTTTACTTGTATTCAATGGTTGACTTATAAGGGTTGGTTTTACTCGTTGGATTTGTTTGGCTCTGTGGATTGTGGGTTTGCTCCCTTTTGTTAATTCATGTTAATTTATAAGGGTTTTACTTGATCTGCTCAGCTTAGATGGTTCAGGGTACATTATGGTGAAGAATCAATTGTTGGGTTTTGCTTGGCTTTAGCGGAATGCAGGTTTGCTTGGCTCTATATTATGGTGAAGAATCAATTGTTTTTAGCGGAATGCAGGTTTGCTTGGCTCTATATTATGGTGAAGAATCAATTGTTGGGTTTGCTTGGCTCTACATTATGGTGAAGAATCAATCGCTCGGTTTGCTTGGCTCTGGCAGACTGCAAGTTTGCTTGGCTCTGTTGGAGAGTGGGTGTGCTCCCTTTTATTAATTGACAATGGTTTTATTGGATCTGCGTTAAGAATCATCTCATAAGATACTCTTTTTAAATTTTGTAAGTCCTTTATTCTCTCACAAATTTTGAAGATTTGAATTTTGACTACCTTCGTTAGTTATAACCAATTTAGAGCTTCACCCTTCTCTATCTATCTAGCTTTAACTCAAACTTATGCCTCCCAAGACCCTAGCTACCATCACAATATAGAGGACTACAGAGAAGGTTAATACCTCTACCAGTGAAGGGATGGGTTGGATGGTAGGAGTTGTGCAGGCCCAAGCTCTAAAAGACACTCGACATGGGATGTATGTTGTTTGGTTTTAACTAGACGAAAGTCATGACTATTATATATATTATATATAAAATGTTTTGTTCAGTTTTAATTAAAGTCATGACTATTATATATATATATATATATATATATATATATATATATATATATATATATATATATAATATGACTTTTTTTTTTTAATAATAACTCCATTTTTAGAGATATCATTTATTTGGTGATGAATGTAGTCTTTCACGAATAGAAACTTGAAAGAGATAGAACTTTAAGCATTTGTTTTGTTCGTTTGTTGCGGAGGTGATAAACCTGTAGAAAACTAGAGGCAATTAATTATGCTCATTGATTTTGATAGAGGTGTGTGCACTCAGGCATGGAGGGAATTAATTATGTTCATTGATTTTGATAGGTAATATTGGCATTCATGAATTCGTATAAAAATGTAAAATGACACGGATGAAAATCAAATGGCTATCATCAAATTTTTAATTGACAACCAAAATAAATTTGAAATTTCAGGCCTGCCCCCATGTATACAAGTGAGAATGTGGAGATTTTTTTAGAAGGATTACAATGATATAGAGGGAATACTATGGTGAATTTGAAAACACTTTGATAAATACTACGATGTAAATATCGATTTTTATATCACAATGAATACATCATACACCCTTTTAACCCAATCTCTGAAATGGATGATTTTTCTAATGTTACTCTTACTATGAAATCAGAGTTATGGCCTTTTAACTCATATCTATGAAATGAAATTTAACCCAATCTCTCAAATGAACAATTTTTCTATTGTTATTATGAAATCCAAGTTACACCTTTTTAACAAAAACTATGAAATGAAAAAAAGGAAAAAACATATAGGGATTTTAACGAATGGAGATGCGGGGTATCGGTCCCCGTATCTCTCGCAGTATAAGTGAGATCTCTACCATGTCAGATACATCCCCATATGAAACAAGAGTTGCGTGGCAGCGTAGTCTTTGTTGTCACATACCCACTACAGAAAAAATAAAATTTCCGCTCTTCCTCAAGGGATAAAATCCTCGAATTCCTACTGGGGCCTAGCACAAGCTAGCTCTTCCCTTATCCACCTCCATGTGATCATTGGTTATGACCACAGGCCAAGCCAAGAGGTGTCTTTCGCATTTTGCAACTCAGCGATGCAAGAGAGTCAAGTCTTTTGACTCTTCAAACCCCGAAACCCGAAATCTTACCTTCAATGTGATCGACGGCTGTGAATCTCCACCTGATCCGACGATCCTGGCCGTATCGGGATTTTGGTAACCGGGAGTTCGAAATGCAGCGACCCAAACCACTGGTCACTCCATTCCTCGAACTCTGATACGCGAGTTCTTGTACAAGATCCAACGATCCTCAATGATTTAGATCCAACGGTCCAAATCTTTTCGGAGTTTCGTGAACCGGGAGTTCATGATGTAGCGACTCCAAATCTCTTGTC
Source organism: Picea engelmannii (assembly GCA_009831015.1). Taxonomy (NCBI): domain Eukaryota; kingdom Viridiplantae; phylum Streptophyta; class Pinopsida; order Pinales; family Pinaceae; genus Picea; species Picea engelmannii. The sequence continues at coordinate 431,572 of ML777675.1, forward strand.
ATTCCAATGCCCAAATTCCGATATGGAAATTCATGTATGAGATCAACGACCCTCGTTGATTTAGATCTGATGGTCACTATCCCTCCTAAGCTTAAGGGCGTTGAAAGACACTCAGTCTTAATCGCACGTCGGGATTTCGTATACCAGGATTTCGCGACTTGCGAAGACGAGGGGTCTTGTCCTCTGGTTTCCTGGATGCCGAAAGGCCGAAACTTATTCACTAAATCGGCTCAACCACAGAGCGCGTCAGGGTTTCGTATACCATGATTTCGTGACTTGCGAAGACGAGGGGTCTTGCCCTCTGGTTTTTCGGATACGGAAATGCCGAAACTTGTTCACAGTAAATCGGCTCATCCACATAGCACATCGAGGTTTCATATACCGGGATTTCGCGACTTGCGAAGACGAGGGGTCTTGTCCTCTGGTTTCCCGGATGACGAAATGCCGAAACTTATTCACACTAAACCGGTTCAACCACAAAGCACGTCGGGGTTTCATATACTGGGATTTCGCGACTTGCGAAGATGAGGGGTCTTGCCCTCTGGTTTCCCGTATGCCAAAACACCGAACTTGTTCACACTAAACCGACTCATCCACAGAGGGCATCGGGGTTTCGTATATCGGGATTTCACAACTTGCGAAGACGAGGGGTCTTGTCCTCTGGTTTCCCGGATGTCGAAACATCGACCAACAGCCATGTGTCCCTCCGATGAATGGCTGCGAATACTTCGAGACTTTCAGGACTTCGTTGAGTCCACTCTCCTGCCTATGCAAGAGTTAAAATCGACGGTCAATAGTGCTCCGACAGATCCTTGGATCTACAGAACTGGATCCCATCGCTACTTGCGAAGGCTGAAGGGGTCGAGGTATTAACGCCTTCATTCCTTCCTCCAATCTAATGGTCGTGACAGACCTCAGATCCTCTGAAAGGATCTCGCATTCCTTGAATGTCAATACATTCATGCCTTGACATGAATGCCTTTACGCATTCCTTGATTGTCAATGCATTCATGACATATCAATTCATGAATTCTTCCAAGGGTTACAAATAGTGTTTACTACCAGAGGTTCATACCTCCATCATTCTGATTCTTCGTCCTGAGTCATACCTTACTTGGGTATCCAAGGCATACAACTCCCTTTCAAGTTTATGCATAACACTAAGACAATAAATCTTTTCAACAGGGGTTCTTATCAAATCCCTTCATACCTTGTGCCACACAGACACATATATCTATATATTGTTTCTTGGCTGCTAGCACTCTCTTTCTTATCTCTACCTCATCAACAGTTCTTTAGCAATATTTTCACAGTCCTGTCAACAATCTTTCGATTGCAGCCTTCCCATGGTCACCCTCTGCTTGAGGTTGTTCATTATTGGCAACTGTCTTTCTCAATAGTTCCAATTTTATTTCTTTCTACACATGACATACACCATAGGCACACTAGTCGTCATGTAAATTAAAATGAAAGTACCATAGCATTTAAATTAATAAAATATTTTCAGACATATCCCAGCATATCCGTATGTACTTCATCACACTATCCTTAATGTTTTCATGAGTGCAACACAATAGTTCTCAATCGTTTTCACAGTATTACAACCATCATCACTATGGTGTCAAAACATTTTTGTTCATCAATGTACTAACTTTCTCATTTCATAGAAAACATAATGCACAACAAGGAAAGAATTGAGGGCTCTCCCCTTCTTCAAATTCTTTCTACATCGCCCGGGACTTTTCAGCCCAGTCGAGTTATATCTAAGGCCTCACTGTCTCTTCTCTACATTTGCAATTCTACTCATTGTCAGGATCTTCCTGCTCTTTTCCTTGAGCCGCCTTGGTTAGGCCTCACCCTAACCCTTTTTGGGATACCACAACATGCTTGAATAGAATCTCTTTGCTCATAATGAATCATGAACATGTGCATCCTACACACTTCCATTCGGTTATCAGAATGGTCAATATTCAGTTGTTAGTCTTCTATTAATTACATGATTCTTTCAAAATGTAATCCAAGATTCTTATATATGGGCAGGCCTTGCATCCCATTGTTCAACCTTCAACAATTATTAGGGTTGTGACTCTGTTCTTCTGACAAAGTCCTTACACAGTTCCTCCACCGAGAACTCCTTCAATATGTGACTTCCTTGTTGCATATCCATCACTATCTGTGATGGCCTCAGGCTCGAATTAGCTTCAGTGTGTTAATAAGGATTCTTTAAGGGACATAGACATACCTTTTTGGTATGTATTCCAGATTATGCATCCGCACATGTTCTAGGTTTTTGCTAACTTACATCCACGATGTACTTAGCTATGCTCATAATTGTAAGCCTATGTTCAGTTGCCATAGGTATATTTTACAACCCACGTGCATCTTTACTGTTAAGATCAGTCAATTCAGATTCATTCACAATCCTTCTCATGTGATGCTCAAAGGCATAATCATTTGTCTCTTATTATGAAAAGAGAGAATCTTTTCTCATTTACCCTTTCATCTAATTATATTGGTACTTCTTGAGGAAATGGAATACATTCCCCTCAGGCTAGTATTTGGAACAAAACTTTCATGACTCCCCAGAATGGAGTAAGCTATGCCTCCATAGTTGATCAGGGGATCAAAATTTGCTAAATTTTCAAAGTGCTCGGATTGTGACGAAAACAGTGCCATTGCGTCTGTCTCGTTTTCCTGATTCTGGCGGTATATTTATTTTCGCAAATGGAGTCCGTATGGAGGAGATATCGCGATTTGATCGCCAAGTCAAACAAGGAAAAAAATTGGGGTGCTGACTATACCTGTCTGTACAGTCCGTATGGCCACGTGGAGGGTCGTACCATCATGATGATGTGGCAGAGAAAGACGTGGCGGATTGTTTTTGGATGGTGGTTGCCCAATCGTGTGATGACACGTGTCGTATTGAAGCGAATGAGAAGAGGGCACATGGCCCAATGCTTGGGCGCCACGTGTCCCTCATTTGATTGGCTCATATTTGCTTTGTAAAAATAATGGAGGCCGCGGGGTTCGACCCCTGGACCTCCCACAACACAAAGTTTTCACAATTCTCCATTAACCATTAAGCCGCCCGATGATTCTTGTTAGCTATACCATTAAACATGTATTTATGTTTGTAATATGTGTTATGTGGGAAAAGGGTCGGGCCGGGGCTTAGCCCCGGCCCGTGGTTCTATTATAACATATATGACCGTATGTTTTAACATATGGGCGCGGCATAACACAACAAAAGTTTTATGTTTAAACATATATTTATTTGTGTGGCGCCCGGATTAAACATTTGCGCGGGCTTTATAACCTATGATATGTGTTATGTATATTAAACCATATTAGAATGCACGCGCGGTTGGTTATTTTCCCGGGGTTTTGAACCCGCGACTTGTGTTACAAGTTGGCGCGCGCGGTTACTTCCGTTTGCACGGTTTTGAAATGGACCAACTCCTTTTATGCTGAGCCTTTGATCCCATGGCAATATGACCTAGTGCCGAGGCGGTTAGGGGCTGGAGGCGCCTTAACCGTTCTACGGTTTGGACCGGTGCGCGGTTGCGTATGGGTCTTGGTTTTTACGCCTTTAAAGAGCGTGTGTGCTAGGTTTGAAGCACAAGGGTGCAGATTGTAGAACCAGAGACAGCGAGGAAGAAGGGGAGACTTCAAGGAGGCTATCTTCTTCATTTTTCGACCGTTTCAGGTGCCGAAAGAGCCCAGACAGGGGTTTTGGGACGCTGCGGAGCCATTGAAGCAATCAGTTTTTCATTTTGAGCACTTTAAGACATGTTTTTGAGAACTTTTAGCAATTTAATAATAATGATCCATTGGAAGCTGGACCAGGAGATGTAGCCCGGAGTGGGGTGAACTCCTTTATCAAGTTGTTGTGTTTATGTCTGATGTTCAATGATTTATTATGCTATCTATGTGTATATTTACATAAGTAATTCTTTATTATGTGTTCCAAATTGATCCGGTTGCTTTAAAAACACATAACAATTTCACTTGCAATTTTTATTCAAGTTTCAAGTCTTCTTCAATTTTAGATCAAGTTGGTATCAGAGCACTGGTTTTGAAGACTTGATTGTTTTGCAAGTTTTGTTTCTG
>ML777675.1:449978-464028 GCA_009831015.1 Picea engelmannii
CTACGAACTAAGGGAGAGGAACCAACATCTCAACCGAGAGCATATCCAACTCCAGATCCAACTTGAACAAAAAGTCTTTAGCCATAAAGACACCAAATCCTGATTGCACCAAGAATTCAGCATGCACCGAGAAGCTGAGGCTACTCGACAAGACCTCAAAGACTTGCATATGGTTGAGGTTGATGTGCATATAGAGACCAAGGACCAATATGAGGCCACTCTAGCTATCCACATCGAAGTATGTACTTCCCTGGATGAAGCTTATGTCAAAGTTTGTCATCCCGCACATGTCCTACCCAATATTTCATCACCTCATAAAATTTGAGTGCTTACCGAGCAGATGCATCTCTTGGAATCTCAGAATACTTAACTCTGGACATGGATTCAAGAGTTAACATCGGAGGAGACAAAACTTCAAATGAAGGTTCAAATAGTAGAAGCCATAATCCAAGATAGCTTGTATAGGGTCAAGGATTTTTCGAGGGTGATGGATCATAATTTCTCCTTGTGGACCTATCTATAGACCCCCCCAAAATGAATAGCTCCCCATCATATAATTCACGCGACCGAGGTTGAGGTGGAACAACACAAGAGTAAATTGACATCGCTACCTCTCGACAAGCATGCAATTGTGATAATGACTATTGCATCAAAGACAAAAGAGATTATTGCGACACAAGATTATCAACAAATAATATCAAATCTCATCACTTCTGTGACTGTTAAGGCCTTAATATTTTACACCCATCTTACAAACGTGCATGTTGTGGTGGGCCCCTTGATTGATAAAATGAAAGTAATTGGACCTACAACTTCTCAGGTCACAACCGTTGATGTGAATGTGGTTTTTCAGCTCATCCCAGAAATCCAAGGCACCCTTAATGAACCTGATCACCAATTCAATGAGTTCATGTAGGAACTCCAGAATGTAGTTATGTTTGTAGCATCAATCCTTCCTTGAGGTAGCTGGATTGAGGATGGGCCAAGTAATAGTGGTGGGGGCCTATTGGTATCCAAATTTTTGGGTAAATATCGAGCACATGCACAAACCAAGTTGTGCATGCCCATCACATGTTTTCACGTGCCCAAGTAGTTTCACGAAAGGTGAAAAGAGGCATGGGCTCCAGATCATTTTTTGTTAATTCACGCTAGTTCAAGTTCTGGAAATGCGCACCAGCTTGAGTTTTTTTATGCACACTAGAAGTTAAGAAGACATTACATGCATTCTAGAATCAAGAAAATAATCTTTGGGAAATATTCCCAAATGATTACTACAGATAGCATGAAGGATTGTGGAGCAAGAAGAAGATGGGTTGGAAAGGTAGTTGAGATTGCCATGATTCCAATGAGGCAATGTAGAATGCATGTGGGTGACAGAAGCGTGCAGGAATGGCAGTCAGCAGAGCGAGCTGAGAAGAACTAAAAGTGATTGACTTCCCGAATTGAGGCGCATATAAATGGGAGCAACGACAACAAAAAGATAGTTAGCTCATTAGTTAGTTGGTTATTGATGTTGTTGTTCGTCAATGTCTTGGGGCTCACTCTGACCATATGGTTTTGTAATGTTTATGGTTGTAAGTTTAAGTTTGTCTTCTCTATAGAGTTTAAAGAGATGTGCATGGCGTGATGTAATGTAACAATGAGGAAAGCCATAAAAGAGTCGGGTTCTGTTGTTGTCAATGAATGATTTGCTTAATGTATGTCTGTGAATGATTGAATGAGGATGAAAATAAAGTTGTAGCAATTATAGACCTATGTTGTATCAAATATGTGTCTAATTGAATGTGTTTCTTTCGTTATGTATTGTCATATGTTAATAAGTTGCGATGAACAACATGAATGAAATCCCTGAAGAATCTATGTGCAATTAGTCCTTCATCACTGAAACAAGACCATATTGTCTCTGTGATCCTCATGGCATCTCGGTTGAGACCTTTCTCAATCTTGGTTGAGGTTTGATATGACAATGCCTTGGAGTTTTTTTTATCAACGTTGGACGAACCCTAGGTCTTCAACCCCCTAATGTTAAGAAAGACATGCACAAGCGTGAAATGGCCCAATAGTTTAAAATCCTCAAAGAAAATGAAGAAAAAAGAACACAAGTCAAGCGATTGTTCTAGTTGTGATTTAGATGCAAAAGAGGCACATTTTGTGAGAAAAATGAAAAAAAGGATTTGGAATCCTTTTAAAAGCGTTAGTTGTGGAAAAGTAGAACATTTTGTTGCTAAGTGGACAAACATCAAAAGAAGAACTCTTATAAGCAGAAAAATAGTCTCTAATAAAAAGGGTTAGTGACTCGTCCAATGACATGCACAAGCGTGAAATGGCCCAACAGTTTAAAATCCTCAAAGAAAATGAAGAAAAAAGAACACAAGTCAAGCGATTGTTCTAGTTGTGATTTAGATGCAAAAGAAACACATTTTGTGAGAAAAATGAAAAAAAGGATTTGGAATCCTTTTAAAAGCGTTAGTTGTGGAAAAGTAGAACATTTTGTTGCTAAGTGGACAAACATCAAAAGAAGAACTCTTATAAGCAGAAAAATAGTCTCTAATAAAAAGGGTTAGTGACTCGTCCAATGAAAGCAATTTCAAGAAAAAAAAATTTCTATGACAATCCGAAAAAAGATTGATGAAAAAAAATGAAAAAAATAATAAATTCAAAAGAGGAAAATGTTGAAATAAATGAAAAAGTAAATCCTAGAGAATAAGTTTTATTTATTTATTTTAATTATAAAAAAAATATTATTGAGATTGGCCTATTTTCAACATTGGAAATAAGGAAAAAACTAAGTCAATAGTGAGTGAATTGAATCGTATGTTACAATCCTCACCTTCTACAAAGACTAATAAAAACACAATTACCTCATTACTTACAATTAAATTACACTCGAAACATATATGTATACTTATTCTATATAATAAATTGTCGTATATCACAATATTATCTTAAGTATATCATTTATATTAAAAAACAAAACAATAACCACATTATAAACCAAAGAGAATAGACTTTGCCTCCGAAGACTCTGCTGAAGCCTGGACAGCCACGAAAAGAAGTGGAAATTCTCAATTGATTAATCAAAGAGCATAGACTTTGCCTCCGAAGACTCTTTGCTGAAGCCCTGGACAGCCACGAAAAGAAGTGGAAATTCTCAATTGATTAATCAATACAACTATGTGAAAAGATATATAAAATATGCAAATTATGAGAGGATTATTTTATTAGTATTATTATATATATTTTGATGCAAATTGTAAATTGAATAATCAATAATATATGTAATGTAAAGGAATATATTAAATATTCAAATTATAAAAGTATATATACAATATTAAAATTATGAAAGACCTTAATTAAAAAAAAAAAAATTGTTAATTGAATTATATATAATTTTAATTGTGAATTAAATATTAAATAAAAAATATTAAATACCGCATCTTAGACTTAATCTTAAAAACATACTATACAACCTTGACTTCATCTCTAAAATCACCCCATCTGCCGACTATAACCTTTGTGGTATAGGTCCGCAATTTTAGTGTTCTCTCTTCTTTTCAACCTTTTCTCTGTATAAGTCCGCAATTGGATCTGTAAGAATAGACGAGACAACGCATATCTCTGTATCCCGCTTTTCTCCTTCCTTTCCGAGGAAGTTTGGATTTGTAACAAAAGAGGAGACAACGCATCTCTTTAAGGCACAAGATTACTGTGGTACTACAAAGTTCCTCCGCTATCTGTGCTGCCCACACATTATCTTAATATTACTAGTATCTGCATCCATCCCTTCATTCCATTGATCACATGGGAAACAAAAATGCCTGCCAGAATGCTTCTGCTTCATCTCACTGGGATGTGTTCATAAACCATCGCGGACCTGATGTCAAAGCCACCTTTGCTACAGAATTATATTGTCGCCTTGATGCGTGTGGATTCCGAGTGTTTCTCGACAAGCCCAAAATGCAGGTTGGAGACTCTATTAATTGTCAAATAAAACACGCTATTGAAACCGCCGCTATCCAGATTGCTATTTTCTCTCCCACTTATGCACAATCAAGATGGTGTCTGGAGGAGCTCCATCAAATGTTGAAGTCATGCAAATCGAATCGGGCCATCCTTATACCCGTGTTTTATAGCGTCAAGCCTTCTCAGGTCCGGTGTATGGCTAACGAACTCTGTGCTGAAGCCCTGAAATGCAATCCCAAGATTATTCAGGGTTGGAAAGACGATCTTATACATGCTGCAGGGATAAGTGGGCTCGAGCTAGAGGCGTCTAATGGGTGAGGAACCTTCAACTTATCTCCCTCCCTGCTTATTTTAGTAGCGTTTAATTTGTTTGATTGATAGGTTTAGAGCGTTTCTCACTTGTTGCTGTATACTCTACTATTCAGCGGCGATAAGAAGTTATTGGGTGAGGTCGTGGGACGTGTGTTAGACATGCGTGAGAAAAAACGATTGAATTGTGTGACCAAAGAAGATTTCGAAAGCATAGTGCTATCGGGTCAGAGGCTTAAGAATAGCTGCAAGGCCAAGGTTGCAGCGATTGTGGGTCCAGGCGGAATTGGAAAGACAACGCTGGTCAAAGAATTCTTCGACACCAAGAGATCAGAATACAGTCTATCATGCTTCTTATCTGATGTCAAAGAAAACACAACTGAAGGCTCTCTAATTTCCATGCAGAAGAAACTTTTAAAGGATTTGACTCAATTGGTTGTGGAAATAGACACTATTGATCAAGGTATAAACACTCTTAAAAAACATCTCTCATCTTCTAACGTTCTTATAATTTTAGATGATGTAGATGATGCCGCTCAGATGGATGCGGTTTTGCCAATAAGGGATGTCCTTGGTTCCAATAGCTTCATTTTGGTTACCTCTCGTCACAAAAATGTCTTCGAAAGAAGAATCACAGAGGTATCAATTTATTATCTAATGGGACTGAACACAGAAAGTCCAAGAACTAAGTTAGTATTAGCAGGCCATTGGTTGAAAGAGCTACCACCGTGGCTCGATCAGCTTACGAGCTTGAAGGAATTATGGCTCCGAGATTCCCCGGATTTGAAATATTTGTCCAGTTCCTTTCAACAGTTGAATCAGTTGACCGAGTTGACCATAATGGAATGTGGGATACAATCCTTATTACATGATCTGGAGAAGATGAACAATCTCAAAGTTTTCAGAGTATACAATTGTCCGTTGGGTAAACTGTCATTTGGAAAACTTAGTAAACTGTTGAGGATATTCTTTCCTCAGGTTGTTTACCCCCACCTTCAACATATCTGGATCAACTCTTGTAGAGACCTGGTAAAGGTTAAATCATTGCCAACATCACTGATAACTCTGGACTTGAGCTATTGTAACGGACTGAGGCAAATAAAGGGGCTCCACACTCTGTCCAGACTTGAACGGCTAGACATTAGCGGCTGTGAAGAAATAGAGGAGCTGCCAAAAATTTACCTGTTGACATCTTTGAAGGAGTTGAAGACTTCTAGATGCTACAAGCTCAAGCGGTTGGCTAATCTCGGTACAAAGCTTCGAATACTATATCTTCGTGAATGCCGTGAGATACTGGAGCTACCAGGTGTAGAACGTCTGATGTCGTTGGAGAAGCTCGATGCGTCTCGGTGTCCCAAACTGCAGTTCGGTAGGGAAGTACTCGTGCAGCTGCGCCAACGATTGAAGGCCGACCTCCTCTTATGATATGGTTGTTTTAATGACTGTCATTAATATTAATTGGAATTGGGAAATGCCTCCTTGTATAGAAGTGAGAATGTGGAGATTTTCGTGAAGGATTAGAATAATATAGAGGGAAATTATTCTGAATTTGAAAACACATTGATAAATATGATCTGGTTGTTTTAATGGCAGTAGGATTACAATGATATAGAGGGAGAATTATTCTGAATTTGAAAACACTTTGATAAATATGATATGGTTGTTTAAATGGCAGTATAAATATGATATGGTTGTTTTAATGGCAGTATGATTACACTGATATAGAGGAAAAATTATTCTGAATTTGAAAACACATTGATAAATATCATATGGTTGTTTTAATGTCATAGGATTACAATGATATATATTCTGAATTTGAAAACACATTGATAACTATGAAATGGTTGTTTTAATGACTGCCATTAGTATTAATTGGAATTGGGAAATGTCTCCTTCAAGTATAGAAGTGAGACTGGAGATTTTTGAAAAGGATTACAATGATATTTGTGAAAATTATTATGAATTTGAAAATACATTGATAAATATGACGTAAATATATTTAGTAAGGAAATTGATTTGCACCGTTAGGGAAAGAAGATATTTATGTTTCAATCTTAAAAAAAATTAAAATACAAAAATATTTATAAATATTAAAACCAATTTTTATTTTTAATATTTATAAATAATTTTTTATATTTTAAAAATAACTTTAATTTATTATAAATGAAATATATATTATTTAAATATATATGTCAAATATTATTTAATATTAATTTAAATAAGTCTTTGAGGTGGAGAACATCGGTGACGGAGTGTGTTGTTAAGCCACTTCGTGTTGTTAAAGTCACCAGTTCGAAAATTTTGACCACTTAAATGTCCTTGAATCGTGATTTCTCAAACCACAAATTAATCCCGCAGCAAACAAATTCGACCAAATTAACAAACAAAAAAAAAAATTTAATTTAAATAAATTATTAAAAAAAACTACGTTAAAATTTAAGAAAATCTTAAAAATTTACCATTCGAAACCAATATAAACAAAATCTTAAAAATTAAAATTCGAATTTTAGAGAAAATACTTAAAATACATTTCAAAGTCCAAAATTGATACAACTATCACTTTGACTTGGTCATTTAAATCAAGGATTCTAAGACAACAACTACTTTGACTTGGTCATTTAGATCAAGGTCATCGTGAATGTTTCGCTTGCTCCAGTAGTTGGAGTTGCGTGCACCCGATAACAAAATAAAATAAGATATAGGACATAGAAATAGATTAATGAGAAATATTATTAATATTATTAGAAATAATAATAAAATTTTAAAATATAATAAATAAAATTAATTTATTAAATAATAATGAATGAATTTAAAAGAAACAATTCAAGAAAATAAAATTATATATAGAGATTTAAAAAAAAATAAAATTATATCAACAAAAATATAGATTTCAAGAAAATAAAATTATATCAACAAGAATATAGATTCTCAAGATGGGTTTAGTTAATTAATCTATCCAAATCTCATAGAATAGTTCTTTACATTTAATTATTATATTTTTTTCATTATTGATTTTTTTTAAACTTGATATTCAGGAAAATTTAATTGGTTCAATGTAAAATTTATTAATCTAATTAATATAAATTTTAAGATTTAAGTGGTTTAATGTAAAATTTATTAATTTAATTATGTAGAATAGTAGTTCACTTTTAATTTTTATATTTTTTTAATCATTAATTTTGATTAATTATATTTTTTCTTTGAAATTTTTTATAATTTTATTATGAAAATAAAATTGCATTCTTTATATGATTTTTAACTTTCCTCCGATGAGGAAATGGGGTGTCTATGGGTGGGGCATAATCAATGCAAAAAGAGGGTAGTTAGTTTCACATGCGAGGTGAGGAGCATGAAGATGACTGAGAGAGGTATGATCCTCTCTAGACCATTTACTGAGTTGATGATATTTAATAGTGGTGCAGGGGAGTAGTGCACTGAGTACACCTTTAGATTAATGCTTATGCAATGTGTCTTGAGCGGAGGGTGGATAGAAGAGAAGTGAGGTGACAATTTTTTACTAAGGGAAAGGTGGCGAAATCTCATAATGATGGCTAATTTGGGAGGAGTGATGATATTACTTGAGTCAATTTGTCTGAGGGTGAGTCTAGTTCATGGTCACTCCGGAGAATAGGATGATGTAGTCAAGGTAGTTAGCTCTGTAGTGGAAGAAGGTACTCGGTCCTTCAGGCCACAAGTAACCCTCAGTGTTATGCTTCGTCTATGTTATGTGTGCTTAGTGTTTTGCTTGTGTTGTGAATTTTGGTGAGGTCTTTGTTTCTGAACCTATGGGAAAGGTTGGGAGGGCCAGTCAATATTGGGAAGGTATTTAGGAAGTCACCCATCCCCATTTGGATTTTTACTCTCAATTTTTCCTTGTTTGTGTTTGTGGCATTGTTTTGGTTGGACCTTCCTTTCATTTTATTTTTGTGTTTATCTTTTGGAACTATGATGGGTAAAGGTTCTGGTAGAGGTGGGAATGTGAGGGAAAACAAATCTCGGGGAGAGGGGGGATGGAAAGGCCTCAAACTTTGAGACACTGAATTTGTCAATCAGAGCAGAGAGAGATGTTTGGGAGGCTGAGGAATGCTCAGTTGTAGAAAATCAAGAAATGGAGGATTTGGAGGCTGAGGTTAAGACCAAGCGACAGGTGACCTCCAAATCCAAAATTATGGAAGAGGTTGAGGGTTGGGTTGAGGACCCAATCAATTCACGGACACGGGTTAACAAGTATTTTAGGATAATGGAAACCTAGTGGTTACTGAATACATTAATAACCCAATCCCTGCAAAAAAATAAGGAAAACAAATAAGGTATAATCCATACTATTAGAATCTTTGAAGGTAAATTTGAAGCCATGTGCAAAGTCATGTTCAGTATCAGGATTTTAGTTTCACATGTGGCAGAGGATACAGGAAAGGGGAAACAGATGGAGGGATCTACTAGTTCAACAAAAACTCATGCCAACCCTATTATGCTTGATGAAGACCCCCAGTCTCTAGAGGCTGCCCGGGATCAACATAAAGACATCAAGTTGATTTTGGAGGTGGGGAGGAGGAGAATTTCCATTCTTCAAATACTTGATTTGTGGTCTTCTTGTGTTTTCTGTTATGCTTTTTGGTATCATGGACAAATGTATGCATTTAGCGCAATTAATATCGTTTTCTAATTACTATGTTGGAAAAAAACTAATTATGAATGGATTGAAATTTTTTATACCCAATTGATTGGAGATCTAATTTCCCTTAAAACAAGTCCCCTCCAAATAATATTGTAAAACCACTTTTTATATATAATATAAAACTGTAATAACATATTTTTAATTAAAAAATAACAAATATTCATTATACTTTATCTAACTTATAATAATTTGTTCTATGACGTTTAACTAATCATCCACATTATACCATCACTATCTCAAATAGCAATATGAAAAATATAATCAAAATATATGTATAACTCTTAGCATTACTACTTTTTAAACAATTCTTTTGTAGAATTTTGCATATTCATAACATGGCCACATATTACATCAACAATTGTTTTATCAAATGAGTTGTTGCACTTCTCTTGAAATATAAGTAGAATTAAAAAATAGAATATATAATTTTTTATAGAAATTGGAAACACATTGTGTGAAAGAACCATATTCATATTCACTTAGAACATCTTATTTTTGAGTCCATATATACCATGCCTTTGGAGTCATTTGCACATTCACTAGTTTTTGGATGGTACACTACTTATTTCTTTAGGTGAAGGAAGGCAACTTATTAGCTAATAGGAGGAAGTTTTAGGTCTTACTCCATAATTAAAAGAAGGTTTCAGTGTAAATAGTATCTTCAAGAAAGCCAATCTTCTATGTGGTTATCATTGAGGTTACGTCCACAACATAGATAGTATCTACAAGAAAGCCAAAATTCCATGTAATCATTGTTGAGGCTACCCCAAGTGAAAGGTCATGTGCTTTCTAGTAGTATTTAACCTTAATCCCATACATGAAACCACATACCCAATAAAACTCACATTTTTAAAAAAAAACTACAAATCTTCAAACTTTACCCTATTACTTGTAATTCACAATATTTAATTACTTAAACTAAAACTAAAACTAACTTTTACAAATTTTATTTCTAATCCTTTAAATTTTTTCCAAATATTTATGAATTATAGTTTTAAATATATAAATGATAAACCTTTATGTCGATCGAGTTGTCAACATCGATCCATACGAAGTCTTTGTGTGATGAAGCATGAGATAAATATTATAGACATCATCGGATGCGTAGAAGAGGAGTTGCCGAGTCTTAATCAGTTGACATCGTGGGAGAGTAGTTGAAAGCTTCGCGTCTTCACCTGTTGATATGTTTGGAGAGGAGTTGAAGGCTTCAACTCTTCACCTGTTCATATCGTGGGAGACGAATTGAAGTCTTCAAGTCTTCACCGGTTATATTTGGAGGAGAAGGCTTCTAAGCTCAAGACCATACAACGGTTGGCTCATCTCTTGGGCATTTTTAATAATTTTGGTCTTAGGGTTTTACTTTATTTCAAGGTTATTCAAAGATATTTAAGTTAATCAAATTATCATGAATTAATAAATATGAATTTATTTTAATTGTAAGTTCAGATTAGGGGAAGATTCAATTTAAGTTAATCAAATGATCCTGAATTAATAAATATGAATTTATTTTAATTGTAAGTTCAGGTTATGGGAAGACTCATAACTTTGTGGCTGACCTTCCAACCATTTAAATTTAAGTAATATAGACAATATAATATAATTTAAAATTATATTTTAACATGCATATTTATTCATATAATTAATTTTTTTAAGTTTTTATTTATATCTTCATATCATTAATTGATTGATAAAGAGATTGTTTGAGTCAAATTGATAGTAACTGATTACAATGATGAAAAACACTCTTTTAAATAAATTAGTGTTAAATTTGAAATATTTTTTTTAAATAAAATAAAATATATAGTTTTATGATTCATATTTATAAAATATTGGATATATGATAAAGAGATTTATAAAAATGTTTGTGTCTTAAAATTGTTAAATATGTTAATAAGAAGCTTTATTATGTTGTGGCTACTTTCATTGTTATAAGAATCATAATATCTTAAAATCTTATGAGTTGGGTTATATTTTTAATTAATGAATTATTTTTTTATAAACAAATATATGTCAATAATATTTAATATTTATTAAAAATAAAAATAAAAACTATAAATTAATTAGTTTAAATATATATTTAATAAAAAAAAATATTACATATTTTACAAATTAAATTAGATTAAATAAATATTAATTAAATATTGAAGTAAATTAATTTTAAAACATAATTTATAAATATAAAATAATTAATATAAAAAATAATAATCTTTTAAAGATTATTTTAAATTTTAATCAAATCAAAATATGTATTTTTTTAACAAGAACTAGGGAATATTATATTAGTAAAGATAGAGACAATATCACAACAAAGCGCACATAAAAAAATAAATGTTGTTATTCAATTCACATACCCTTGAAGGGTTATTGTAATTGAGGAAAACCACTCTTCTAAATAAATTAGTGTTAAAATTAGATATTTTTTCCAAATTAAATAAAATATATAATTTTATGATTCATATTTATAAAATATTGGATACTTGATAAAGAGGTTTATAAAAGTGTTTGTGTCTTAAAATTGCTAAATATGTTAATAAGAAGCATTATTATGTTGTGGCTACTTTCATTGTCATAAGAATCATAATATCTTAAAATCTTATGAATTGAGTTACATTTTTTAATTAATGATTTTTTTTTTTTTTTATAAACAAATATATTTCAATAATATTTAACATTTATTAAAAATAAAATAAAAAAATTATAAAATAATTAGTTTAAATAAATATTTAAAAAATAATTTAATAAAAATTATTATATATTTTATAAATTGATTAAATAAATATTAAGTAAATATTTAAGTAAATTAGTCTAAAAACATAATGTATAAGTGAAAAATAATTAATATAAAAGATAATAAGCTTTTAAAGATTATTTTAAATTCTAGTCAAATCAAAACATGTATTTTTTTAACAAGAATTAGGGAATATTTTATTAGTAAAGATGGAGACAAGATCACATCACAATGGTACATAAAAAAGAAGTGTTGTTCTTCAATTCACATACCCTTGAAGGGTTACATAGAGCCTGAGATTGTGGGCTTGATAATACTATAGATACAAAATGTTTATGATGAAATGACTAGTGTAGGTTCTACAATAATTGCCTAAGTATAATTTGACTTTATAAAGCATAAGTACTAGTGACTAAAAGGGCGAGAAAAAATGATTATGTCAACCCGATGGGTTTGTTGGACTGGTTGACATCTTTTCTAAGATTATTGCTTCTTTTCTTTAAGAGAATGAATATATGCCAATCAAAAAGTTATGTGCAAAAGGTTATGGAGAGTCCCATCACATCTCTTCTAGTTTGAAATATGATTCTAACCACTACCACTACCTCGTGTCAAATTGAATGCTTGACAAGTGACTTGTACTTAATAGGCTAAGGAGTGGGTTGTGGTATATCTTTGTTATTGTGTGTTAAACACCCCTCCTATTTTAAAGTGGCAAGATTGGCTAGTTGATCTGCCTCTTTATTTTTATCCGTTTTAACATGGTAGTAACCGATTTTTGTAAATGCTTTATGAATTTTTCCTTATTCGATTGATTACTATAGCTAGTATGATGCTAGTAGGGGATGTTCCTTGAATTATATACCTAATAACAATTAAGGAGTCCCCTATAACAATCAAATCTTGTATATAAGAGGATTGTGTCATGTGCATACCTAGTAAAAGAACACATGCTTCTGCCGGATTATTTGAAGCAATGTTAAGACTCCATGAAAAAATACTTTCTTCTTGTCCCTTGGGGATGTAAAAGACCCTGCCCCCCCAACTTGCCACCACAGTATTATTCTTAGAAGAACCATAAAAGAATAGAAGGAAGGATTGTTAGTATATTTACACACTTAAGAGTTAGTTAAGATCAACTTGTTCTAATGTGTTGCTAAGTTAAAGTGGGTTTCTTTAGTATGAATTAGTATGCTTTTGTAATCCGATGGTCATGATATATTCCTGACATAGAGTGGTCTGGAAGATCATATTCTCCTCGATCTTAACGACTAGATTGATCTGTGGCTTAGCTCTCGATTGGTCCATGATCTCTATTTAAAGAGCATGGAGGGTCATTTGTTGATGATTGATTATGAGAAACTCTCTGTAATATTTTTTTTTGCATTAATAAATTTCCTCAAGTGGTTGCGTTGGTTGGGGCCATGGATGTTTCCCCACAAGGGTTTTACCACATAAAAACATTGGTGTGTTTTTATTTGATATGGTTTTGTGAGTGGTTAATCAAGGTGTTTTTCCTTTGTTGGAATACATGTGTTTTGAAACATAGTATTAGAGCACAATTTAAAACTCACTCCCATTGTAGATCGATATCTTGAAGTCGTGTTGTCGCAGCTCTAGTTTCTTTCATTTTCATACATTTATGGGCTGAGAGGACTATTCCATTATGTCTGAAGCACCTATTTTAGTTAGGGATGATATTCGTTTCACTCGAAAAGGTTTTTTTTTTCCAGGATATGACCATTTTAGTTAGATCTGGAGGTATAAAGCATGAATACACCCTTTTTAAATTTTTACAAAGATAATATTTTGGTTTTCTATTTTTTGTTTATGGGTTGCATATGCTCTTTTCCCTGCACTTTGTCCAATCTTGACAAATTAGAAATAAATTGGAAAGCGTTTTCTTGTTTGCATTTGTTATTTACCGTGCGCTCTATGCAATATTGACCAATAAAAAATAGAGGGAAAACTTGTATTTTATGGGTAAGTTAACCGAGATATAACACTTGTTGTTGTCAAGAAGATATTTTTTTTTGTGTGTGTGAATGCATGAAAATAAATTTTTTATGAGAACACACTGCAAGGTCACCTTCTACAACAACAAGACCCCCAATCCTCCTTCTTAAGATTACAATGTGTTTTGCACTAGCTCACTTGGTTAAAAGTTGTTTTATTAGGTAAGAGGTCATGAGTTCAAGTCTTTTTTTTGTTACTTTTTTTGAAAAGTTCATGCATTCATTGTAAAGTGAATTTCACTTAATTATAAAAGTGAATCACTATTAAATAACTAAATAATAGTTTATTTTAATTTATTTGTTTTGCATGCAACTTTCATTTATAAATGGGTCACGTCATAAGTAGCTTATCTAAAA
>ML777675.1:478439-509407 GCA_009831015.1 Picea engelmannii
TCATGGAAGAATATTTAGATATCTTCTCCTCTCCTACAGGGGTACCTCTCCACTGTCAGGTCAAGCATCCCATCGATCTGACCCCAGGTGCACTGCTACCCAATGGGTCAGTCTACCATCACTCTCTATTAGAAAAAGAAGATATCAAGAGTCAAATCCAAGAACTGCTCCACAAGGGGAACATCTATCCCAGCTCATCACCTTGTGGGATCCCAATTGTATTGGTGTAGAAGAAAGACAGGACTTGGTGACTCTACATTGATTACCAGGCCATGAATAAAATCATAGTCTGGAACCGATACTCGATTCCCTGAATTGATGACCTCCTTGATCAGCTCACGGGGGCCAAATACTTTAGTAAGACTGATTTGAAGTCTGGCTACCACCAGGTCCCAATAGAACAGACAAATGTATGGAAGACCGTCTTCAAGTCAAAATGTCTTTTTGAATGGTTGGTCATGGCCTTTGGTTTGAAAAATGATCCAACAACTTTTATGAGGATGATGGACGATATCCTGCGACCTTTCACCAGTACTTTCATAGTAGTGTATCTGGATGACATCCTCATATTCAACAAGACTTGGGTGGAAGACTTCCAGCATATTCAGTAGGTTCTTCACACCCTGCGACAGCACAAACTATATGCAAACTTGGAAAAATGCTCCTTCATCATGGACAAGTTCCATTACTTAGGCTACATCATTGATCAACATGGTGTGCATGTGGATCCATCCAAGATCCATTTCATCTGTGACTGGCCAGCCCCAACCACACTCACTCAGCTTCGGAGCTTCTTGGGCCTCGCCAATTTCTATCGCAAGCTCGTGTTGGGATTATCTCATATCGCATGGGCCCTCAGTCAAGTAACCAGGGGGTGGAGGTAAGGAAAAAAATTTGTGGGGCCTATCCCAACAACAAGCTTCCGATGAATTGAATCATCATCTATGCTCATCCCCAATACTTTCATTACTTGACATGTAGCATCCCTTTGATATCGATGCAGATGCTTCAGACTATGTTGTGGGCATCGTTCTCACTCAACATGACCACCCCTTGGTGTATCATAGCGAGACACTATCAGATGATGTATGTAGGTACCCTACTTACGACAAACAAATGTAATGAATTGTGCAAGCCTACCGCCAGTGGAGACATTACATTCTGGGGAAGGAGACGGTCATCCACATTTGATCACAAGCCACTACAGTTCATCCTGACCCAAGGGAAATTGCACAATGACCTCTATCAGAAGTGGTCCATATACTTACAACAGTTCCACCTCAATATCAAGTATAAAACAGGAAGTACCAACTGATTTTATGATTGCCTTAGGCGACCTCCAGTCACAGCACTCACCATGGTACTAGAGTCTTGCAACTATGAGACCTCCAGATGGCCCCACCTCTATGAGACAGAACCTGACTTCTCCACCACCTGCCAAATGTTGGGAGAAAATTCATTGGTCATTAATTTCCATCTTCAGGATAGGATGTTGTTTCATCTGTTCCATCCCTACATTCCATCAAATGAGCACGTGAAGATGATTTGGGAAGCTCACTACAGTCGGGTGGCAGGACATTTTGGCTTCAAAAATATAGTTGTAGTGCTACAAAAACATTTCTACTGGCTGAAACTTCGATAGGATGTCGGCAAGTATATCAGGTCCTATGCCACTTGTGCTATTTCCAAACTGACCACCAAGAAATAGGGCATGTACACCCCTCTTCCTACTCCTGAGAAGTCTTGGGAATCCATCTTAATGGACTACATGTTGAGCCTCCCATCCACCAAGAGGGGAAATGATTGTGTTTTTGTGGTTGTTGATCGCTTTTCCAAGATGGCGCTTATGTTTACGTGGAAGAAGAACATCACTGTAGAGGCCATTGCCAAAATCTTCTTTGAACGCATTTGCGTACACTTTGGGATCCCAAAAACCATTGTCTCAGATCGGGACAGTAGGCTCCTCAACACATTCTGTTCGATCCTCTGGTCACTTCTCGATACCAAGATCACTGAATCCATTTCCTTTAACCCCCATACAAATGGACAAACTGAGATCGTCAATCGAATGATTGTACATATCCTGCGCATGTACAATTCCAAGCACCCCCGCACATGGGATTAGAGTATTCCCTATGTCCAACATAGGTACAACCGAGCCCTGCATAGCTCAACTGGTGACAACCCCTTTGAGGTGGGGTTGGGATTCCAAACATTGAGCCCTAGGGATGTTGCACTACCCCTGGCGACCGCCTTGGCCGACTCGTCCCCTGCTCCACCAGAAGCTGACAAAGACACCTGGTTCAGTGAACAGATCCAACACATCCTCCAACAGATTCAGGATATTTTACAGAAGTCTAATGCCAAGTACAAGTACCGCCATGATCAACACCGTGCACCACATAAGTTTCAGGTGGGTAACAAATTTTGGTTGCACTTGCAGAAAGAATGCCTTACATGGCCCCATTAGAAGATTCTCCCACTTCAGTATGGTCCATACACCATCACCAAGGTTTTGGGTGACAATTATTTTTCTCTCAACATTCCCCCTTTCCTTGGTCTCCACCCAGTCTTCAACGTGGCTCTCCTTCGGCCATATTTCCCACCATTATTGGACACCTCAGAGATAACAGAGCATTTGACACCAATAGAGATCAAACTTGACTGCATGCAGCAGGAATCCAGTGATCAGATTTTGGACTCACAGATCAAGGGCACCCGACAACAAAGGATCCATTTTTATCAAGTTGTCAAAGCAAGGAAACTCCTGCACCAAGGAAAGTGGCTCACCCGGGGCCAAATTCCACAAACATTTCCTCATATGATGGGGGAACTCAATGCAATGGCGACCATTTCTTCCTAATGGGGGAGGATTGATCCATATGGATGTCGTTGGCCTCCCACCTATTCCAACTGGTTCATTTTGGCTATTTTCTAGTTTGGCAGTTTTTTTGTTAGTTTTTGGGTCCCTGACTTGCAGGGTCGTTTTGAGGCCCTAAACAACGTTTTTAGGGCTTGCCACAGTAAAACACAAAATTTGAAAAAGAGTATCAAAATGTGTAGTCCTCGGATGTAACTTTACAACGGGCTATCGTGCACCTAAAATGGAGATCGTATGCAAAAGTTACGACCCCGAGAAGTTGATGTACTAACTTACCCAAACGGGGCCCACATGGCTTTTGGCGCTTCATCTCCTAGGGTTAGGTTTTTGGATGTCTATGGTTTTTTACATTCCTGTTTATTGTAAAAATGCCTTCATAGACTCATTATAATCATCTTCTTGCGAATGAGCGTGGCCATCATATCTCTTCTCGGAGATCAGATGCCATCATTCCAGCAAGTTTGTTCTCTGTTGCATTTTACAGTTTCAACTTATTTCCTTATTGAATAGAAAACCAGTTTTACTGTATCTCTGTTATTCTGTGTTAAGCATATTTTAATAATCTGTATTCATTTTGTTTTGCTTATAAAATCTGGATCAGCATATGAAGTGATAAAAAAATAATTTCATGAATTGGGAACACGACCACAAGTAGCCACTAAGATCATAAAGTTCCTAAATTCAAATTCTAAAGATACATTGTTAAAGAAATGTAATGACAAGACAACAATTGTAATGGAAAGTTAAAGGATCTTCAAAAAGAGGAACCCGATACAACAAGCTTATAATGAATGCATAATACTGAAAAGGAACGTGGAATCTTTTTCCAACAAGGTTGAGAACTTAGTGAAAATGGGGTTTCCTTTAGCCTAGGACAAAGATGGCAAGTTGTTTGCATATGAAGACTTCAGAAAAAGTTTGTTTACTTCCAGGGGAAAAGATGATAAATTTCATAATATGACCAACACTCTAAGAGGTCAAACTATTGTCGATCTACTCATAGATTACTTTTATCTTTTATGGAAAACAAAGAATTTATTCTCACATACCCCTACATACGAAGAGTACACTAAGTTGGATATTTCATTCAGATGGATGAAATCTTTCAGTTACCCTTCAGATGGGACTTGGAATCTTCTCCTCCAACTATTGGTAGGGTGACTCATCAAAGAGGAACAAAATTAGGGATTGACTCCTCAACTGCCCTATTTCTAGTGAGTCAAAGATTTTGTAGTATCTCAATTTTCTAAAAATTAGGATCAAATAACCATTTTTGGTTTCGAGTGATATTGTATAAATACTCATGAGAAATCAATGTAAAGGATCTTATTGGCCCGAGATCAAGTCTTAATAAAAATATTTGCAAGTTTTGAAGATTCAAACTTTTCTGTTTGAGATTATGTGATTTCTCTTCTTTGTTATTTCCATAATTTTTATTTTTACTTATATGTGTCTACTGCCATGAATGTGATGATTTAGTACAACAACTACCATCATATTATTGCAAAGGTTTCATATTTCTTATAAAATATTGTGAGCATAAAATGAGACATGTGCTTATATTTCATTATTCCTTTTATGAGTTCAAAGAAGTATTCTTTAAAGTTCAAACTATATTTTGGTTTTAAGATACATAAAAAAACATCATTGCTTCTTCCTGAAAGTTAAAGTAATATTTATCAGAAGATACATTGCTCTAATTTCAAATTGCTTTTCTTTATATTCTTTTTCCATCTTCTAAGATTTTAATTTTTTGAAACATGGAATGATTTTCCTTCTCATCTTAAAACTTTAAAATTTAAAGAATAAAGATATAGTCCTAAATTAGCAACAAAAACACTATGTTTTAGGACATATTGACTAAAAACAAATCAATTAATGGATTCCTTGGCAGAGTTTCCTAGCCAGAAACATCTCAAGGGTTACAACACAAGGCTCAAAGCCAGAAGCATTAGAGGAGTAAAATTAAAAGGAGAGATCTAGTCAAGAATGAAGGGACTCCCAACAAATTGAGAACACCAACGTAGGAGACCAAAGTGATACAATAACCCAATTTATGATCTTCAAGAAGACGAATTTACCAAGGAAATAGAAGGTTGATATTGATGATTGGTGAAACAAATTATGCAAGGTAGTGAGAAGGAAAATTTTTCTCTAACTTTTATTTCTTTTCATCTATTTGAGCCCGACACATTTTAAGTAACCAAATGAAAAACTTAATGGGAAGCTTCCATGAAGGTAGAATATGATGTGTTAATGAAATACATGACTTGGTTGTTATTAACATTTCCCCTAGGAAATAAATTCATTTGTTGTAAATGGATTTTTAAACTCAAGTATAAATCAGATGGTTTCTTAGAGAAATACAAAACTCATCTTGTCGCCAAAGGATATGTGCAAGAGGAAGAAGTAGACTATGAATTAAAAATAGAACATTTATTCCTTGAAATACCTTACGCTCTTCCCCACGAGGAGTTGAACCAGTTTATAAGAATCACAAGAGCTTACGCTCGACAAATTGGAGCACTACCCTTAGCTCTATTACTTCCTCGCAGAAAACAAGTAAGCATACTAGTGGTTGACACCCCCGACCAGGTTTTTGTTCACACAATAGAAGACCTGATATATTTCTCCCTCACCGAGATCGAACATCGCCTCATTCTAATGCTCAAAACACCAACTGGTAACGGCTTTGAGCCCGACAATTTTGTATCTGACGAGGAAGGGTTTAACTCGGAACACTCAGCTTCAGATTCAGACGACATGTAGGATAAAAATGATCATAATGAAGAAAGGGGAAACTCACCTCAAAATAATTAACCTTGGTTGGCCAGAGATGCTCTGGAAATCCCTTGATGAGTACATAACCTTCCCCGACATCCAAAAAAGTTACTCCCTAAATTTGAAATTGAAACCTTAGGATTTCATGAAGACCATATCAAAGTATTCATACTATCTATTAGACTGATGAATGTCCAACATGAAGATGTAGTATGCAGGATTTTCCCCTATACCTTTGAGAATTCGTCCTCCATGTTGTATTTTAAATTGCCTCTAGGGTCTATAATAGTTGGACAAAGTTTCAAAAGGATTTTTTAGATAAATTTGCAGAAGAAACCACTGCAGGAGATTTGATGGCTGAGTTGTCCACCGCCACCATGAGTTTGAAATAAAAGGTGAAATACTTTAATCAACGATTCACCACTATCCTGAAAAAATTCCAACCTAAAGCTAAACCTACTTAGGACTTGAAAATCGAAGTCTATGCTAACGCTCTCCCATCTTTTATTTCCATGTTTGTAAAAAGGGCTTCCAAAACGACCCTAGCTGAGAATTTCGAGGAGGACAAAACAATTGAATTCCAAATGAAGGGATGTAAAGAGGGTCAGGTCTCACTAGTTAAGAAAGAAGCTCAACCTCCACCCAGGAGAGGACTCTTGTTGACCAAACCCCTAGGGAAACAAATAGAACAAGGTCCCAAAAAGGAGACATAGAAGACCTACAACGGATGATAAATAAGTTGTCAAATGAAATCATATACATGAAAAGAAGTGCAGGGGAAGGAAACCAAGGCCAAAGGCCCTATAAACCCTTTTTTAAAAGAAACCCACCATTCAAAGCAATTGAACCTCCCCCAACCAACTTAAACATCGACCTGGGAAATGTAGCATACGACTCTTTCTGTACCTATCACCAAGAGAAACATTCTGAAAGAGACTGTCCACAATGGGTGCATTCCATGAATTTGATGGCCAATCAATTTCTAGACAAGCTTTCCATTACCGAACAATCAAGCATCTCAGCGATGAATATTGTTGATTAGGAAGAATTTGACCCACCGGAAGAAACAACCATGCTGTTGTGGGATCCTGACTTGTCGATGCCTTCCGAAGACATATTTGATGTTCAAGAACCACTCGTTGAGGTTTTGGTTGTACAAACATGAAGTAGGGGTCAGCTGGTCTCAAATGATCTTACCACTGCCCAAAATTCGAGAGGAAAACCAACATCCAATCACCCGAAAGCACCTTTTGTCTCCCAGAGAAACCCTATAAACATCCATACGTGAGAATCGACCAAGCTAGACTACAACATAGTAGAAGATTTAAAAATATTGAAAGCAAATGTATCAGTCATGGACATGTGTAGAATTCCCCAACAAAAGGACTTTTTTTTACAATCCTTGAAGTCAGTAGAGACTCCTATAACAAACACTGACCAAGGAGAAAATCCAACCCCCATGGATCTAGGAAATAAACCAATTGTAAACGCTTGCTCTGAAGATGAAAAAGGAAATCCTTTTGTCCCACCGTTCCTCTTGACATTTGAAGTCTTAAAAAAAAACCTCCATAATTGTTTAGTTGACTCAGGGGCATCCTCTAATGTTATGTAATTATCTATCTGCAAGAATTTAAACACAGTCCCCCTCAAAAGTGATAAATATGTGATACAACTGGACATAACCCATGTGAAAGTTATGGGAGAACTCAAGGATATCATGATCAGAATGGAGACACACCCAAAATTTGATCATGTAATCGAAATCATTGTAGTAGATATACTAGAATCTTATGGACTGCTACTTAGTCGAGATTGGTTCGAGAAGTTGAATGGATACTTTAGCACAGATTGGGATCACCTTTGGTTTCCATTAATGGGACATGAAAACATGATTATGATCGATAGGGAAAGGTATCTAAAACATATTTTCATTGATTTAGAATCCCTCAACGAACACTTCGACATATTTCCCTGTACTAGGCAACTACTCCTACGATTCCAATTTTGGTAATTTCTCCCCTCTTTCATCTGATGTTCCTCTTACTCAAAACTCTAAAATGACTTTTCAACAAAATGTATCGACAACGGCGGAAGAAACCTTCTTCTGTCAAGAACGTGTGCTGGAAACAATGAAGAAAATAGGTGGAGAGGAAGAATTTAGTAGGCGAGGAGAAGCTGATGGTTCTCTCTCACAAGTTTGGACCTTGTAATTTGATGTGTATAAGTTGTAAGAAGGATCAGGAGCGATGTGTATCTTCATTGATCTGAAAGGTAAACAAAATTTCATGTACTGCAAACTAGAATTTGAATGCACTAATAACACCGTCGAATATGAATCTTTAGTGCAAGGGATAAAGAAATCCATAGACTTAAACGTTAAAGAACTAAGGTTTTTCAGAGACTCTGAAATCATCGTTAGGAAAGTAAGGAATACTATACATTGAAACTCTCCCCATCTAAGGAATTATCAATAGGAAGTGCGCAGGCTAATAGAACATTTTGAATCTTTCAACATTACAATGATCCCCAGAATCAAGAACACTCTTGTTGATTCCCTCGCCACTGTTGCCTCAAGGATATCCCCTTTAGAAGACTATGAAGACTCCCGGTTCACTGTGGAAATACTCTACAAACCATCAGTGCCCAACAATATTTATAATTGGAAGGTCTTTGAAGGAGATGAACAGATTTGTTAGGGTCCTAACCCGCACATAGGTAGTACAATATATTCAGATGTAATAAAGGTCAATATTAATAAGGCCTTTCAATAAAATGGAATAAGGCAGATGTAAGAAGAACTAATAGAAGCCTCCTCTTCTAGAAGGATCTTCCTCTAGATGCTTCTTTTGATATACATATTTAGTATAAATAGGAGTCGAGGGTATGAGAACCCTAGTTTTGGAGATTATTGTAATAGAGCATTGCTCGACTGGAGGTTTCCCCCTCGAAGAGGCCCGTGAACATTTCTTTATGAATCAAAGTGCTATTTATGTTGTTGTTCTTATATCATTTTTTTGTTATTGTGGAGATTATGATTGTTATATTACTATTATTCTGCCATTTCTAGCATTTTATTTCTGTTCTGCATACTTTTTATGTCTAGTATATTACAAGTGGTATCAGAGCACTTTCCTTGGCAGAAATTGTGGGTAATTTTTTTTTTCAGGGTAGAGACGTATTTTGACATCTTTAAGCCACAAAGATCTATCGTTATGCGCATAAAACCATGGTTGAGAGATTCATACATGCAGGAAATGCAAGTGGTTCTTAATCGCACATATGTTGGCCACCCTTGTAACCCCTGTTGGTACCCCTTCGAGTGGTAGCGCATCAGACAACACGTGTGTACGGATCGGCCTAGATTTCATGAAGCCCTCTTTAAATAAACCAATCAACTGCCTGACTGCTATAGTGCTACCAAGAACAACACTTGGGAAGATACTCTCTAGTACCTGGGTAGTCGAGTAGTACGGTCTATCCTCCTTAGTTAGTGCCCTGAGATATTGGTCCAAGTACTACTGTTGGACCCCGCACGTATATCAGAGAGCTATAGCATAGAGAAAACCATTGTCTGTAGAACCCTTGAATACCTAACCCTTGGGGGGACAGAAACATAAACAAATTAAAACAGACAAGATCTATTGTCGTGCAACCATGTTCGGGTTGCCAAGTCACTACACTTTTCTTCCTGGATAAGAATTTGGGATTTCATCTCTGCAGTATTATTCAGACCGGAGTATAACTTCGCAGGTGTAAAAAAATTGGGGATTTCATCTCTGCAATATTCTTTGAGACCTATTCCATTGGATTCAGCTCTTCTCCCTTATCACCTTCATACATATCATTTTTTGGCAATTTATTTTTGATCCCACTCACCCCTTTTCAGTTCCCTCATCCTCATGGCCCACACTCGTATCCAAGAATTGGAAGCTCGCTTCAATACCTTGCAATCTAGTCTCACCGAGACCCAACAAGAAGTGAAACAACTCAGTGCCAATGTTACAACCATCAATACAATCATGTAGTCCTTAATGGAGGAAGTCAAACAAGAACTGACCACCCATCTTGAATATGTCTTTTCATCACTTTGCACCAAACTGAATATCCCTACAGATAACCCTTCCTCTGACTCACCTCCACATATTGAAGGTGAACATTCCTCTCATTCCCATCACTTTCAACGTTGAAATTGATCATTAGTTCCCATCACATGGAAAAGCTATTCATTAGATCATTAGTTCCCATCACATGGAAAAGCTATTAAAAAAAGGTCATTCTGGTGTTATTGCCCAACTCCATGCCATACAAGCAACAAAGACACCCTCGGTGCCACAAGACCTCCAAGCCCTCCTTTCTAAACATCAAATAGTATTTTCCACTCCCCGAGGACTCCCTCCTTCCCGTGGTGTTCATGATCATTCCATTCCCCTTGTACCCAGAATCCTTCCTCCCAATATCCATCCGTATCGCCACCCCTTTTCACAAAAAAATTAAATTGAGAAAATGGTCCAAGAACTCCTTAATGCAGGCGTTATTCACCCTAGTACGAGGCCCTACTCTTCTCCTGTAGTCATGGTTCTGAAGAAAGAAGGTTCTTGGTGAATGTGTCCTGACTTCCGTGCCCTCAAAAAACTGACCATTAAAGACAAATTTCCCATTCCTGTCATTGATGACCTCCTGGATGAATTGAGTGGCACCCAATTCTTTACTAAAATTGATCTTGACTCAGGCTACCACCAGATACGTATGAAAGAGGCAGACATTCCCAAGACTACCTTTAGAACTCGTGAGGGCCACTATGAGTTTTTGGTCATGCCCTTTGGCTTGTGTAATGCCCCCTCCACCTTCCAAAGCCTCATGAATCATGTCTTTCGTCCTTTTCTCCATCATTTTGTCTTAGTTTTATTTGATGATATCCTCATCTATAGAAAATCCTGGACAGACCATCTTACTCATGTGGATTGACTTCTCCATCTACACTCTCAGCACCAACTTTTCCTGAAATAGTCTAAATGTTCTTTTGGCACGTCATAAGTAGAATACTTGGGTCATCTGGTTGGCAAGGATGGCGTCAGGGTGGATTCGAAAAATATTGAAGTTATGCAAGACTAGCCACACCCAAAGACTCTGAAAAGCTTGCGTGGATTTTTGGGCTTAACAGGGTATTGTCGCAAGTTTGTTAAGAATTATGGAAATATTGTAGCACCTCTCACTGCTCTCCTCAAAAAGAACTCTTTCACTTGGAATCCAACTGCTTCTCAAGCTTTTCAAACCTTGAATATGGCCATGTGCACCAATCCAGTTCTGGCCCTTCCTGATTTCACCAAGACCTTTGTGTTGGAATGTGATGCCTCAGGGAAAGGAATTGGTGCTGTCCTTATGCAAGAGGCTCGACCTTTGGCCTTTACCAGCATGCAACTATCTGAAAGGAATCTATGCAAATCCATCTATGAAAAAGAAATTTTGTCTATTTTGCATGCCATTGATCTATGGCACCCTTATCTATTGGGGCAACGTTTGCAAATTAAGATAGACCATCAAAGCCTCAAGTATTTTCTGGAACAATGCATTTCCTCCTCGGAGCAACAAAAATGGGTGACTAAGCTCTTTGGATACGATTATGAGATAATTTACAAGAAAGGAAAAGACAATGTGGTGGCGGATGCACTTTCCCAAAAATATGAAGATGAAGGATCCCTTTTTTCTCTTTCCTTCATTGTACAAGATTGGCTCCAAGCCGTTCGACAGGAATGGCTACAAGATTCCAAAAATTTGCATCTGATCCAGCAATTGCAGTCCAATTCTGTAGCTCCCCCAGGGTACTCTTGGCTCCATGATGAGCTTCGATACAAAGGCCATTTGTATTTAAGTAAAAAATCAAAGATTAAATCCATAGTACTTTCTAAGCTTCATGCTACAACCATAGCGGGGCACTCTGGGTTCACCAAAACCTATGACAGGGTCAAACGTTCTTTTTTCTAGGATGGTATGAAACAGGACATTCGTAATTTTGTCACTGAATTTGATGTGTGTCAATGCAAGAAGGGAGAAACAGTCAAATCTATGGGCACACTACAACCACTTTCGATTCCACCTGCTATTTGGAAGGATATATCTATGTAATTTATTATCGGCTCACCCAAATCGGGAAATAAATCAATCATAATGGTGGTTGTTGATCGTCTTTCCAAGTATGCTCATTTTGCGCTCTTCAGCACTTGTTTACAACATCCACAGTGGCTCAAATTTTCATGGACCAGGTATTCAAGCTTCATGGCATGCCGCACTCTATTGTTTTTTATCGTAACCCAACTTTTACAAGCAATTTTTGGCAAGAACTATTCAAGCTACAGGGCACCCAAATGCCTCTCAGCACATCTTATCATCCCCAGACTGATGGTCAAACGGAAGTTGTCAACAAGTGTATGGAAATAGATTTGAGGTGTTTTTCCTCTGAAAAGAAAAATTAGTGGGCTCAATGGTTACCCTTAGCTGAATGGTGGTACAACACTTCCTACCATACAACTACATGCATGACTCCTTTTGAAGCGGTATATGGAAAGAATCCACTTTCAGTTCTCTCATACTTACCAGGTGCCTCGAAGGTATAGGCGGTTGACCAAACACTTACAGTTTGAGAGGCTATTCTTCGTACCCTCAAAGATAACTTGGTCATGGCACAGAATCACATGAAGAAACAAGAAGATCAAGGTCGCTCTGAATGTCAATTTACAGAAGGGGATCAGGTGTTTCTGTGACTGCAACCTTACAAGAAAAATTCCCTCAAGGCCGAGCATTTTCAGAAGCTAGCGCCCAAATTTTATGGTCCTTATACAGTTTTCAAGCATGTGGGACAAGTATCCTATCAGTTAGCTCTGCCCAGTCATTCAAAGCTACATCCTGTTTTTCATGTTTCATGCTTAAAGAAGGTGATTTGAACTAGCTACCAAATTCAAACCAACCTTCCCGAGTTAGCTAAAGAAGGATCCATTTGGCTACATCCAAAATAATTTTTGGACCAGCATGAGCGTCGCCTGCATTAGAGAACCATCAAGGAAGTGCTTGTCCAGTGGAAATATACAACTCCAATAGATGCCACTTGGGAACCAACTACCATTCTGTAGCAATTTCCACATCTCAAGCCTTGAGGACAAGGTTGTTTCTAAGGGGGCGAACATGTTAGGGTTCTAACCTGCACATAGATAGAACAATATATTCGAATATAATAAAGGTCAATATTAATAAGGACTTTCAATAAAATAGAATACGACAGATGTAAGAAGACCTAATAGAAGCTTCTGCTTCTAGAAGGATCTTCCTCTAGATGCTTCTTTTGATAGACATATTTAGTATAAATACGAGTCGAGGGTATGAGAACCCTAGTTTTGGAGATTATTGTAATAGAGCATTGCTTGACTAGAGGTTTCCCCCTTGAAGAGGCCCGTGAACATTGCTTTCTGAATCAAAGTGATATTTATGTTGTTGTTCTTATATCATTTTTGTGTTATTGTGGAGATTATGCTGGTTATATTACTGTTATTCTACCATTTCTAGCATTTTATTTCTATTCTGCATTATTTTTTATGTCTGGTATATTACAAGATCATAAACTTATTAACCAATCATGAAAATTTTAAAGACTTGGCTATTGATGACGAAGTATTCCAAGAGAAACTAGTATAAACTGATCCCCATGAATAAAGAGCTGAAACAAATCAATCGAATGACAAACCAAGGTTTCACACAATACCGAAAGGGGTAACCAATTTAGAGAACCTCTTTGACTTAAGGGAAAGATTTAAAGGGTCAAAAAACAAAAAGACAGGGAGTTCTTGTCCTATGTATGAGACTATATATCTAGGAACCCTAGAGAACCCTAAGAATATAAATCTTGGCAAGACAGTATCTAAAGAAGAAAGGAAAGCCTATCTCAAAATTTTCAGAGAATATCAAGATGTTTTTGTGTGGTCCTACCGAGATCTGAAGACTTATGACACTCACATAATTCAACACACAATCTCATTAAAACCCGAAGTAAAACCCTTCCAACAGAAGCTCCGAAGGTACCACCCATCTCTGGAGCCGCTCATGTGTCAGGAGTTAAAGGAATTACTATATGCTAAAATTATCTTTCAAGTTAGACACTCTTCCTGGGTAGAAAATGTGGTTCCTGTCAGGAAAAAGTCTGGGGAGATCCATCTGTGTGTGGATGTCAGAAACTTTAACAGAGCGTCCGAAAAGGACAACTACCCGGTCCCATTGATGGAGAAATTGTTGCAAACTGTGTTTGGTTCTGAGGTCTTTTCCCTATTGGATGGTTTTTCAGGTTATAACCAAGTTCTAGTTTCAGAGGAAGACCAATTGAAAACTACCTTCTGAACCAAGTGTGGAACCTTTTCTTATAAATGCATTCCCTTTGGGTTAATCAATGCAGGGAAAACCTTTCAAAGGGACATGGACGTAGTGTTTCAGGGACTAATCAACAAATGTGTAGTAGTTTATTTGGATGACATGAATGTGTATTCAAAGAATAGATAATATCACATCCAACACCTAACCCATATTTTCGAAAGGTGTAGGAAATACAATATATCGTTAAACCCTAAGAAAACTATCTTCGGTGTCAAGGAAGGGAAACTACTAGATCATAT
Organism: Picea engelmannii; assembly: GCA_009831015.1. NCBI lineage: Eukaryota > Viridiplantae > Streptophyta > Pinopsida > Pinales > Pinaceae > Picea > Picea engelmannii. The sequence continues at coordinate 492,753 of ML777675.1, forward strand.
TATATATCAAGTAGGAATTCACATAGACCCAGAATGAATTAGGGAAATAGCTCAGCTTCCCTTACCCCAGAACAAAAATGCAATGCAATCCTTCTTTGGGAAAATCAATTTTGTGAGGAAATTCACCCCCGATTTCACTGAAACTATCAAACCCTTGCAAAATATCATCCGCAAAAATGTTGAATTTAAGTGGATGACGAACGAAAAATTTCTTTCAACAATATTAAGACTGCAATATCTCAAGCTCTAGTGTTGCGAAGTCCCGACTTTAGCAAAGATTTTTTCCTCTATACTTTTTCCTCCAACCAATCGTTAGTTGTAGTATTGACTCAAAAGGATGATGACAACAATGAGGCATCGGTCTCATTTATGAGCACTAATCTCCAAGGGGCTGAACTGAATTACCTTGCTATAGACAAACAAGCTTATGCGATGTACAAGGAAATAAAAAAATTTAGATCTTACATCCTAAAAAACCACACCAAAATCATTGTGCCTCATCCTGCAATTCGATCCCTATTCACTCAACAAGAGATTGGGGAAAGAAGAGGAAACTGGATGGAAGTGGTCTAATAATTTGATCTAGATATAAAACCTGCCAACCTAGTTAAGGGACAAGGATTTTGTAAACTGGTTGTTGAATCCCAGGACCAAGTAAATGACTACCTCGGGTGGGAGAATGAATTGGTGTTATGGTGTAGTGAAGCTTCATATGTTTCCATAGGGAAGGATTCTTGGTATGGGAAACTAACTTATCTCCTACATCATGGGACTTGTAAAGAAAACCTAAACCCTAAGGAAAGGAGAGCTCTAAGATTAAAATCGGCACAATATCACCTCATAAATTTGGTGCTCTTCCACGTTAATTATGATGGGGTACTTATTAGATGTCTTGAATGTGAAGATGCAGAAAAGGTTTTGAAGGAGCTCCATGATGGTCTTGTAGGCAGACACTTTGCAGGGAATACCACCGCTCACAAGATACTAAGATCCATCTATTATTGTCTCACACACATGATATAAATTGTAAAGCTTGTCAAATGAGTGCGGGGAGGGAAAAGAGAGCAGTTGTCCCACTCCAACCTGTGGCCATATCTAGACCATTTGAGCAATGGGGGTTAGATGTCATAGGAGAAATTACACCAAGTTATTCAAAACAACATAGATACATACTGACTGCTATGGACTATTTCATGAAATGTGTAGAGGCCATCCCTCTGACTCATGTAAACGAAAAATGTGGTAATCCAATTCATAGAACAACAGTTGATCACAAGGTTTGGTATGACTTTCATTATCATTTATTATAATGTCACTTACTTTTCTTCCACCCTATTAACAGATTTTTCTCTAGATAAAGGAATCATAATCAGATACTCTACAAACTACTATCCATAGGGGAATGGAGTGGCAGAGTCAACCAATAAGAACCTAGTGAGGATATTAAAGAAAAAAATTGCAGACAACCAGAGGAATTGGCATAGTTCACCTCATAATGCCTTATGGGCTGATAGAGTAACACCCAAGGAAGGTATAAGGAATTCCCCATACTTTTTGGTATATGAACAAGATGCCATTCTCCTGAATGGGCTATATCTTCCATCTCTTTATCTTTCTCATGGATCTAGGCAAAATCCTTCATCAATTATTCAACAGAGAATTTATACCCTCCTCATGTTGGAAAAATAAAGGGAGAAAGAAAAATCAAATTTCATCGCCCATAAAAAGATAGTTAAAAGGTGGTTTGACAAGCATAAGGCCAAAGAGAATAATTTTGAAGTAGGGGACGTAGTCCTGAAATGGGACAGAGCAAATGGGCCAAAAGAAAAACATTTGAAGTTTCACAATCTATGGCTCAAACCTTTTCAAGTAGCCAAGAAACTTGGTGCAGGAATGTATCGGTTGAAAAATCTAAGGGGGGAACCTAACGCCCTCTTAGTGATCCAGGTGGATATCGGCGGCCACCCACCTTTTCCAACTGGCTCAAAACGGTTTTCTGGCAATTTTGGCAATTTACTATTTTTAGCAGTTTTAACTTTCGGGGCCATTTTGAGGGACTAAATGAAGGTTTTTCAGAATTGATCTTATCAATTATTTCCTACAACATCATTGAGGCTCCAAAATGAATATCCTCGATGATACCTTTCCAACGGGATATCATACGCCTAAAACGGAGATCGTATGCAAAAGTTACGACCCTGGGAATTTAATGTACTAACTTACCCAAATGGGGCCCACATGACTTTTGGCGCTTCATCTCTTAGGGTTAGGTTTTTGGATGTATAGGGTTTTTGGAATTCCTGTTTATTGTAAAAAGGTCTTCATAGCCTCATTGTAAGGATCTTCTTGCGAATGAGCACAACTGTCACATCTCTTCATGGAGATAAGCCGCCACCATTCCAACAAGTTTGTTTCTGCTGCATTTTACAGTTTCAGCTTCTTTCCTTATTCAATAGAAAACCAGTTTTATTGTATCTCTATTATTTTTTGTTAAGCACCTGTTAATAATTTGTAGTCATTTCATTCTGCTCATAAAATCTAGATTAGTGGTATCAGAGCAGTCTGCTCCTTGTCGTCTTAATGCATGTCCCCGACGAGGTCGGAGTATAAAGAGTTGGGTCTTGAGCTTGTTTCTCTTGAGGAAAAAATCTCTCACACGCCCAAGTGACCTCTCATGTCAGGAGAAAATAAATATGATGGGATAGGATATCCTTTCAAACTATTGATTTAGGAATCCCTCATGCAACAAAGGTACAAGAAGATGGATAGTTTCACGCAAATCCTTTGGCGGCCACCGATAGGCGACGCATCTTCTTCGAGCGGAAGCGCCGCCAGCTTCAAGGTACAAATAAACTTTGATATTCCTATATTTGAAGGTTAGATAGATGTAGATGTTGTAGACAAGTGGTTGAATCTACTAGAAGGGTATTTTTTTGTCCATAACTTTTCGAATAGAGAAAAAATTACTTGTGCACTTCTCAAAGCCGTATCCCATGTCAAAGATTGGTGGGAAACTTTCTGTGAGAAAAAGGAAATAGAGGAACCCTAATTATTTACAGTCACAGCCACCTGGGAATCCTTCAAGGATTCTATTAAGGAACAATACTACCATGTCGTAATTTATGACGGCTTGTATACGAAATGGACCACATTGCGGAAAGAAAGAGACCAAGCAGTGCCATATTTCGCAAATATCTTTCATACCTTGTGCACTAAGTTGGGTATCAAAGACTCAGAGTGAAATTTGCTGCTCAAGTATCACGACGTTCTACATAGATACATCCAGATTGAAATGGAATTTCTGGACATCTCATCCTTGGGCACGACCTACTGATATGCCGTCGAAATCGAGCAGAAGCTCAAACAAAAGAAGCGGCAATTTGGGCCTGGGAACCCTGCACAACAAAAGCCAGTAAAGGGAAACCCCAAGCCATAGAACAAAGTATAGAGAAAATATGGATAGTATCAGGACAACCAATCCAAGCTGCAAGCAAAGAAGGCCACTGAAAATACAAACAAAGGGGAAAGAGGATCATTGACACGGAAGACAGAAGAAAGATGAAACCTGGCGACTCTGCTTTGATTACCAGACTCTGAATAAAATAACAGTAAGAAACCAGTACCCATTTCCCTGAATCAATGACCTCCTTGATCAACTCACGGGGGAAAAATACTTCAGTAAGACTGATCTAAAGTCTGGCTACCACTAGATCCCGATAGAACAAACAGATGTATGGAAAACTGTCTTCAAGTCAAAGGAAGGCCTTTTTGAATGGTTGGTCATGCCCTTTGGTTTGACAACTGCTCTAGCCACTTTCATGAGGATGATGGAGAATATCCTATGAACATTCAACAATACTTTTGTAGTGGTGTATCTGGATGACATTCTCATTTACAGTAAGACTTGGGCTGAACACTTGCAGCATATTCAGCAATTCTACTCACCCTGCTGAAGCACAAGCTATATGCAAATTTGGAAAAATGTTGCTATGGCATGGATAAGGTCCATTACATGGGTTACATAATTGATTAGTGTGGTATACATGTATATCTAGACAAGATTCAAGTCATCAATGACTGGCCAACCCCAATCACACTCACTGTGCTTTGGAGCTTCTTGAGCCTTGCCAATTTCTAGCACAGGTTTGTGTTGGGATTCTCCCATATTTCATGGGCCCTCAGCCAAATAACCAGGGGTGGTGGTAAGGAGAAATTTGTGTGGGACCAGTCCCAACAATAAGCGTTCGATGATCTGAAGAACCGCTTGTGCTCAGCCCCAGTACTTTCACTACCAGACCTGCATCAACCCTTTGAGATCGAGACAGATGCTTCAAACTATGCGGTGGGCACCGCTCTCACTCAGCATGGCCACCCCATGGAATATCATAGTGAGACACTATCAGATGTTGTCCATAAGTACCCTACTTACGACAAAGAAATGTACTCCATTCTGCAAGCCTTCCGCTAGTGGAGAAATTATATTATTGGGAAGGAGACAGTCACACACATTGATCATAAGCCACTGGAGTTCATGCAGACACAAGGAAAATTGCAGAATGATCGCCATCAAAAGTGGTCCACATACTTGAATAAATTCCACCATAACATCAAGTATAAAATAGGAAACATCAACCACATCGTTGATTGCCTCAGCAAACCACCAGTCACAACACTCACCACGGTGCTAGAATCTTGCAGCCATGAGACCTCTAGATGGCCCCAACTCTATGAGATAGACTCAGACTTTGCCACCACCTACCAATTGTTGGATGAAAACATAGTTGTCGATAATTTCCATCTTCAGGATGGGTTTTTGTGTTGTCTGGCCCATATATGTGTTGCATCAAGCGAGCGAGTGAAGTTGATCTGGGAAGCCCACTACTGTCGAGTTGCAGGACACTTCAGCGTTGAAAAGATAGTGGAAACGCTACAGAAACATTTCTACTGGTCAAAACTTCGATAGGAGGTCAGCAAGTATATCAAGTCCTGCACTACTTACAATATTGCCAAACCGACCACTAAGAAACAGGGCATGTACACCACTCTTCCTACTCTTGACAGGCCATGGGAATCCATCTCAATGGACTACATGTCGGGCCTCCCGTCCACTAATAGGGGAAATGATTGTGTCTTTGTGGTGTTTGATCTCTTTTCTAAGATAGTGATTCTGGTTCCCTGCAAGAAGAACATCACAGCAGAGGCCACTGCCAAGCTCTTCTTCGAACTAGTCTAGGTACATTTTGGAATCCCACAAACCATTGTCTCAGATCGGGACAGTCAGTTTCTCAGTACATTCTGGTTGAGCCTCTGGTCACTGTTGGACACCAAGCTCACCAAATCCATGGCCTTCCACCCCCAGACAAATGGCCAAACCGATTTCGTAAATCGAATGATTGTGCATATCCTTCACATGTATAATTCATAGCACCCTCGCACATGGGATGAGAGCCTTCCTTATTTACAACATAGCTACAACCGAGCCCTGCATAGCTCAACCAGCCACAACTCCTTTCAAGTGGGGTTGGAATTCCAACCATTGGGTCCCATAGATATTGCACTTCCCCTTGCGGTCACCTCGACTGACTCATCTCCTACTCCAACTGAAGCTGACAAAGCCACCCGGTTCATTGAGCGGATCCACCACGTCCGCCGACAGGTTCAGAATATCCTACAGAAGTCCAATGACAAGTACAAACAACACCATGATCAACATCGAGTGCCACATAAGTTTCAGGTGGGAGACAAAGTTTGGTTGCACTTATTGTTGGCCCTTGGGTATGGAAGGAAGTGAAGATCAAGGAAGAAAATGTCAAATGTGAACTGTGTGGAAGACACAGTGACTGTTACTCGGTTGAAGTAAGGAAAAGAGAAGAAAACATGGAGCGAAGTAAGAGAAAGAAAACCGTTGGGCGAGAAGATCGAGGATGGAAGATTAATAAAGAAGAGGGATCGAGGACAACGCAACAAGCAGAAAAATCCATCGTTCGATGCTTTGGAGAACCATGTGAAAAGGAAGGAAAGATAGGCTGGTGAAGCCCTAAAAATGTGGGTCAAGTTGACCTAGGGTTTTAGACACCTAGTGTTTTGGTAATTAGGGTTTTGACACCTAGATTTTAGCCTAAGGCTGTCGATGAAGTATTATAATGTATAAATAAAGCTCAAGAGGACCTGGGTCGGGTTGGTATGATATTGATATAGATTTAGCTCTACTAGTGTGGTAGAGAAGTGTTGTGTGCGAGAGCCTTCAGGTATTGTAAGATCTTCAGTTGGGTGCGGAGATCAAGTCCTGCAGCTGGGTGCGTAGGAACGTGGGAGAAAGAGAGAAGAAGAGAGAAGATATGTTGGATAAGAGAGTAGATCAGAACTGTAAGCTTTATCTTAATATATCATAAGCATAGTTATGTGGACATAGCCCTAGAGAGAGGGTGAACCACGCATATCTTGTGTTGTGTGTGTGATTGATGCTTTGATCTTTGTTGCTATTATATTGCTATTTTCATTACTGTGTTAGATCAGATCTATACCTGTGCAGGATAGATCTAGCTTGATAAGTGTTATATGCATATTGAGTTGTTGTTGTACTGGATCCACTTGATATTCCTTTGGTTGTAGACATCTCTATCCTGCAACCCCCTCATAGCTGCTTCGGGTGAGACTGCATTTGCTTCGTAGGTGTTGCCGAAAGGGCCAGTAGCTAGGGCTTGTCGGTGCGCTCATGGAGTGAACCTTGGGTCTGCCTCTGTGCCAACACTTGCAGAAAGAACGCCTTATAGGACCCCATAGAAAGATTCAAATAATCCATTATGTGTCGTAAACCATCACCAAGGCTATGGGGGATAATGCTTTTCAGCTCAACATTCCTCCTTTTCTTGGCCTGTACCCAGTGTTCAACGTGGACCTCCTTCACTCTTATTTCCCACCATTATTGGACACCTCAAAAGTAGTAGAACAACTGACACCAACAGAGCTCAAACCCAACTACATACATTAGGCATCCAAAGATCATATTGTTGACACAAATATCAAGGGAACTCGACAACAAAGGATTCGGCTTTATCGAGTCGTCAAAGCAGGGAAGCTCTTGCACCAAGGCAAGTGGCTCACCCGGGGCCAAATTTAGCAGAAATTTCCTCATTTGATGGGGGACCTCATCGCAATGGAGACCATTTCTTCCTAAGGAGGGAGGATTGATCCAGGTGGATATCGGTGGCCACCTAGCTTTTCCAACTGGCTCAAAACAGTTTTCTGACAATTTTGGCAATTTACTATTTTTAGCAGTTTTAACTTCTGGGGCCATTTTGAGGGCCTAAATGAAGGTTTTCAGGATTGAGCTTCTCAATGATTACCTATGGCATCTTTGAGGCCCCAAAATGAATCTCCTCAATGATACCTTTCCAACAGGTCATTATATGCCTAAAATGAAGATCGTATGAAAAAGTTACGACCTCGGAAAGTTAATGTACTAACTTACCCAAATGAGGCCCACATGACTTTTGGTGCTTCATCTCCTAGGGTTAGGTTTTTGGATGTCTAGATTTTTTTTCATTCCTGTTTATTGCAAAAATGCCTTCAGATCCTCATTGTAAGGATCTTCTTGAAAATGAGCACAACCGTCACAACTCTTCTCAGAGATAAGCCACCACCATTCGAGGAAGCTTGTTTCCGCTGCATTTTACAGTTTCAGCTTATTTCCTTATTGAATAGAAAACCAGTTTTACTGTATCTCTGTTATTTTTTGTTGAGCACATGTTAATAATATGTATTCATTTCTTTCCACTCATAAAATATGAATCAATGGTATCAGAGCGGTCTTCTCTTTGTCATCTTAATGCATGTCCCCAACGAGGTCGGAGTACAAAGAGTTGGGTCTCGAGCTTGTTTCTCTTGAGGAAAAAATCTCTCGCACGCCCAAGCGACCTATCATGGAAGGAGAAAATAAATATGATGGGATAGGAGATCCTTTCAAACTATTTATTGAGGAATCCCTCACGCAACAAAGGAACGAGATGATAGATAGTTTCTCGCAAATCCTTGGGCGCCTACCAACAGGCGACACATCTTCTTCGAGTGAAAGCGTGCCCCCTTCAAGGTACAAATAAACTTCGATATTTCGATATTTGAAGGTCATATAGATTCAGATGTTGTAGACAAGTGGTTGAATCTACTAGAAGGGTAGTTTTCTGTCCATAACTTTTTGAATAGAGAAAATATTACTTTTGCGCTCCTCAAAGCCATTCCCCATGTCAAAGATTGGTGGGAAACTTTCTGTGAGCAAAAGGAAATAGATGAAACATCATTATTTATAGTCACAACCACCTGAGAATCCTTAAGGGATGCTATTAAGGAACAATACTACAATTTCAGAAGTTATGATGACTTGTATACCAAATGGACCACACTGCGGCAAGAAAGAGACCAAGCAGTGCCAGATTTCACAAATATCTTCCATACCTTGTGCACTAAGATGGGAATCAAATATTCAAAGCGACATCTGGCGCTCAAGTATCGTGAAACTCTACATTGATACATCCAGACTGAGATAGAATTTCTGGACATCTCATCCTTGGGTGCAACCTACCGATATGCTGTCGAAATTGAGCAGAAGCTCAAACAAAAGACACGGCAATTTGGGCCTGGGAACCCCCCACAACAAAATCCAGTAAAGGTTGGCCCCAACCCATAGAAAAAAAGACAAAGCAAAGATGGACAGTATCAGGACAACCAGTCCAAGCCACAAACAAAGAAGGAAACCAGAATGACAAAGAAAGGGGAAGATGGATCATTGATGCGGAAGACAGAAGAAAGATGGAACTTGGTGACTTTGCTTTCATTACTGGGCTCTGAATAAAATCACAATCAGAAACTAGTACCCAGTTCCCCGAATCGATCACCTCCTTGATCAACTCACTGGGGCCAAATACTTAGTAAGATTGATCTGAAGTCTGGATACCACCAGGTCCCGATAGAACAGACAGATGTATGGAAAATTGCCTTCAAGTCAAAGGAAGGCCTTTTTGAATGGTTGTTCATGCCCTTTGGTTTGAAAAATGCTCCAGCCACTTTCATGAGTATGATGGACGATATCCTATGACCATTCACCAATAATTTTGTAGTGGTGTATCTATATGACATTCTCATTTACAATAAGACTTAGGCCGAACACTTGCAACATATTCAGTAGGTTCTACACACCCTGCGGAAGCACAAGCTATATGCAAACTTGGAAAAATTCTCCTTCGGCATGGACAGGGTCCATTACTTGGGCTACATCATTGATCACATGGCGTACATGTGGACCTAGCCAAGATCCAAGTCATCCATGACTGGCCAGCCCCAACCATACTCACTCAGCTTCGGAGCTTCTTGGGCCTTGCCAATTTCTACCACAAGTTTGTGTTGGGATTCTCCCATATTGCATGGGCCCTCAGCCAAATAACTAGGGGTGGTGGTAAGGAAAAATTTGTGTGGGGTCAGTCCCAACAACAAGCATTCGATGATCTGAAACAATGCTTGTGCTCAGCCCCAGTACTTTCACTACCAGACCTGCAACATCCCTTTGAGATTGAGATAGATGCTTTAGACTATGCGGTGGGCATCGTTCTCACTCAACACGACCGCCTCGTGGCCTATCATAGTGAGACACTATCAGATGTTGTATGTAATTACCCTACTTACGGCAAATAAATGTACTCCATTGTGCAAGCCTACCGCTAGTGGAGTCATTATATTCTTGGGAAGGAGACAATCATCCACACTGATCATAAGCCACTGCAGTTCATACAGACACAAGGAAAATTGTAGAATGATCTCTACCAAAAGTGGTCCACATACTTGCAGCAATTCCACCTGAACATCAAGTATAAAACATGAAGCACCAACCACGTCGTTGATTGCCTCAGCAAACCGCTAGTCACGACACTTACCACGGTGCTAGAGTCTTGCAGCCATGAGACCTTTGGATGGCCCCAACTATATGAGACATACTTGGACTTTTCCACCACCTACCAAATGTTGTGTGCAAACATAGTTGTTGATAATTTCCATCTTCAGGATGGGTTGTTTTGTCGTCTGGGCCATATTTGTGTTCCATCAAGCAAGCGAGTGAAGCTGATCTAGGAAGCCCACTACATTTGGGTTGAAGGACACTTCGACGTCGAAAAGATAGTGGCAATGCTACAGAAACATTTCTATTGGCCGAAACTTCGACAAAAGGTCAGCAAGTATATCATTTCCTACACTGCTTGCGCTATTGCCAAAACAACTACTATGAAATAGGGCCTGTACCCCCTCTTCCTACTACATACATGCCATGGGAATCCATCTCAACGGACTACATGTTGGGCCTCCCATCCACCAAGCAAGGAAAAAACTATGTCTTTGTGGTTGTTGATCGCTTTTCTAAGACGATGATTCTGGTTGCCTGGAAGAAGAACATCACAACAAACGCCACTGCCAAGCTCTTCTTTGAACGAGTCTGGGTACATTTTGGAATTCCACAAACCATTATCTCAGATCAGGACAGTTGATTTCTCATCACATTCTGGTTGAGCCTCTAGTCACTGCTGGACACCAAGCTCACCAAATCCACGTCCTTCCACCCCCAGATAGATGGCTAAACCGAGGTCATAAATCAAATGATTGTGCATATCCTTCACTTATATAATTCACATCACCCTCGCACATGGGATGCGAGCCTTCCCTATGTATAGAATAGCTACAATCGAGCCCTGCATAGCTCAACCGACCACATCCCCTTTCATGTGAGGTTGGGATTCTAACCATTGGGCCCCATAGATATTTCACTTCACCTTGCGGTCACCTCGATCGACTCATATCCTACTCCAACTGAAGCTGACAAAGCCACCTAGATCATTGAGCGAATTCAGCACATCTACCAACAGGTTCAGGATATCCTATAGAAGTCCAATGATAAGTACAAACAACGCCATGATCAACATTGGGTGCCACATTAGTTTCAGGTGGGTGGCAAAGTTTGGTTGCACTTGAATAAAGAACGCCTTACAGGACCCCATTGGAAGCTTCTACCACTCTATTATGGTCCATACACCATCACCAAGGCCATGGGGGATAATGATTTTCAGCTCAACATTCCTCCTTTCCTTGGCCTGCACCCAGTGTTCAACGTGGATCTCCTTCGCCCTTATTTCCCACCATTATTGGACACCTCAGAAGTAGCAGAACAACTAACACCAACAAAGATCAACCTTGAATGCATACAATAGGCATACATATATTAGACTGTTGTCACACAGATCAAGGACTCTCGACAGCAAAGGATCCATCTTTATCGATTCGTCAAAGCATGGAAGCTCCTGCACCAAGGGAAGTGGCTCACCCAGGGCCAAATTCAGCAGAAATTTCCTCATCTGATGGGGAACCGCATCATAATGGAGACCATTTATTCCTAAGGAGGGAGGATTGATCCAGGTGGATATCGATGGCCACCCACCTTTTACAACTAGCTCAAAAAAGTTTTCTGGCAATTTTGGCAATTTACTATTTTTAGCAGTTTTAACTTCCAGGGCCATTTTGAGGGCCTAAATGAAGGTTTTTTAGGATCGAGCTTCTCTATAATATCCTATGGCATCATTGAGGCCCCAAAATGAATCTCCTTGATGATACCTTTCCAACGGGCTATCATACGCCTAAAACGAAGATCGTATGCAAAAGTTATGAGCCTGGGAAGTTAATGTACTAACTTACCCAAACGGGGCCCACATGACTTTTGGCGCTTCATCTCCTAGGGTTAGGTTTTTGGATGTCTAGGTTTTTGGGAATTCCTGTTTATTGTAAAAGGGACTTCAGAGCCTCATTGTAAGGATCTTCTTGCTAATGAGCGCAGCCGTCACATCTCTTCTCAGAGATAAGCCACCACCATTCCAACAAGCTTGTTTCCGCTGCATTTTACAGTTTTAGCTTATTTCCTTATTGAATAGAAAACCAATTTTACTGTATCTCTTATATTTTGTGTTAAGCACCTGTTAATAATCTGTACTCATTTCATTCTTCTCATAAAATCTGGATCAGTGTTATCAGAGCGGTCTTCTCCTTGTCGTCTTAATGCATGTCCCCAATGAGGTCCGAGTACAAAGAGTTGAGTCTCGAGCTTGTTTCTCTTGAGGACAAAATCTCTCGCACGCCAAACCGAACTCTCATGGTAGGAGAAAGGAAAGATGATGGGATAGGAAATCATTTCAAATTTTTGATTGATGAATCCCTTATGAAACAAAGGAACGAGATGATGGATAGTTTCGCGTAAATCCTTTAGCGGCTACCAACAAGCGATGCATCTTCTTTGAGCGGAAGCGCCACCCTCTTCAAGGTACAAATAAACTTTGGTATTTTGATATTTGAAGTTCATATAGATGCAGATGCTGTAGACAAGTGGTTGAATCTACTAGAAGGGTATTTTTCTGTCCATAACTTTTCGAATAGAGAAAATATTACTTTTGTTCTCCTCAAAAACGTTCCCCATGTCAAATATTGGTGGGAAACTTTCTGTGGGCAAAAGAAAACAGAGGAACCCTCATTATTTACAGTCACGGCCACCTGGGAATCCTTCATGGATGTTATTAAAGAAAAATACTACCCTGTTGGAAGTTATGACTACTTATATACCAAATGGACCACACTGTGGTAAGAAAGAGACCAAGGAGTACCAGATTTCACAAATATCTTCCATACTTTGCACACTAAGCTGGGCATCAAAGATTCAGAGCGACATCTGGTGCTCAATTATCTCAATGCTCTGCATAGATACATCCAGACCGAAATAGAATTTCTGGACATCTCATCCTTGGGCACGGACTACCCATATGCCATCAAAATCGAGCAGAAGCTCAAACAAAAGATGCAGATATTTGGGCCTGGGAACCCCTCACAATAAAAGCCACTAAAGGGCATCCCCAAACCACAAAACAAAGGATAGAGAAAAGATGGACAGTATCAGGACAACCATTCCAACCCACAAGCAAAGAAGGACACCGGAAAGACAAATAAATATACAAGAAAGTGGTGCGACTTCCATAAGAGCCCTTGTCATAACACTGTTGACTTCCACTCAAATCATTCAATGGTGACTGAAGTCAAAGCCTCAGAATCAAATGCGGGTTCTGACTCTAAGACAAAACTAGAAAGGGGAAGACAGATCATTGATGCGGAACCCAATTCCCTTGTTGCTACCACCAAGCTCCAACCTGGTGAACCAGACGATCCAGAAGAAGGAGAATGCCTCTTCCATTCACAGATGTGGGTAAAAGGCACCACACTGCACTTGATCGTTGATAGCGGTAGCCATAAGAACCTCATCTCGGCAGAGGTCATCCAGCAACTGGCCCTGCCGACAACACCGCACCCACAACCCTACACCATTGGATGGCTCCGCCAAGGAAGCTATCTCTGCGTCAGCCAATAGTTTCGACTGTAGTACGGTATCAAGCCCTTCAAAAATGAGGTATTGTGTGATTTTGCTCCTCTTGAAGTTTGTGATGTTATTTTGGGCCAACCTTATTAATGGAAATGTCATGTTGTATATGAGTCTAGGCCTTGTAGTGTTATTATTACTTTGAACAGGAAATTGTACAGGATACCCAAGGCAGTCCCACCTAGTGCTATCTCCTTGATCTTTGCTAAGCAATGTAGGAAGGTCATCTCTCATATGGGGAAGTTTCTCTTCTTCGTGATTCGCTCTCAGAATAAGCAAAAGATCACATCCACATATAGAGTCTCTGCGGTTGACATCTCCACACAACAGAAGCAAGTAGATAAGGTCGTGGAAGAATATTTAGATATCTTCTCCTCACCTACCGAGGTACCCTTTTACTGTCAGGTCAAGCATCCCATCGATCTGACCCTCGGTGCACCACTGCCCAATGGGCCAGTCTATCTCCGCTCTTAGGTAGAAAATGAGGAGATAAAGCGACAGATCCAAGAGCTTCTCTAGAAGGGGCACATCCATCCCATCTCATCACCTTGTGGGAGCCCAATCGTGATGGTACAAAAGAAAGATGGAACCTGGCGACTATGCATTGATTACCGGGATCTGAATAAAATCACAGTCAGAAACTAGTACCTGATTTCTCAAATCGACAACCTCCTTGATCAACTCACAAGGGCCAAATACTTCAGTAAGATTGATCTGAAGTATGGCTACCACTAGGTCTCGATAGAACTGACAGGTGTATGAAAAACTGCCTTCAAGTCAAAGGAAGGCCTTTTTGAATGGTTGGTCAGGCCCTTTGGTTTGAAAAATGCTCCAGTCACTTTCATGAAGATGATGGACGATATCCTGTGACCATTCACCAATACTTTTATAGTGGTGTATCTGGATGACATTCTCATTTACAACAAGACTTGGGTCGAACACTTGCATCATATTCAACAGGTTCTACACACCCTGCTAAAGCACAAGCTATATGCAAACTTGGAAAATTGCTCCTTCGGCATGCACAAGGTCCATTACCTGGGCTTCCTCATTGATCAACATGAAATACATGTGGATCCAACCAAGATCCAAGTCATCCGTGACTGGCTAGCCCCAACCACACTCACTGAGCTTCGAAGCTTCTTGGGCCTTGCCAATTTCTACCACAGGTTTGTGTTGGGATTCTCCCATATTGCATGGGCCCTCAGCTAAATAACCAGGGGTGGTGGTAAGGGGTGGTGGTGGTGATAAGGCCTTCTTCAGCTTACAAGCATAATTAGAATTATCTGTCAATGAGAATCCTTCAGGTTTCTCTATATATACTTCTTCCTCTAGATCTCCATTAAGAAATTTTGACTTAACATCCATCTGATAAACTTTGAAGTTCTTATGACATGAATAAGAAAGAAACATTCTGATAGCTTCCAATCTTGCCACTAGTGCAAAAGTTTCATCAAAGTCTTCACCTTCAACTTGTGCATATCCTTTACAGACTAATCTGGCTTTACTTCTAACAACTTCTCCTTTTTCATTCATTTTATTCTTGAACACCCATTTGGAACCTATTACATTCTTATCTTCGGGTCTAGGGACAAGCTCCCAAGTATTGTTCTTCTCAATCTGATCAAGTTCTTCATTCATTGCTCTAATCCAATTATCTTCCTGGCTAGCTTCCTCAAAAATTTTAGGTTCATTCATAGATAAAAAGGCAACATGAGATTGTTCTAAGTCTTTAATCAACTTCCTTCTTGTCTGAACTCCTTCATTTATCTCCCCAATTATCTGATTTTCAGGATGATTCTTTTTAATAATTCTGAGAGGTGATTTTGCTTCTTTCTGCTTATTTGTGTCAGTTTGAATATTTGTATCTTCATCTGATCCAGACTCTTCTCTTTCTGATCCCTGGACCTGTTCATCTCCATCTTCAATTGTATCTTCTGTTCTTGGTTTAGCACTTCTTACATTTCTGACTGGGATTTCTTCATCAACTTTTATATCTATACAATCAACTAGTTTATGTAGTCTCTTATTGTAGCATCTGTACCCTTTACTATTTGTATCATAACCCAAGAAGATACCTTCATCAGCCTGGTCATCATATTTGCCAATATTTTCATCATTGTTCTTGATATAACATTTACTCCCAAAAACGTTAAAATGCTTGATTGAAGCAGGTCTTCCAAACCAAAGTTCATAAGGGGTTTTGTCACTGTGTGGTCTGAGATGAGCTTTGTTAAGGATATGAATAGTTGTATGAATTGCTTCCACCCAATATGTCTAAGGTATGTTTCTTTCATTCATCATTGATCTTGCCATTTGTTGTACTGACCTATTCTGCCTCTCAACAACTCCATTTTGCTGTGGAGTCCTTGGAATTGTGTACTCTCTTTTGATCCCATGCTTATCATAGAACTCTTTGAAGTTCCCTGAACTGAACTCTCCTCCTCTATCAGACCTTACTACCTTTAAACTTTTTCCTATTTGATTCTCAGTCAAAGCCTTAAATACTTTGAATTTTTCAAATGCTTCAGATTTTTCTTTCAAAAAGGAAACCCAAGTTAGTCTAGAATAGTCATCAATAATCAACATAAAGTAATTTTCTTTTCCTGTACCTTCTTTACTTGATGGAACACATAGATCCATATGTACTAACTAGAGAGGTCTTTCTGTTGAGGGAAAGTTTTTAGATTTGAACTGAGTGCGAGTAAGCTTTCCTATCTGACATGATTTACAAACAGAGTCATATGGCTTTGATATATTCGGAAGATCTTTTACTGCATCATTGTTTCTGAGTTTGATTATGTGATCAAAGTTTAGGTGACCAAGTCTCCTATGCCACAGCCAACTTTCATCATATTTTCTTAAATGGCATTCTTCTTCTTCTTCTTTTAAAACATAGACATTGTTTTATGTTCTTATACCTTTTGCAGCTAGTTGACCTGAATCCACAATTTTTATTCTACAGTATTTAGAGGTAAAAACAAATTCACACCCTCGGTCACAGAATTGACTGACACTAAGCAGATTATGTTTCAAATATTCTACAAGAAACACATCTTGAGCTTTTATTTTTCCATTACACAAATTTACAATTCCTTTACCTTTTATCTTTCCAGGTGCATCATTTCCAAAAGTTACATTCCCTGATTTGCTATCACTTAGAGTTAGAAACTTACTTCTGTCTCCAGTCATGTGTTTGGAGCATCCACTG